>QRDG01000454.1:727696-1219898 GCA_012064385.1 Puccinellia tenuiflora | reverse complement strand
TTCACCCAAGCCCCAAGCCGCACCACCTCCTCCACCTAAACCCTAGGGCGCCACCCCTCTCCCCGGAGGGCTGCCGCCATCTCTACTCCACCCTAGCCGCACCACCCCTTGCCCTAGGGGCTACTGCGCCTCCTCCTCTCCCTCTCCTCTTGCTTGGCTTGGCGAAGCCCTGCTCGTGGAGACCGATCATCACCAACACAACCGTCGTGCTGCTGAGATCATCAAGGCAGGTCTACCTCGCTTGCGGGATCAAGGAGTGGACGTCTACATCGAGCTGAACGTGTGGATACCGCGGAGGTGTTGTTCGTGCGGTGCTTTGACAGATTGGATCTCGAGGATTACATCTACTCGCGACTAGACGAGTCTAGTTGCGGGGATCGACAGACCAACCCCTGCACCGACAAAACGCGTTGATCGTTCTTCAAGGGTAAGAGATTGGATCTCACCTTCGCTATCTTCATCAAATAGATCTAGATCTTGGGGTTTATTCCGCTTGTTTCCGTAGGATTTTTTTTGTTTTCTATGCAACGACCCCTTCATTTTGTGCCAAGAATTAGCCTCTAATGCATTGAAAGCGCGAGGTGTTAATTTGCTGTCCAGGAAAGATTCTCAGCTCCTGTTACAAAAAATCTCGAAACATCCCAGAACGTCATATTTCTTGAATTTTTTGACAGCAGCCTGATACTTTTATCTATCTTTCATTAGTTTAAGTTTTCTAATTTGAGCTACATAAGTGCCTCTAAAATCTATCTTTACAGACTGTACGGTTTTTGACAGATTCTGCCTTATTTGTATTTGCCTCTTTTATTAGCATCATTCGTGGTACTGTTTGCAAGGAGTGCCACTCTGGGCTTATTAAACAGTATCTAATGCTAAATCAAGTTTGTGCAATCTTTTCGGTGGAAACCAGTGGATTTATTTTGTGGGAACTAACCCTCTAATTAGTTTATGAGAAGTTTTGTGCAAAGGGAGTTTTTAGGTTTCACGAGAGAGGATGATGAAAAAAATTGAAGGATGGACAAAAGCACAAGCTTGGGGATGACCCCATGGCACCCCTAGACATTCAAGAAGACTCAAGCGTCTAAGCTTGGGATGCCCAAGGCATCGCCTCTTCTTCATCGACAACCATCAGGTCGTCTCCATTGAAACTCTGTTTTTATCACTTTACATATTATGTGCTATTCTTGGAGCGTCATTTTATTTTACTTTCATTTGTTTTAATTTTTTTGCTGGTCATGTACTTTGTTGGGTCCTAGATATCTTCTGTGGGAGAGAGACACGCTCCGTTTTTTCATTAGAATACGCCTGTGCTTCGTTTATATTTTGTTGAGTATTCTTAGCTTTGTTTTTCTTATCAGCTCTTGTGCTTCGCTTATTATTTTTAAGAGTTGTTAGTTATTACACTCTCTTGTTCTTCACTTATATTTGTTTCGAGAGTTGTTTATGTTTGCTTGTTGATTGTTGGAATGATAAAATGCCGTGCATGTGGTAGTGGTATGATGAAAAACTTGCATAGTCTTGTAGATCTTCATGTTGAATAACTTGATACTTGCCAATTGTTTTGAGATGTTAAGTGAATTAATGTTTTAAACTTGCTGGTTAAGGCTCATTAGTGAAGAACTACCGTTAAAGTTTGAATTTGTATAGTTGTTCATACTTGTAAGTTCGATAGTCAAGTATTTTCATCAAATGAATGTTTGGTTAATAAGGAAGACAATATAGAGTTTTGTGCTTATGCTTAATGTATGTTCTATAGTCATTCTTGTTTCGATTACTGGTGCTTGTTTGCTTTGATATCCTTTGATAGCCCAAAACTTTGTACTGAGCGGGAATGCTGCTCGTACATCCAAATCCTTGAGCCAAATATCTTTCCAGCAGTGTCCAGCATACCTACCCATACATGGTATTTCTTGTCACTCCAAGTAAATTTGTCATGTGCTACCTTTGAACTTTCAAAATGCTCCTTTTTGTGCCTCTGTTTTTAGCTCATGAGTAAGTAGTAGGGAAGTTGTTATATCCTGTGTCAAGCAAGGTCATTCCCCCCCCCCCTTTCACCTAATGAGCATGGAATTCGTGCTCATTTAAATTTGCTGAGAGCTGGCATGGGTTCCTGATACGTGTCAAAAGTATCTATAATTTTTGAGTGATCCATGCTAGTTTTGTGATGTTGTCACATGTTTTTACTAATATTACATCATTTCTATACATTTTGTCGGACTAACCTATTGACAAGTGCCCAGTGCCAGTTCCCTGTATTTGTGCTGATTTTGTTGCAGAAAGTTACTTCTGGAAATATTCTCGGAATTGGACGAAAATTTATGACGATTTTTTATTGGAGAAATGGGGAAGGGAGCCAGAAGGGCGACTCCAGGGGACCCACACAGGCCAGGGGCGGCCCCCTGCCGCGGCCTAGGGCCCACTCGCGGGTGGGACCCGCACCTACCCTGTGGGGCACCCCTCGGCCGCCTCCGACGCCTATAAAATCATCCTCGACCTAAAAACCCTAACCCCCGAAGGATTTTCCCAAATACGATACAGAGCTCCGCTGTCATCGCCGACAAGTTTCGGGGGTTCAGAAGGTCCTGTTCCGGCACCCTGCCGGGACGGGGATCGACCACCGGAGCCATCTCCATGACACCGCTGCTTCCCGCGATGAGGAGGGAGTAGTCCCTCACCAGGGCTGAGACTTCTTGTATCTTAATTGCAGGGTTGCTTGAGAGGGATATCTTTGACCTCTACCTCCCGTGGATTCGATAAACCTTGGGTTACTCACTTAAGGGAAATTTGCCGCTGTCCTACAAACCTCTGCGCTTGGAGGCCCAACAAGTCTACAAGAATAGAAGTGTGTAGTATACATCAAGCTAATTTCTGGCGCCGTTGCCGGGGAGGTAAGGTAAACGGTACTCACACTCCGATGACAAAGCTAATTTCTAGCATTGTTGTTGGGGAGGTGAGTGCTTGAAGGTATCTTCTTTAGATCTTGCAATTAAATCTTTTTGTTTCTTGTTTTTATTTCACTAGTTCGGTTTAATGGAAAACAAGAACAAAAATTAGAGAGCTTTATAAATTTATCTTGAAATTGGTCATGATGCTTTGAAGAGAAAATTAAAAAACCTATGGAACTTTATTTGCATAATAATCATTATAGTAGCAATGTTATTATCATGAATCTTTGGACACCATTATTGTTAATGCTATGGAAATTCTAAGCTTGGGGAAGCTGGTTTTGATGAATATGATCTTTTTAGTCCCCCAAGCTTTGACAAGGAAATTTGCTTTGATTATACTATGCCTCCTATATATGATGATTATTATGATGAATGTGATATTTTCATTCCACCTACTATTGAGGAAAAAGTTTATTATGATTATGATATGCCTCCTATTTATGATGATTACAATGATGATTATGATTGTGTTACTCCACTAATACTAATGAGAAGGATTTTGCTTATGTGGAGAGTAATAATACTTTATGCATGTGAATCATGAGAAAAAAATGCTTTTAAGTGATGGTTATGTTATTGAGTTTCTTATGATTCTACTGAAAGTATTATGAGAGAGGGAAGCGTGGTTATATAAATTTCATCTTATGAAGTTTCCCCTCTTTATGTTGAAGGTTTTAATGTTGCACTCGCTTTAACCTACCTATGCTTAATGGCTTTATGCTCCAATGATTTATTTTCTTACAAGATGCCTATGCATAGGAATAGAGTTAGACTTAAATGTGTTTGATATTTGCTTCTTGATGCTCTCATTTGTGTTCCAACTCTTATTCTTATGAGAGCATCATTAAAATTATCATGCCTAGCTAAAAGGCTTAAAAGAAAAGCGTTTGTTGGGAGGCAACCCATCTTTTACTTTAAGTGTTTTTTTGTTTTTCTTGAGTCATGGAGTTGTTGCCTCTGTAGAAACTTCATTGTATCTTTTTCATTTGGTTTTTTGTGCCAAGTTTAGCCTCTGATGCATTGAAAGTGCGAGGTTTGTTTTGCTGTCCAGAAACAGAATTTTGTCCTTCACTGTTCGAAAATCTAAATATCCTCTGAATTTTATATTTTTCTGAAATTTTTAGACAGCAAGCCTGATACTTTTAGATATCTTTCGTTAGTTTTGACCTTTCAGATTTGAGCTACAGAAGTGCCTCGAACAATTCGATCTTTACAGACTGTTCAGTTTTTGACAGATTCTGCTTTATTGTATTCGTCTCTTTTACTATCATCAATGTGATACTCTAGAAAAGGAGTGCCAAACTGAGGCTTAGTAAACAGTAGCTAATGCCCAATAAAGTTTGTTTGCAATTTGTCTTGAGTTGAACACATGTGCATTTTAATTTATGAGCACTAACCCTCTAATCAGTTTATGAAAAGTTTTGTGTGAAGAGAGTTTTTAAGTTCCAAAGGAGAGGACAATGAAGAAATTGAAGATGGATCAGAGCTCAAGCTTGGGGATGCCCCCATGGCACCCCTCTGAATATCAAGAACCATCAAGCGTCTGCATCCCTCATCTTCATCGACTATCATAAGGTCGTCTTCGTTGAACTTCGTTTTTATCACTTTACATATTATGTGCTATGCTTGGAGCGTCTTTTTACTTTCAGTTTTGTTTTGTTTGTTTGCTGGTCATATGCTTGTTGGATACTTGATTTGTTTGTGTGGGAGGGAGACACGCTCCGCTTTTTCATTTGAATACTCCTTTGCTTCGCTTATATCTTGTTGAGTATTCTTAGCTACTGTTTGTTTGCTAGTAAGCTCTCGCTTTAGCTTTTATCTTGTTTAGAGCTGCTAGTAGTTGATATTAAACTCAATTGGTCTTCACTTATATTTGTTAGAGAGTGTGTTTGGTTGCTTGGTTGATTTGTTAGAATGATAAAATGGTATGCATGTGATATTGGAATGAAACGAAAGCCTGCATAGTATTGTAGATCATTGTGTGGATAATTCATGCTTCTCATTTGTTTTGAGATATTAGGATGAATGCTTAAACTTGCTGGTTATTGGAGTGGAATTGATTAGTAAAGAAATATTGTTACAAACTTGAAACTATGTGGTGTTTCGTAGTTGTTAATTCTTTAAGCTAATCTTTCCATCAAAAGAATTGTTTGGTCAACATTGGAGACGATGTGGAGCTTTTATGGTTATGATTGATAAATGTCTTATGCTACTATGTTACCGGTTAATTTTAGATGTTTGCTTCAAATACCTTCTTTGCTAAGCCCAAAAATTCGTACTGGGTGTATGGTTCACTCGTGCATCAAATCCCAAAGCCAACTATCTTGCCAGCTGAGTCCACCATATCTACCTATGCATGGTATTTCCTGCCATTCCAAGTAAATTTGTCATGTGCTATCTTTAAAAATTCAAAATACTTCTTTTGTGCCTCTGTTTTTAAACTCATGAGGGAGCAGTAGAGAGCTAGATATAACTTGTGACGAGCAAGGTCATTTCCCCCCCTTTCACTTGGTGTCGATGGATTACGTCTTCACTTGATTAACCCGAGAGCATCTTAAGCAAAATATAAAATTTAACACACCATTCTCCTCTGCGCAATGAAAATCTGAGAATCAGCTCAAAACATTAGACAGTGGTGAAACCAAGGAGAAAGAAGAGCGTACTCGCTCCTCTAAAAAACAGCTGCTCTCACAAGTCTAAAAGCCTTGCTTTTTATGGGGGACTAGATAGCTTCTCTATTGTGAAGTCGTTGACGAAAGCATGCATGTCTCAAAATTGTTTTACTTCTGTTTCATAAAAATAAAAAGCTCTAGCACATGACTAATCCCTGCTTCCCTCTGCGAAGGGCCTTTCTTTTACTTTTAATGTTAGTCAGTTTTTCTCTTCCTTCTATCTCCACCAAAGCAAACATCTAGCATTGACCCTGGATATCATTGATTATATTGCATTGTCAGATTAAACATAAATCTTTATATTTACTTTACCGTTGGAAGTTGAAACTTTTGCTAAAACTTACATCTTCTTTGTTTTGATTCTCAAACACTTTTTTTTTCATGGAACTATTACCTTTGTGGATTAATCAAGTATGTGGATCACATTGCTTTCATGTCTTTAACGTACTATTTATGAAAGGTTTTGCTTGAATGATTCAACTTGGTTATTCATTGCTTCTTGCTATCAACTATATTCAATTGTTTTGTATCACTCCATTCACATCCTATGCTTTACATTACTATCATTGATCATGTTTGTGCTGGTTGCATGTCTCATCAAAAATTATTTTGTTATCACTTACCTACTCGAGGACGAGTAGGAGTTAAGCTTGGGGATGCTGATACGTCTAAACGTATCTATAATTTTTGAGTGATCCATGCTAGTTTTGTGATGTTGTCACATGTTTTCAATATCATATTACATCATTTTTATACATTTTATCAGACTAACCTATTGACAAGATGCCCAAGTGCCAGTTCCCTGTTTTTGTGCTGAAATTGTTGCAGAAAGTAACTTCTGGAAATATTCTCGGAATTGGATGAAAATTTACGGAGATTTTTTATTGAAGAAATGAGGAAGGGAGCCAGAAGGGCGACTCCAGGGGACCCACACAGGCCAGGGGCGGCCCCTGCCACGGCCTAGGGCCCACCCGTGGGTGGGACCCGCCCCTGCCCTGTGGGCACCCCTCGGCCGCCTCTGATGCCTATAAAATCATCCCCGACGAAAAAAACCCTAACCCCCGAAGGATTTTCCCAAATACGCAACAGAGCTCCGCCGCCATCGCCGACAAGTTTCGGGGTTCAGATTGATCCTGTTCCGGCACCCTGCCGGAGGGGGATCGACCGCCGGGGCCATCTCATCAACACCGCTGCTTCCCGCGATGAGGAGGGAGTAGTCCCTCACCGGGGCTTGAGGCTTATACAAGTAGCTATGTGGTTATCTCTCTCTCCCATGATGTGATCTTCGTTGTGATCATGAGCTTTGTTAGTGTAGTTGAATACATGATGTTTCCCTATGTGTAATGGATATGATGTTGCTCAAGTGATGTTATTTAGTACAATTTCCGGAGTCACCGTTGTGATCACGGTATCTCGGTGACAGTGTGGGTGCCATGTGTGACTCTATGGATAATAGATTGGAGGATCTTCATCATGAGTTTGTTCTTATTATTGTTGGATTGAATAGATCATGAGGTTTTTGATGCTTGTGTTATTGAAAAAAGAGACTATTCAAGAAATATGTTGTGGTGTTTGTTAGTACTATCTTTGGATGCGGATAGTGAAAGCATGAAGTGTCCATAGATGTGGAATACGAACTTTAAGGTGTGCTTTTCGTAGCCCTATGCAATTCTCATCCTATTTGATCCACGAAAAGAATGATCTCCGAGTAACGTCTACCATGCATGTGTTTTTGTGGGAACTATCATGTGTTTAATTATATTAATGATGTTGAGAGTAGTCACTAGTGAAAGTATGAAGCCTAGGCCTTGTTTCCAAGCATTGATACACCATTTTTTAGTCACTTTTGTCACTTGTTTGCTTGCTGCCATTTTTATTACAGAATTACAAACTCACCTTTTACCATCCATATCACTTGCATTTTACCATCTCTTCGCCGAACTAGTGCACCTATACAACTAAAAATTGTATTAGGTGTGTTGGGGACACAAGAGACTTCTTGTATCTTAATTGCAGGGTTGCTTGAGAGGGATATCTTTGACCTCTACCGCCCGTGGATTCGATAAACCTTGGGTTACTCACTTAAGGGAAATTTGCCGCTGTCCTACAAACCTCTGCGCTTGGAGGCCCAACAAGTCTACAAGAATAGAAGTGCTGTAGTAGACATCAAGCTAATTTCTGGCGCCGTTGCGGGGAGGTAAGGTAAACGGTACTCACACTCCGACGACTAAGCTATTTCTAGCATGTTGTTGGGAGGTGAGTGCTTGAAGGTATCTTCTTTAGATCTTGCAATTAAATCTTTTTGTTTCTTGTTTTTATTTCACTAGTTCGGTTTAATGGAAAACAACAAAAAATGAGAGAGCTTTATAAATTTATCTTGAAATTGGTCATGATGCTTTTGAAGAGAAAATTAAAAACCTATGGAACTTTATTTGCATAATAATCATTATAGTAGCAATGTTATTATTTGGACACCATTATTGCTAATGCTATGGAAAATTCTAAGCTTGGGGAAGCTGGTTTTGATGAATATGATCTTTTTAGTCCCCCAAGCTTTGAGGAGGAAATTTGCTTTGATTATACTATGCATCCTATATATGATGATTATATGATGAATGTGATATTTTCAGTCCACTACTATTGAGAAAAAGTTTATTGATTATTATATGCCTCCTATTTATGATGATTACAATGATGGCTATGATAGTTTTACTCCCACTATTACTAATGAGAAAGATTTTACTTATGTGAGTAATAATATACTTTTATGCATGTGAATCATGAGAAAAATGCTTTATGTGATGGTTATGTTATTGAGTTTTCTTATGATTCTACTGAAAGTTATTATGAGAGAGGGAAGCGTTTTATAAATTTTCATCTTATGAGTTTCCCCTCTTTATGTTGAAGGTTTTAATGTTGCATTGCTTTGCCTTCTATGCTTAATGCTTTATGCTCCAATGATTTATTTTCTTATGTAATGCCTATGCATAGGAAGAGAGTTAGACTTAAATGTGTTTGATATTGCTTCATGATGCTCTCTTTGCGTTCCAACTCTTATTCTTATGAGAGCATCATTAAAATTACCATGCCTAGCTAGGACTTAAAAGAAAAGCGCTTGTTGGGAGACAACCCATCTTCTACTTTCAGTTTGTTTTTGCTTTTCTTGAGTCATGGAGTTGTTGCCTCTGTAGCAACTTAATTGTATCTTTTTTTTAGTTTTTTGTGCCAAGTTTAGCCTCTAATGCATTGAAAGTGCGAGGTGTTGTTTTGCTGTCCAGAAACAGAATTTTGTCCTTCACTGTTCAAAAATCTAAAAATCCTATTAATTTTATTTTTTTGAAATTTTTAGATAGCAAGCCTATACTTTTATCTATCTTTCGTTAGTTTTGACTTTTCTGATTTGAGATACAGAAGTGGCTTAAATTCGATCTTTAAAGAATGTTCAGTTTTTTATAGATTCTGCTTTTATTTGTATTCGTCTCTTTTACTATCGTCAAATGTGATACTCTAGAAAAGGAGTGCCACACTGAGGCTTAGTAAACAGTAGCTAATGCCCAATAAAGTTGTTTGCAATTTGTCTTGAGTTGAACACATGTGCATTTTAATTTATGAGCACTAACCCTCTAATCAGTTTATGAGAAGTTTTTGTGTGAAGGGAGTTTTTAAGTTCCAAAGGAGAGGAACATGAAGAAATTGAAGATGGATCAAAGCTCAAGCTTGGGATGCCCCATGGCATCCCCTCTGAATATCAAGAACCATCAAGAGTCAAAGCTTGGGATGCCCAAGGCATCCCCTCATCGTCATCGACTATCATAAGGTCGTCTTCGTTGAACTTCGTTTTTATCACTTTACATATTATGTGCTATTCTTGGAGCGTCATTTTATTTTCTTTTAGTTTTTGTTTTGTTTGTTTGCTGGTCATATGCTTGTTGATCCTTTCTTGTTTGTGTGGGAGAGAGACACGCTCCGCTTTTTCATTTGAATACTCCTTTGCTTCGCTTATATCTTGTTGAGTATTCTTAGCTACTGTTTGTTTGCTAGTAAGCTCTCGCTTTTAGCTTTTATATTGTTTAGAGCTACTAGTTGTTGATGTTAACTCTCTTGTTCTTCACTTATATTTGTTAGAGAGTTGTTTTGGTTGCTTGGTTAATGTGTTAGATCAGTAAAATGCTATGCATGTGATATTGGAATAAAATGAAAGCCTGCATAGTATTGTAGATCATTGTGTGGACAATTGATACTTCTCATTTGTTTGAGATATTAAGATGAATGCTTAAACTTGCTGGTTATTTGAGTGGAATTGATTAGTAAAGAAATACTGTTAAAAACTTGAAACTGTGTGGTGTTTCTTAGTTGTTAATTCATTAAGCTAATCTTTCCATCAAAAGAATTGTTGTTCAACATTGGAGACGATGTGGAGCTTTAGGGTTATGATTGATAAATGTCTTATGCTACTCTGTTACCGGTTAATTTTAGATGTTTGCTTCAAATACCTTCTTTGCTAAGCCCAAAAATTCGTACTGAGTGTATGGTTCACTCGTGCATCCAAATCCCAAAGCCAAACTATCATGCCAGTTGTGTCCACCATATCTACCTATGCATGGTATTTCTTACCATTCCAAGTAAATTTGTCATGTGCTATCTTTAAAAATTCAAAATACTTCTTTTTGTGCCTCTGTTTTTAAGCTCATGAGGGAAGCTAGATATAACTTGTGACGAGCAAGGTCATTTTCCCCCTTTCACCTGGTGTCGATGGATTACGTCTTCACTTGAATTAACCCGAGAGCAGCTTAAGAAAAATATAAATATAACACACCATTCTCCTCTGCGCAATGCAAATCTGAGAAATCAGCTCAAACATTAGACAGTGGTGAAACCAAGGAGAAAGAAGAGCGTACTCGCTCTTCTAAAAACCAGCTGCTCTCACAAGTCTAAAAAGCCTTGCTTGTTATGAGGGACTAGATAGATTCTCTATTGTGAAGTCGTTGACGAAAGCATGCATTCCTCAAAATTGTTTTACTTCTGTTTCATAAAAATAAAAAGCTCTAGCACATGACTAATCCCTGCTTCTCTCTGCGAAGGGCCTTTCTTTTACTTTTAATGTTGAGTCAGTTTTCCTCTTCCTTTTATATCCACCAAAGCAAACATCTAGCATTGACCCTGGGTATCATTGATCATATTGCATCGTCAGATTAACATAAATCTTTATATTGACTTTACCGTTGGAAGTTGAAGCTTTTTGCTAAAACTTACATCTTCTTTGTTTTGATTCTCAAACACTTTTGTCATGGAACTATTACCTTTGTGGATTAATCAAATATGTGGATTAAACTTCTTTCATGTTTTTAACGTACTATTTATGAAAGGTTTTGCTCGAATGACTCAACTTGGTTATTCATTGCTTTCTTGTTATCAACTATAGACAATTGTTTTGTATCACTTCATTCACATCCTATGCTTTACATTACTATCTGATCACGATTATGTTGGTTGCATGTCTCATCAAAAATTATTTTGTTATCACTTACCTACTCGAGGACGAGTAGGAGTTAAGCTTGGGGATGTTGATACGGTCAAACGTATCTATAATTTTTGAGTGATCCATGCTAGTTTTCTGATGTTGTCACATGTTTTTACTATCATATTACATCATTTCTATACATTTTGTCGGACTAACCTATTGACAAGATACCCAGTGCCAGTTCCCTGTTTTTGTGCTGATTTTGTTGCAGAAAGTTACTTCTGCAAATATTTTCGGAATTGGACGAAAATTTACGAAAATTTTTTATTGGAGAAATGAGGAAGGGAGCCAGAAGGGCGACTCCAGGGAACCCACACAGGCCAGGGGCGGCCCCCTGCCGCGGCCTAGGGTCCACCCGTAGGTGGGACCCGCCCCTGCCCTGTGGTGCACCCCTCGGCCGCCTCCGACGCCTATAAAATCATCCTCGACCTAAAAACCCTAACCCCCGAAGGATTTTCCGAAATACGATACAGAGCTCCGCCGCCATCGTCGACAAGTTTCGGGGGTTCAGAAGGACCTGTTCCGGCACCTTGCCGGGACGGGGATCGACCACCGAAGCCATCTCCATCGACACCGCTGCTTCCCGCGATGAGGAGGGAGTAGTCCCTCACTGGGGTGAGGCTTATACAAGTAGCTATGTGGTTATCTCTCTCTCCCATGATGTGATCTTCGTTGTGATCATGAGCTTTGTTAGTGTAGTTGAATACATGATGTTTCCCTATGTGTAATGGATATGATGTTGCTCAAGTGTGTTATTTAGTACAATTTCCGGAGTCACCGTTGTGATCACGGTATCTCGGTGATAGTGTGGGTGCCGTGTGTGACTCCATGGATAATAGATTGGAAGGATCTTCATCATCAGTTTGTTCTTTATTGTTGGATTGAATAGATCATGAGGTTTCTTGATGCTTGTGTTATTGAAGAAAGAGACTATTCAAGAAATAGGTTGTGGTGTTTGTTAGTACTATCTTTGGATGCAGATAGTGACAGCATGAAGTGTCCATAGATGTGGAATACAAACTTTAAGGTGTGCTTTCGTAGCCCTACGCAATTCTCATCCTATTTGATCCACAAAAGAATGATCTCCGAGTAACGTCTACCATGCATGTGTTTTTGTGGGAACTATCATGTGTTTAATTATGTTAATGATGTTGAGAGTAGTCACTAGTGAAAGTATGAAGCCTAGGCCTTGTTTCCAAGCATTGATACACCGGTTTTAGTCACTTTTGTCACTTGTTTGCTTGCTGCCATTTTTATTACAGAATTACAAAATCACCTTTTACCATCCATATCACTTGCATTTTACCATCTCTTCGCCGAACTAGTGCACCTATACAACTGACAATTGTATTAGGTGTGTTGGGGACACAAGAGACTTCTTGTATCTTAATTGCAGGTTGCTTGAGAGGGATATCTTTGACCTCTACCTCCCGTGGATTCGATAACCTTGGGTTACGCACTTAAGGAAATTTGCCGTTGTCCTACAAACCTCTGCGCTTGGAGGCCCAACAAGTCTACAAGAATAGAAGTGTGTAGTAGACATCAGTTCCCAGCCCGCAAAATATAAATTCAACCAAGATTAATATCTCCTTCACACATTGTATCTGAGGAATCAGTCAAACATTGGCTAGTGATAAACAAAGGAGAAAGAGGAATGATCTCGTTCCTCTATGGGAGCCGCTCTCAAAAATCTAAAATCCTTGCTTGGTATGGGGGACTAATGGATTTCTTTGCTATAGATTCATTGACGAAAACATGCATCTCTCAAAATTGTTTTACTTCTATTTTTAGAATTTAAAAAGCTCTAGCACAAGATTAATCCCTGCTTCCCTCTGCAAGAGCCTTCTTTTACTATTCATGTCGAGTCAGTTTTCCTTTTCTCTCTCCGTCTACTCAAAGCAAGCTTGCAACACTAACTCTGGTTGTAGTTGATTATATTGCATCTTTATGCTTAATCATGATTCTTTATGTTGACTTTATCTATGAGATAAACATGTTGAAAGTTGAAGCAATGTTGAAACTTGCATCTTCCTATGTATTGACTTCAAACACTTTTGACAAGAAAATATTACCTGAGGACTTTCATGTTATGTCAATCTTTATGCTTTCATGTCTCCAAAATACTATTCATGGAGGGTTTTGCTTAGATAATGCAACTTGGTTACTCATTGTTTTCTTATTATCAACTATATAATTTGTTTTGGATCACTTTATTCATATCATGTGCTTTATATTACTACTTGATCAAGATTATGTGGTAGCATGTCTTATAAAAAATATCTTTTTTATCACTTACCTACTCGAGGACGAGTAAGAGTTAGGCTTGGGGATGCTGATACGTGTCAAACGTCTCTATAATTTTTGATTGATCCATGCTAGTTATATATCATTGTTACATGTTTTTATCATCTTATTATACCATTTTTAGGCTTTTTGTCGAACTAACGTATTGACAAGATGTCAGTGCCAGTTTCCTATTTTTGCTGTTTTCTATTTCAGAAAATCCATTATGCAAATATTCTGAGGGCCACCCCCAGGGCAGGGATGACCAGCAGCCGCGGCCAGAGGTGAGCCCACGGCTGGGACCCGCCCCTGCTCCTGGTGGGTCCCCTCGCCCCCCTCCGATGCCTATGAAATTACTTTTACCCTAAAAACATTGGGGCGATGATTATTTTCCACGAACTCCATCCCGAAGACGCTGCCACCTCGAAACCTAATTCGGGGAGATTCTGAAGTTATTCCCTGCATGCTGCCGGAGGGGAGATCAATCCCGGAGGGCTCTACATCGCCATGCCTTCCGCCGGGATGATGTGTGAGTAGTTCCACCTTGGACTACGGGTCCACGGTAGTAGCTAGATGGTTGTCTCTCTCCCTTGTGGTTCATGTTTATGATCTTGTGAGTTGCCCACATGATCAAGATCGACTATTTGTAATGCTATATGATGTGTTTATTGGGATCCGATGGATTATGAAGTTATGATCCGATTGTGCATGGTTCTTATATGTTAATTTATGTTCTTGCATGCTCTCCAATGTGCGTAGTTACTTTGTCCAAGTGATTGCTTGTATCTCCAAGTGAGAGTATTTACGCTAGATAGTTGGTTCATGCCCCCTCATGTGCCTGGGCACAAGTGACAGAAACATCTAAGGACAGGGGTGTGCTGTTGCGACTAAGGGAAAAATAACGGTGTTTATGTCTACGTGATTATAAATATTGCTTACATCATACACTTTACTTAGTGCAATTATCTGTTGCTTGCAACTTAATACCGATGGGTGACAGGCTGGATAGCGATCCCTAGGTGGACTTTTTAGACAAGATGCAGTTGCATGACGGTCTTTGTTCCTTGTTGTGATGCCTATATGAATATTATGATGAACACTTTGATATAGCTAGATTAAGTTTGTGTCATAATCTTGTCAATTGCCTAACTGTAATTTGTTTACCCATCATATGAGTATTTTATTTATTGGAGAGACACCACTAGTGAACCCATGGCCCCCGGTCCATCTTTTTACATTGTTTACAACCTCGTTTACTCATTTTTCATATTCACTTGCTCGTTGGTCTGTTTCCATAAATTCATTCACTACACTATATGTTTAACCGCTTTGTTTTCAGCAGACCGGGAAGATTGACAACCTTCCTGCAGTTGGGGGCAAAGTAATTGTTTGAGTGTGTGCAGATCCACGTTCGTCAACTGTTAAGCGACAGAGATCGTTGACGTGCACCTCGTTGTTGATTTCAAAGTCCTACTGTTTCGATTAAATCTCGGTTCTTAATTGAGCGAAAACTGCTACTTGCTACATCCATGCCTTCGCTTCGGGCACCACCCAACTCCATCAACTACACCATCAGCGGACTGTCCGCGTCCACTAGTTGTGTGCAAAAACAGGAGCCTGCTGTAATGGATTGTCTGTGCAAAACAATTGAGCAAGATTAGTGATCGAGCATTTGTGCAAAACGAAGTTTGCCCACATCAACGGTCCTGCAACCTCGACACCCTACTTGAACCTAGCTAAGCGTCTGACTATCTCAACACCTTGACCTAGGGCGTTGAGATATATAACCTAGATCATTGATCCAAATTACTTCTTATAATGGGTTATTTTTGGCTGAATTTACTGACAACGGTTGGATTTGTCATCTTGATGAAGTGAAATTTGAAATAGCTATTTAAAAATTAACACAAGAACATATCTCCTGCATCTAGTTTGTTGGCACTAGAAAGCGGGAGACCACAAATCCATGTTTTGAAGTGTAGCTGATGGTGTAAATAACTACCGTTGGGATACCCCAATGGAAGGTATGATGTATCACTATATAGCAAATTTCACTTGGTGAACCAAGGTTTATCGAATACAATACGCAAAGAGTATGAAGTAGGCACAAAACACATAAAACACCTTACCCAACATTCAAGGAAGGTTGTCAAGCTTCCCAGCTCGCCAAACACAAGAGATTAAATGTTCAATGTGGAAAATATATTAAAACACAAATAACAACAAAACGGACCAACGAAAAACAAGTTTTTAAATCAATGCAAAATAATGGACCGGGCCATAGTGTCACTTCCGGTATCTCTACATAGATAATAAGACACTATTGGGTAACAAATTATAACTGGATAATTGGCATAATTGGATTTAGTTAATTATGATAACAAGAATGTTCTGTAGGGTTACGCGCATGGAAAACAAAATGCCTTACATGGAACAACCAAGATCTGTCTATGAAGATACAAGCAAAAAAGGATCACATCCAGATCTAGACCTAATAGATATAGATCTAAGACTTTAGATCTCGATTGAATTCCTACTGACACTCTGTAGCGGGAGTAGATGTCGATGAAGCCTAATGAAGATCTTCACGGCTAAGCCTAGCTAGCCTTATTGTATCGTTTTTTATGAAAGAATGAGGAGACATCACTACACCTACTACATACATTGTTTTGAATCCCTACACGAGCAAATAAATTGATTTATCACTTTGACTTATTTTTTATTTTTAAAGTGTATCAATTTGGATAATGTAAATACAAGCAAACTACTAATTATACTTATTGTTAGCACTCGTTTTTGGCAAGTACCAGGTTCGGGAGTCCTCAGGCCAGGAGTCGTTTCTGTGACAACCCGGATCAAAGGTTCGAGTGTTTACTCGGAATAACTCAAAGGGGACCCGGCGTGTCCAGAAACTGGCTTGACAGAACCCGGTTTTAACAGGACCCGGTTTTGATAGAACCCGGTTTTGACAGAACCCGGTTTAAAGGACCCGGCGCAGGCTAGACTTGAGGATTCTTGAAGATTCTAGAGGACTGCATCAGAGAAGCCAGACGCGAGGAGAATTTAATGCTTGCCCAGCCCAGAAAAGGAGTCGGTGGAGCCAGGATGAGTTCAAGGTCAACACGGAAGGGCAAAAAGGTGACTTTCCAAAGGGAGCCGAAGATGGACGCTTGGAGTTCAAGTCCAGTACGAAGCCGACCGAGACTCTTACCTAGTTTAGAGATAGAAACCGACTTAATTCATGAATTGTAATCCTTGTAGAAGTCCAAAACTTGTACGGGAAGTCCAGCCGCCTCACTATATATGTAGGAGGTGACGGCCGATTGAAATTAAGCAAACAATCGACAAATCAATACAACCTCTACTTTTTACCCTCAAACCCTTGTTTATGCTTCCGTTGTTCGGCGACTTCAACTAGATTTCGACGAATATCGACAACCGAGCTTGGAGCGGTCAAACCGGCCAAGTTCAGCCAATCGTCGCCGGCTCCCTCCGACGGGGTCCCTCCCGAGGGGCTGGGGCGTCTGGTTTCAAAAGCGCCGAGTCTCTGTCCTGCGTATCGCGCTGAGACCCGGCCTCCCGCGGGGCGAGTTGCGGAGTATCTCCCCCGGCACCGCGGGTACACGAGGACGTGTTCGTGTGACGCGTTTACATCGCAACACACTTTTTGGCGACTCCGCTGGGGACATCTCTAAACCTAAAATCGGATAGCAATGTCCGGTTCCAAGGCTACAGATCTGTCCAGCATCACCACCGACAACATCATCAAGCCTACTCTCAAGGACTTGTCGGAGGCACAACGCCAAGGTCTGGATGAGTGGAAGAAGAAGAGAAGCGAGGAATTCGAGGCGCTGCGACTCAAGCGGGAACAAGAGGACGAGGAGTTGTACTTGGCCAGCTTCAAGTTAGATCGGCAAGGTGTAACCGCGCCGATCAAGGAGCCGGAATATGTACCTCTAAACATCGACACCGACACACCCGCTGTGAGTAATAGTGTCTTTACTTCTGAGCAACTAGCTGAAATTCAGTTCCATGTTTCACAAGGTACAAATACTGTTTATAATGCTGTCATGGAACTTGATGCTGCTAAGAAAAACACCATCCAAGGACAAACATCGGACGCACAACCGATGAGCCCAAACAGGGAAAGTCGGGTTGTCAATGCATTACCCTGTCCGACTCCGATCCGAAGTTCACCCTATCCGGCGGGTCAGCCGGGACCAGCGGTGCAATTTCCGGGACGCGAGTCAATGCCGAATTCAAATTCGGCTCCGTGGATGCAACCCGGCCCTGTGACCAATTCTGCTCTCGTGCCGAGTCAATCGGCCAGTAGGGACGATTTGCTGGTTGAGTTCCAGAAGAGGTTAGATCAGATAGCCTATGATAGACTCGGGATTATGCCAAAACATAGAACCTACGTTAAACCCTATCCCGAGTATTTCGATCTGCAACCTTACCCACCTGGCTATAGAGTTCCCGAGTTCTCTAAATTCAATGGGGTGGATAACAAATCAACATGGGAACACATTAGTCAATACTTGGCTCAATTAGGCGAAGCTAATCATGATCACATCAAAGTTCGTTTGTTCTCGTTATCGTTGACTGGGGTTGCTTTTTCTTGGTATTCAGCTTTGGCCCCTAACTCTATACACACTTGGTTTCACTTGGAGCGAAAATTTCATGAACACTTCTATGCTGGTGAAGTCGAGTTAAAATTGTCCCATCTTACATCGGTTAAACAGAAACATGATGAATCGGTATCCGATTATATCAAAAGATTTAGAAATACTAGAAACCGGTGTTATAGCTTGGCGATAACTGAGAGAGATATGGCCGACTTAGTTTTTAACGGGTTGAGAACGTATCTAAGAGAAAAGCTAGAAGGACACGAGTTCTCTTCTGTCGGTCAGGTTCAGGAGAAAGCTTTGGCTCATGAAAGCCGAGTCAACGAGTCCAAAGACTCGCATCGGATGAGCAGGAGTCGGCTTAACGCTGTCGAATATGATGCCGACTCCGGTGATGAAGCCGATGTTTACGTAGCCGAGTTTGTTTGGCCGAGCAAGGCCAAACCCTATATGTGTGATGACTTAAAACCGATTCGTAAGAATCGGGATGATGAAGTTAAATGTACTTTTGACGTGGGCAAATGTGACAGGATATTTGATGCCTTGTTAAAAGACAAAGTGATCCGAGTTAATCATGTCATGCCGTCGCCTGATGAATTAAGGAGACGTGCATATTGCAAGTATCACAATTCTTTCTCTCATGCTACTAATGATTGCAATGTCTTTCGTCGACAGATTCAATCGGCCCTCAATGATGGACGATTAAGTTTTGCTGGCATGGCCATTGATACACAGCCGTTCCCAATGAACGTGCTTGATCTCGAGGGAAAGAAAGTACTTCTTCGGCCAGAAGCGGCCGAAGCCGCTAACAAATCTAATGTGGTTATTGGTGAGCCCAGGAAAGAAGCCGGCGTCAAGGAAGCAAGGAGAGAAGTCATGTTGATCCGGCAACCCGACGGAAAGGAGGTTATCAAGATTACTGTCAGGAACTCCACACTCGGGGGGCAACAACCACAAGCGAAAGAACCCGGGGACCGGAATCCAGAACTCGGGGGGCAACCTCGGTTCGTGAAGCCCAAGAACCCGGAAGTCGGCAAATGGAAGACAAATCAAGTTGAGTATAAGCCAAGGAAGGTTAAGCCGACTTTCGATATATTACTGAACAAGTACGTACGCCAAGCCGGGTCTAAGGTGACTCGGCAATATGGGAAGCGACCGAGGTCACCATCTATTGAGAAAAGTCACCAATACCAGGAGTCGGCCGGGGAGTACAAGCGTCAAGTGACCCGGCAAACGGTACAGAGCCGACTTGTGTATCCTGGTGAATCCTCCTACTGGCGAGTCAAGGACCAAGGAGCCAAGGCCACCTACAAGGAGAAGAGGTTGGTTCCAGAGAAGTCATTGGTCATTGGGACACATGTGCTGAAGTTGAAGGACCCGGTTGCAGAACCTACAAATGATAAGCCGATACTTGCTATCGTGCCTAAAACAGTGTCTGGTAATCATGAAGCCGGGTCTAGCCAAAATGCGGTAGTCAGACCCCGGGACCCGAAATATACTCAGCCAAAGTGGTGTCCGCAGGGTATAACGAAAACACAGAAGCGGAAACTGCAGAGGGCAAGGAACCGGGAGATGACAGAGAAGGATGCTGAGCAAGCCAGGGATGCCAAGCTCAACGCTGAGAAACCAATGGTGTCGGCTCATCTATGGGTACCAAAGCCGACTCCTTTAACGACTTCTTTGGTAATTGCGCCGAGTTCTGTGAGCAAGGAGATAGAATCGACTCCTGTACCGGCCACTACTTATGCATCATGGGCAGATGAAGTCGAAGCGGCAGATTTGGAAGCAGGGGAGGAGTCGGCAAAGGGCGAGTCGGATGAATCGGCGAACGAAGACCCGGCAGATGACTCGGCAGCGGACGATCTGGAAGGCCCGGCAGATGAAGAATTACTCGACTACGAAAGTACGCCAACTCGGGTAAGTATGGATATTAACATGGTATATTATTTGCCTGCCGAGTTCCGTGCTGTAGAAGAAGAAGCCGAGGTAGCGCAAATCAACTTTGGACCCAAGAATGCCATCTTCACAAAACCTGAGGAACCGGTGAAGCACCTGAAACCTTTGTACGTCAGAGGACACATCAATGGAAAACCGGTTACCAGGATGATGGTGGATGGAGGCGCTGTGGTGAATTTAATGCCGTATTCTGTCTTCAAGAAATTGCAACTAGAGGATGCAGATCTTATGAAGACGAACATGGTGCTTAACGGGTTCGAAGGAGGAGAAGGAATTGAGGCCAAAGGAGTCATAAGTCTGGAGCTGACCGTGGGAAGTAAGACTTTGGCCACCGTGTTCTTTGTTGCTGAGGTGCAGGGAAATTACAATGTGCTACTTGGACGAGACTGGCTTCATGCAAATCAATGTGTGCCATCCACCATGCACCAACAACTCGTACAATGGATCGATGATGAGATTGAAGTCGTTCATGCTGATAACTCGGCATGTATTGCATTAGCCGAGTCCATTGCTGATTGGCAGCACTCAAATGCCACATGTCTTTCGGGACGTGATCTATCTGGGTTCGATTTCCTGAGTGCTACCAGGGACGGATTCGTGCCAGTGTCTTTAAAGCCGGTTGGAAGTAATCGGCTACATCTCAAGTAAATGGATCCCAACAATAATGAGTGGCTGCAGAAGCGTCTGGACAAGTATCGGGCTGAAAGGAACGATATGTGTGAAGCGATTGAAGAACCAGACGACATGGATAAGTTGGGACAGGGCTTTACGTCGGCCGACCCGCTCGAAGAAGTGGATATTGGGGATGGCACTATTCCTAGGCCGACCTTTGTAAGCCAAAAGCTAGAAGCCGATTATAAATCCAAGTTAATCGCGCTAGTCAAGGAGTATGTGGACTGCTTTGCTTGGGAGTATCACGAGATGCCCGGGTTAAGCCGAGAGCTCGTCGAGCATCGGTTACCGATAAAAGCCGGCTTCAGGCCATATAAGCAGCCGACTCGTAAATTCAACCCGGCAATATATGATCGGATCAAGGAAGAGATTGGCCGACTCCTGAAAGCTAACTTTATCCGGCCTTGCAAGTATGCTGAGTGGATTTCCAATATTGTGCCGGTCGAGAAGAAGGGATCTGGCAAGATCAGAGCATGCATAGATTTCAGAGACCTAAATCGAGCTACGCCCAAGGATGAATATCCTATGCCAATAGCCGATATGCTTATCAATGATGCCTCTGGACACAAAGTCATCAGCTTTCTAGACGGGAATGCGGGGTACAATCAAATATTCATGGCCGAAGAGGACTCGGCTAAGACAGCATTTCGCTGCCCCGGGTTCGTTGGTTTATTCGAATGGACAGTGATGACCTTTGGGTTGAAGAATGCTGGTGCTACGTATCAAAGGGCAATGAACTTAATATTTCATGATCTTCTTGGAGTCGTGCTGGAGGTGTACATTGATGACGTAGTTGTCAAGTCGGACGGCGAGTTAAATCATTTGGCCGACTTACGTCTTGCGTTTGAAAGGATGAGGAAGTACGGGCTCAAGATGAACCCTTTGAAGTGTGCCTTTGGTGTGTCGGCTGGAAAGTTCCTCGGTTTTGTCATACATGAAGCCGGCATAGAGATTGACCCGGCCAAGATTGAAGCTATCCAGAAAGTACAGGCGCCGACTTGTAAGAAGGACATGCAGAAGTTCCTAGGCAAGGTAAATTATTTGAGAAGATTTATTACTAATTTGTCAGGGAAAGTTGATGCGTTCACACAGATCCTTCGGCTCAAGAATGATGATGAGTTCACTTGGGGGGCAAGACAGCAAGAGGCATTCGACGGAATAAAGGCTTGTTTGTCTAAACCTCCGATTCTGAGAAAGCCGACTCGTGGTCTACCGTTTCGGCTCTACATTGCAGCTGAGGAAAGGGTGATTGGAGCCGCCTTAACTCAAGAAGCCGAAGGACAGGAGTATGTCATTACATATCTAAGTCGACGACTGCTAGATGCCGAGTCCAGGTATAGCTTTGTAGAAAGGTTGTGCCTATCTCTTTATTTTGCTTGCACCAAGTTGCGCCATTATCTTTTATCTGGCGAGTGCAAAGTCTTTAGTCAAACCGATGTCATCAAGCACATGATACATAGGCCGATTCTCAGCGGGCGAATCGGCAAATGGGCGTATGGACTAATTGAATATGATTTGGCTTATGAACCTCTCAAGTCCATGAAAGGCCAGATTGTGGCCGACTTCATCGTTGAGCATCGGATTGACCTAGAGCAAGAAGCCGACTTAAATATTGTGTCGGCTGTACCGTGGAAACTCTATTTTGACGGCTCAGTTTGTAGTGGTGGACAAGGAGTCGGCATTGTGTGCATATCACCCCACGGTACTGTCTTTGAAGCCTCCTGCCGTATTGATTATTTTTGCACTAACAATGAAGCCGAATATGAAGCCCTTCTATTCGGGTTAGACATTTTGAAAGATGCGGGGGTAACTCATGTCGAGGCATATGGTGATTCACTACTTATAGTCCAGCAAGTGGCTAAGATCTTCCAGTGTAACAATGGATCGCTCAACACATATCTCGACAGGTGCCTGGATATTATATCAACTTTGGACTATTTTTCCATATCTCATGTCTCCAGGCAGGACAATTGGCTCGCCAATGATTTGGCACAACAAGCATCAGGCTATCATGTCAGCAGAGGAGTATTTTTTATGGCAGAGAGGCCGATGCTAGCTGTTGTCGGTGACTCAGAAGCTGGAGGAGGAGCCGAGTTATCAAACTCGGCAACTGAAGGAAAAGGAGATTCATTAAACTCGGGCGATGGAAGGAAAGCCGAGTTATCTAATTCGTTTCCAGAAGAACTTGGCGAGACTCGGTCAGCTGATTGGAGGACACCCATTATTAATTATTTGAGAGATCCGAGTCAGAGAACCGAGAGAGCTATTCGGCGGCTCGCTTTCAAATATACTCTGGTAGATGACGAGTTGTATCGCCGAACAGTTGATGGTCTTCTTCTCAAGTGCTTGGATGAGGATCAATCCCGGGTTGCCATGGGAGAAGTCCATGATGGATTATGCGGGACACATCAGTCGGCTCATAAGATGAAGTGGATGCTCAGACGAGCCGGGTTCTATTGGCCGACGATGATCAATGACTGCTTTCGATACTACAAGGGATGCGAAGCGTGCCAGAAATTTGGAGATATTCAGTTAGCGCCGGCTTCACTTCTTAACCCAGTAATAAAGCCGTGGCCTTTTAGAGGATGGGCATTGGATTTCATTGGTATGATTAACCCGGCTTCATCCAAAGGGCATCGGTTCGTGCTGGTTGCTACTGATTATTTCACCAAGTGGTCTGAAGCAGTACCCCTCCGAAATATGACCCACAAAGAGGTAATTCAATTTATTACTGAGCATATTATTCATCGATTCGGTATTCCGCAGACTCTCACCACAGATCAAGGCACCTCCTTCATGGCTAAAGAGGTAAAACAGTTTGCCGAATCACTTGGAATCAAGATGCTCAGTTCATCTCCATATTATGCTCAAGCCAATGGACAAGCCGAATCAAGCAATAAGATTCTGGTTAGGTTGATCAAGAAGAAGGTACAGGACTACCCAAGGAAGTGGCATGAGGTACTGTCCGAGGCTTTGTGGGCTCACAGGATCTCAAGGCATGGTGCAACCAAGGTAACTCCTTTCGAGTTAGTGTATGGACAAGAAGCCGTTTTACCAGTAGAAGTAAATCTGGCTGCTTTGAGGTTCGCTAAGCAGAACGATTTGTCGGCTGAGGATTATCACAATTTGATGATGGACAACATTGATGAAGTAGCCGACAAACGTATCAAGGCATTGAAGGACATAGAGAAGGAGAAGTTGCGGGTAGCAAAAGCTTACAACAAGAGGGTCCGGATTAAGAATTTTCAAATCGGCGACTTGGTCTGGAAAGTTATACTGCCAATTGGTTCTAGGAGCCGGAAGTTCGGCAAGTGGTCGCCGAGTTGGGAAGGGCCGTTGCGGATCATAAGGATTGTACCCGGCAACTCATATTTGGTGGAAACATTGGAGGGCAGCATGTTGCCTCGAGCTATCAATGGGAAATACCTGAAGAAATTCCATCCAAGTGTGTGGCAAACTGCGTGAAGCTACACATATGGCCGATGAGCTTAAGCATCGTCCTTAGATCAAATCTTCTATATTGTATATTTTCTAGTACGCAAGCTCTACTAGAAAACAGGGGGGCATGTGTTAGCACTCGTTTTTGGCAAGTACCAGGTTCGGGAGTCCTCAGGCCAGGAGTCGTTTCTGTGACAACCCGGATCAAAGGTTCGAGTGTTTACTCGGAATAACTCAAAGGGGACCCGGCGTGTCCAGAAACTGGCTTGACAGAACCCGGTTTTAACAGGACCCGGTTTTGATAGAACCCGGTTTTGACAGAACCCGGTTTAAAGGACCCGGCGCAGGCTAGACTTGAGGATTCTTGAAGATTCTAGAGGACTGCATCAGAGAAGCCAGACGCGAGGAGAATTTAATGCTTGCCCAGCCCAGAAAAGGAGTCGGTGGAGCCAGGATGAGTTCAAGGTCAACACGGAAGGGCAAAAAGGTGACTTTCCAAAGGGAGCCGAAGATGGACGCTTGGAGTTCAAGTCCAGTACGAAGCCGACCGAGACTCTTACCTAGTTTAGAGATAGAAACCGACTTAATTCATGAATTGTAATCCTTGTAGAAGTCCAAAACTTGTACGGGAAGTCCAGCCGCCTCACTATATATGTAGGAGGTGACGGCCGATTGAAATTAAGCAAACAATCGACAAATCAATACAACCTCTACTTTTTACCCTCAAACCCTTGTTTATGCTTCCGTTGTTCGGCGACTTCAACTAGATTTCGACGAATATCGACAACCGAGCTTGGAGCGGTCAAACCGGCCAAGTTCAGCCAATCGTCGCCGGCTCCCTCCGACGGGGTCCCTCCCGAGGGGCTGGGGCGTCTGGTTTCAAAAGCGCCGAGTCTCTGTCCTGCGTATCGCGCTGAGACCCGGCCTCCCGCGGGGCGAGTTGCGGAGTATCTCCCCCGGCACCGCGGGTACACGAGGACGTGTTCGTGTGACGCGTTTACATCGCAACACTTATCTACTGAATAATTGAAGTTATTGTAGGTAAGTATAGAGATATCCTATTTAAAGGACGAGATTCAAATCAGGGAAGAGATCCTTCTTTCTATTATTTTGATAGAAATTCTTTTTTGCCGTCTCTATGATTTTGATTCTCGATGAATGAGCCTGCTACGCGTAACCGCTTTGGGAAAGAACCCTTAATATTATTGCTGGAGCCAGAACAAAAACTTGGCAGAAGCATCAGCCAGAAGCCCCTAGGGCTATACAGATTCGAACCATAGACCTTCTCTTTCAAACAGATCAAACAGATTATTATCAAAATGATTTGTAATGTTTCAAAGACCCAACATGCATTTTTTGCATTGGGCTCTTTCATAAACTAATTCAAAAAGTTATTCCACCATAATTTTTCTTTACGAAAGCATAAAGATAATGAGATGGCTCCCTTGGTGGGTGTGGCGCGAACGTCGGTGTATTCATAAGGAGGCGTAGTGGCACCTCTCTTGTAATTATCTCGGGTGTTTCGAGTATGGCTACTCCTGTATTTTTGTTAATTTTTATCTGATTTGTAAGAGGTTTTATCATCAATTTGTATCGCCCGTGTGGTTTATTTGGCAAGCAGGACGAAAGTCTTTTTGAGTAGGCGCATAATTTATTTTTCTAACCATTTATACCCATCAACATGGTTTCTTAGCTTGTGCATTTAGGCCTATGTCAATGGTGGTTTTTTAGCACGATTTCATAGGCATTTTGCTTATGTGACATGCTAGTTAATGAAGAAAGAGATTGAGCTTGTAGCTTACATACAAGCTTTGCACGTAAGGATGCAAGTGGACGGTCCAACAGGCTAAGCGGATTGTCCGTGTCCGCCAGGAGCGTCTAATTGAAGCGTTAATCCAGCTGGGTCCATGCATGGCTAATCTACAATCTGGAGAAAAACAGCCGGGTTCGCTAATCCAAGTCGACTCTGGCGGACGTCCGCCTACATCCCTATTTGCACGTGGTCATAGGCAAAAAATGTTTTAACCCAATCATATGCATGCATGAGCCACAAATCATTAAATATAGATACAACTCACAAGAAACAATGTACATTGGACTAGTTATATCTTAAATTTTTATTACTCCTATGATAACGTGTTAAGAGACGGTGCATTAGCACATGCCTTAGAGAGGCTTCAGTGGGCCAATTCATACTAGTCAAACCATAGCATAGCTGATACATGCCTTCATGGTGTATCCAAATCCAAGTATAACTATAGCACTTGTTGCCGCGAAGATTCTAGGACCAATGTACCTTCATTACCTTGTTTTTATGAAAGCGGGCGAAAAATACATAAACATTCCAACGGGGAACTTGGGATACATGTAACCAGTTTTTACCGGACTACTAACGAGAGCAACAGCTCAGAACATGAAAGAACCAAGCCAAGAAAGAGGCTACTAGCAATATGCAAAGAAGTATAGAGCCAAACACCAGCTCTGGGCCGGGGCAGCCCCAGGTAGAGTGTGTAAATTCAGCATTATTAGGCGTTTGTCCAACAAAGTTTAGCCCATCTTCGTAGCATGAGAGACCAACGGTAGCACAGAAATACTACTAAACAATTGGCCAAAGTTTCCAGAAGGCTCGCCACTTGATGAACACTGAGTACGGTCTTTCAGAGAGCTCGTATCAATGTTGTCTTGGCCCGTACCCAGTAGACTTGCGCTCGGTGTGTAGTTCTACCGGTCTGCACCAAGATTGAACACCATCCTCCGAGATATATATTATCATGGAGTCATACACTAGCTGACCGAAGGATGTTTTGCCGATGTCGCCAACCCGATATCCACGCCATGGACCCTCCCGAATTTGCCGCTCGCAGAGAGGCTTGTACTGGTACACACTCGATAATTCTAAATGTGTTGGTCGTGCCCTTGTAATGTATACCTGGACAGGAAAAGACATCTTCAATCTATCGGCCTATGACCACACTAAACCATATATATGGGATTTATTCCCAAGTAAGTAGACATGAGTGGAAAGCCAACTTCTGTACAAAAGGAGATTAATCTATCATGCTATGTATTACTTTGCTCATATGACAAATCGATATCAGTCCTAATATATAAGCTGGGTATATTTTGTTTCCTCTGATAGATAGTTACTGTATTTACTATATAATTTTGGTGACACAGAACTAATGTTATAGGATTCACATGCAGAAGTACTTGCCTATAACTATGATGTTGTAGTAGTATAATATAAGCTGCATATTAGCGGAGTAATTGTTGGTCAAATCCTCATCCTAACATGAAAACTATGACTTATTTTGTGTGAATTTAATTGGGTTGCCAGTTGCCACTCAAAACAAAACCTTAATTACCTTCTTATGGATATGAGGATATCCCTTATCGACAGAAAGAGACACCAAAAGTTGAAAGTTCTGACGCACGACACGTCCCATACAAAATCCCAGTCATTCATTATGCGGTAATTTCTCTCGGAAATCGACTCAGCATTCTCACTAATAATATGTAGCAGCAGTTGTACGATCCAGTCATTCATTATGCGGGGAAACGAAGAAAATGCGAAGGAGGTTGACACACGTACCTCTCGGCCGTTGATAACATGGCATCCGTCGGCGAGAGCGTGGCCACCGTCACCGGGGTTAGAGAACTGTACAAAGGCGCAGCAGCGGGGCTGGCCATTGAGGCCGTACGTGGGAATGAAGATATCGGCCACATCCCCATAGCGACCGAAGTAGCTGCGGAGATCCACTTCACTGGTGCCTGGGGCCATGTCATCTAAGTACAACCTCCCGTTTATATGGTATTTGGGGCCATGCCATCTCATCGCCGGTGACATGCTGGTGTCTGGTTGGACACTGTAAACACAATCGTATAAGGAACCGTTCAGAAAGCAAGGGAACCGAGCATGAATTTCAGAGAAAACTAAAAATTATGATACAAATCATATGAAAGTGGCTACGAAAAAAACACCCTCGAATCACAGAATCAGATTGGAAGAAGAGGAATGATCATAGGGAACATCCTCTTCTTGGAGAACTTGACAAAGGTAGGGTCAGGATTAAGAGAGAGAGAGAGAGAGAGAGCGCGCGCGCCTTACACACTCGATTCTTCCAAACGTCTTGGTCGTGCCCTTGCAATGTACACCTGCACAGGAAAAGGCATTTCCAATCTATCAGCCAATAAACCACAACATATATACGGGATTTAAAATTCCCAAGCAGGCATGAATGGAAAGCCAAATTTTGTACAAAAGGAGATAAATTCCAGACCACTTTCTCTTGAAAAAATGACTCTGCGTTCTCACTGGTAATATGTAGCGGCACCATGGTTTTCACATTCAGTTTCACTTGAATTGAACCAAGTATTTAAAATATTTGTAAGTTCTTTCAAAAGTATTTGAATTTCTACGTGCTGAAAGTCTGAAATTGCTGAAATATTTTTGCTGAAAGGTCAAAATATTTCAGTCTACTGGAATTCAGTGAATCGCACTCAAAATGAAAACCATGACAGCACTGGTGCACGCAGCATAATAAGATCCTGTCATTCATTATGTGGGAAAAAGAAGAAACTGCCCAACGAGGTTGACATAGCTAGGTACCTCCCGGCCATTGATGACACGGCAAGGGTCAGCGAGGGCGCAGCCGGCGTCATGAGGGCTGGAGAACTGGACAAAGGCGAAGCAGCGGGGTCCGCCCGTGCGGCGGCACGTGGGAATGAAGATGTCGGCCACGTCCCCGTACCGCCCGAAGTGGCGGCGAAGTTCCTCGTCGCCGGTGCCTGGGGCCATGTCATCTACGTACAGCCTCCCGCTTAGATGCAGTCTCCTCATCGTCGGTGAAAGGCTGGTGTAACGGTGTTTGGTTGGACACTGTGAATACACAATCGTAAAAGGAAACCTTTCAGAAAGCAACTTGAAATAGTTATGATTTGCCTTGTCGCTACAATTGGTCGGACAAGAATGTCACAGGAACAGGGCATGAACTTCAGAGACAACTAAAAATTATGGTACAAATCATATGAAAATGGCGAGGCAAAAAAAACACCCTCCGAATCAGATTGGAAGAAGAAGAAGAATTTGATCATAGGGAACATGATGTTCTTGGAGAACTTGACAAAGGCTAGGGCTAGGGTTATACAAGGGCATGATTTTGTTTGCGTGTGTGGGGGAGAGAGAGAAGGGGGAGAGACGGAGAGAGGAGGCACCTAGTCGTTGAGGATCTCGCCGGAAGAAGCCGTGATCGCTGCACGGTGGAGACGAGGAAGTCGACCGGAGGCGGCTACGGGTGTTGCCTTACGAAGCTCGGATGACCGTGTTATATTGATTTTCGTTTCAGCTTGTTTTGTAAACGGATACGGCGGGCCAACACGCGTCAGTTATAAGCCCATTGAGCTAGTTGTTCGTCAAACCCAAAACCATGGCTAAAAAAATTCCTATACGAGGAACACCTATTATTGGGAGCGAGATAAGCATAGCATAGCTCATAGCGTTGCCTAGATTGCTGCCCACTATAATAGAATTTTTTTCATTCTTTTAAATTTCGTGAAAAAGTACATCGTCCGATTAACTTGTGCTAAATCAGCAACGCTTATTATGGATTGAAGGGTGTAGTATATAAAGAAAGTGAAAATAAATACTACGTAGCAAAATACAATAATATGCATATCCTTTCAAAAAATCATTATATTTTTATATAATTATTCATATATTTTGAAACTTAGTTCAAGTAATTAAAAAATATTCCAATTTTAAAAGGGACGGTGCTATCCAGGGCATTACTCCCCCAAACAACCCACATTGGTGCCAATATCTCATTTTGTAATCTATGTTACATAGATACATCCTACAAAGACCAACATAAAAGAGGCCTGGGATTTTCCATCCATCTTAATTCCAACTCTCAGCTTACCAAGATTGCCATTCAGGCAAGATTGTCTGGTGCTACTCAATCATTCATGATTAAATTGTTGCTCGTTAGCTGATGGGGAAGGGCTTTTTAATTTACACTGCACCACTAAATTTTTGATATCTCGAAACTTTGCCCTGGATGAACATATATATTTGAGTAAAATGCATCCTAGGTCCTATAACTATCCGGGGGGTGTCAAGTAAGTCCCACATGTATGAAAATGCACGTTCGAGTCCTAATTATTTCTAAAGTGTGTCACCAGCAGTCCTAAACTCACCGGAGAAGCTTTGACCGACCTTTGACCGGTGACAATTATTCAATTTACCCCTTAAAAGTTGTTTCTTCTAATTATTCGTGTGCCGGGAGGATGCCTATGGTGGATAATTGGATCCAATATGGTTTTCGCATTGTCTGCCCTGGATGTGCGGGATCTCACTCATGGCAGCGCACGAGGAACCAGCAGCGGTCTGAAAGTGCATGGTTGCCCCCATGCATGATTTTGGTAATTAATGACAATCTCTATGGACTAATATTTGCATTGAGCTATATTTGTAGGTGTCCATTTGCTTGCTTGTCTCCATTTGTTGGAGTCAAGGTCTTGCTTGTTCTCCATGTGTTGGAGTCAAGATTAAGGGAAGAAGATCATTTGTTGATCAAGGCCAAGGTGTTCGTCATCAAGACAAAGGCCAAGTGAAGATATGCCGAAGAGAGTGTCTCCCATCTTGGTGTATGGGGGAGCATCAAGTGAATCTTCACCGAAGCGCGACCGAGGAAGGTGGTGCGTCTTGAGGAGATGAAGATCGTCTTCATCGACCTCAAGTGGTTTAAGCGCAAGGCAAAGGTATGTTCTTGATAGGTTTTCTATTTTACCGGTCTCATGATGTTTAGTGAGAGACCGGATTATAGGATAGGTAACCGTACTATCAAGAGGGGCTCTCGACCGAATATCGTGATCGTATCATCGTAGAGAGCACAAACCTTTGCATCCATGCAATCATCTTTATTGGTTCTAATTTGTCTCGAATCGTGGTGTGGTCTTGGTGCTTGTCGTGCTCGTCATGACAAAGCTAAGTTCACCGAAAACGGTTTTCATATGCGTCTTCTATTGCGCTTTCGGTATTGGAGATTTTGCTGGTTCATCCGTGCGGGAGATTTATCTCTTCCACTTCTTTGCAAAATCTCCATTGCGTGTTTGCCATTTTCAAAGGTAGCATTTGGCGTCATCTTTCCAACAAAATTGGTTTTATTTCATTCGGACGTCAATTGCAAAAGTTTCGGCATTTTCGGTTTGCGAAAAAGAGTTTTTAACTTTCCCCATTTGGTTTTATAATATTTTCTTGGACTATGATGTTTCTATGCATAATCTTGTTGTGCTTGTTGTGACGATTCCAACAAGTCCAAGATTATCGAAAACGGAGTTCGTGGGTGAAAGTTATTGCATTTCCGATTTGCAAATGGGAGCTTTTACCTTTTCCCATTTATCTTTATAATATATTCTTGGACTATGATGTTTCTCTGCATATTCTTGTTGTGCTCGTTGTGACGATTCCAACGAGTCTAAGTTTATCAAAAACGGAGTTCGTGGGCGAAAGATATTGCAATTCTATCTCGGAGAATTCTTTCAAAATAGAATTTGAAAAAGAAAAAAAAAGGGGGAGCCAGCCGGCCAGGCCGGGCTGAGGCCGGCCCAATACCGGGCCGCTCGGGTGGTGTCCCGGCCCTTTGCCTCCCGCGAGGCCGGCCCGAGGCCGGGGGCAGGCCGGCCCATTCGGGCACCTTCCTGGCCCAGCCTCTTCCCAGGCCGGCCCAAGGCCGGTGGTAGGCCGGCAGCCCAGTCTGCTGCTTCGCTGCACGGTTTCCTTCGATCACTCGCTTTCATTTCCAGGCCGGCGTGCTGGCCGGCCCCAGGCCGGGCCGGCTGGGCACCTTTTTTCCAACCTTTGTCCACGTTTTTCTCCTACAACGGCTCTATTTTAGAGCCACCTATAAAAGGGTTTTCTTCCCCATTTTTTGTGTAGATCTCATCCCTTGCTCTCTCTCCTCCATTGCCAACATTTTGAGAGCTCAATTTCCTCTAATCCCTCCGATGATTCTTGCCCAAATTTAGGGAAACAAGAGAGGAGATCTAGATCCATCTCTCCACCAATCAAAATCTCCTCTAAGTGAGGGGAACTCGTGGGATCTAGATTTTGGAGTTCTTGGTGTTTCTCCTCCGTTCTTCCTCCTAAATCCCTCCGTAGCATTAGTTGCTTCGGTTGGATTTTGGGGAGAAGAATTTGACCACTTGGTGTGTTCTTCCCCTTTTGCATTTGTTGCATCGGGTTGTGCTCCCCACGGTGATTCGTGGGATTGAAGGTTGGGAGCTTGTTACTCTTGGGTGCATTGTGTTCCCAAGAGCTTGTTGCCTCTTGGGTGCATTGTGTACCCTAGACGGTTTGGAGGTGCCGCGAAGACTTCGAGTTGTGGAGCTTCGGCACGAGTTTGGGAGCCCCCAATTGAGTTGTGGGTGTGTGCCCCAAGAGAAGTTGTAAAGGGCTCCGGAATCCGCCTCGAAGGATTCTGATAGTGGAAGGTGAACCAATCCCTTGGGTGAGGTTCATCGGAGAATAGGGTGAGGCCTTTGTGGCGTCTTGAGTAGGCCTCTTATGGCGAGCTCACACCCCTCCAACGAGACGTACTCCCTTAATAAGGAGGAACTCGGGAATACATCCTCGTCTCCGCGTGCCTCGGTTATTTCTATACCCGAGCTTTTCTTATGCAATTTACATTGTGATAGCCTTCGTGCTTGAAGTTCATATCTTGCTATCTCCTTATTGCTTGAATTGCTTAGCATAAGTTGTTGGTGCACATAGGTAACCCTAGCATATTAGGTTGTTGGCTTGTTAATTTAAACACATAGTTTTATTCCGCAATTATTAAGCCCCTAATTAGAAAAAGTTTTAATCGCCTATTCACCCCCCCCCCCTCTAGGCGACATCCGGGCATTGTTTGTTCTTTCACGGTCCGTGGAGATCCTTGTCGTTCAGCTGGCGCCTCTCCAAGCATGGAGGCGCCTAGCATATGCGCCTCTCCGAGCTTGGAGACGACAGGGTCCGAGGGTGACTCGACTCATGGACACTGATCCAACAAGGTGGCAATATACGGATTGGACGACAACAATGGTAGATTGCGGCGAGGAAGGGTCTCGGGAAGGATGGTGACGGTATGTTGACAATAGAGGGGCACGGAATTAGAAGACATAATTTTTTAGGAGGTAAATTGAATAATTGTCACCGATCAAAGGTTGGTCAAAGCTGCTCCGGTGAGCTTAGTGCCACCGGTGACACACTTTAGAAACAATTAGGACTTGAACATGCATTTTCATACATATGAGACTCACTTGATCCCAAATAGTTATAGGACTTATGATGCATTTTACTCATATGTTAACACTCCCCTTACGTCTAGACTAGACATACGTGAAGACCATAGTGTTGGGAATATGCCCTAGAGACAATCATGTATGATATAATTCCCAATGTATTCATAAAGTTATTAAGTTGTCCTTGTACGAACATCTGATATGTTCATTGAATATGTGATTCAGTTGTGAAACTGTATATTCATGTTGTTCATACTAGATTGTCCTTGGTCGTTGTGGTTGTGCTGGACACACAACTTAAACTAATGTGAAAGTCGGCTGATGACTCAGTTCCACTTGTCATGGGCATGGTGATGCCATTCCGACTTACATGGATTCGGATAAAGAGTATAGCGAGTTGGACTAACCAATATTGAGATACAACGAGTAAGTCGTCATTTGTATGTCTCAATCAATGTAATCCTTATACCTGAGGTTTTCGCACAATCCGAGTTGTGGATCAACCGACATAGGTTCTGTCAAACGATGTTCTGTCACAAGGCAGTCATAAAGGCAGAGTTCGGGTCGGCTGAGAATCAAGCTTCCCGATGTTGATAACCAAGATGGGATTTTCCCCTCCAACTGGAGAGATATTCTCTAGGCCCTCTCGAGTTATATGGTTCGGAAAGCATGGCTATGCGCGACTTGGTTAAGTATTAACCAAGGCGACCGACTAAGAGTTAGTTCGATAAATTATACATCACGGATTGAGAAGAGAGTTGATCTATTAAGGGATGGCGGTAATTCTCCTATAGCCCGACAAGGTTTATCGTGAGGCAAAAGGAACTTGGACGTATGTCGCATTGAAAGGTATGTCGTCGTGACTCTATGGTACTTGGAGTCGGCACATTCTGCTAGGAGCCGCTATCGATTGATTGATTGTGAGTTGGACTCCAATTGTGTCCAAAAGTCGCCATGTGCCTACGGGATTACACACTTAAGAGCAGGAGCAAATCGATTGGTTTGGACCCCAACCGTTCATGGACTGAGTGGAGTTTAGTGAATGGGCCACAAGTGTTATGCGGCCCACTTTCACTCTCTATATAAGATGGGGCGCATGATGCGCAAGGGGATGGTAAGACACTTCCATGCGTTGGAAACCCTAGCCCATTTTCAGTCCAACCGCCGCGTCGGACCTAGCAGTCCACCGCCGGTGATCCTCCTCGTATGTGTGGATACCGCCATAGGTATTGTATGTTCAGCACTTCGATGATCGTGGATTGGGTCGGATCATGGGACTGCACTGCATCGACGTGCTTCATCAATAATCTGGACCTGCGCGTCTAGTGGTAATCGTCATGGCCTTATACCTTGGCTAGATCTTGGAACTACCATGTAACACCCCAACCCACCCCCGAGCCGGGCCTGTCACCCCTGGCAGCTCTATAGGATCTCTAGACTGGCCCCACAGATCAACACTAGTCTTTTCTGCGCACTTTGTCCTCACTCGTGCTTGGCTAGATCTTGGAACTACCATGTAACACCCTGACCCACCTCCGAGCCGGGCCTGTCACCCCTGGTAGCTCTGTAGGATCTCTAGACTGGCCCCACAGACCAACACTAGTCTTTTCTGCGCACTTTGTGCTCACTCGTGCGCACCCGGGAAGGACTTCCCGGTCGGTCACCCATCTCAATATTACCCCAGGCCAAGCACGCTTAACATCTGGGTTCTATCGCGATGAGCTTCCGGAAAAAAAAGTTGCAACTTGTTGTTATGAGTATCCTATCAATCCTATTAAGCCCTGAGCCAGGATCTCACATCCTTCCACCCTTAAAAGAACGACGCCCTCGTCGGTCAACCCCAGTCTAGGAACTTCCCCCTTTGGCACCCGTCTGTGCGTCCAGTGCCGGCACATGCTCCACATGTCCGCGCCTCTGACTCGCACACGCCCGAGTTACCGCAAGGGTCAGCTCTGATACCAAATGTAACACCCCGACCCACCCCCGGGCCTGTCACCCCTGGCAGCTCTCTAGGATCTCTAGACTGGCCCCACAGACCAACACTAGTCTTTTCTGCGCACTTTGTCCTCACTCGTGCACACCCGGGAAGGACTTTCCGGTCGGTCACCCATCCCAATATTACCCCAGGCCAAGCACGCTTAACATCTGGGTTCTATCGCGATGAGCTTCCGGAAAAGAAGTTGCAACTTGTTGGTATGAGTATCCTATCAATCCTATTAAGCCCCGAGCCAGGATCTCACATACCACGTAGAAAAAGTTTTGTTTATCTTTACATGGCCTTCGCCTAGAAGTGAAATAGATGGGAGGTGGCAACGATTTTTATATTAAATAATGCGTAAGGTGAATCTTAAACTCGAGACCTGCTAGCTTTGATACCATATTAAATTGTTGCATCAGCCAACTAAATGAAAAATCCGAACAACATCTTCTGTCACTCAGCCAGGTGGATCCATAGGGACAGCGTGTGACGCTAAGAGCAACTCCAGCCGTTGGTGCCCCCTAGCACACTCGCCGGATGAAAAAGTGCAAGTCCTGGGGGGCAAATTGCTTCCGCCGGATGAAAAAAGAGGACTACTTCCCAGCCGTAGCCCACCCCAAGCAAAGAAGAAAGGAATCTGGCCAAGAAAAAAGACTACACAAGAAGAGAGAAGAAAGAAATCTGGCCACATGGGGGGAAACAATTGGGTATTGCTTCCGCCGACGCCCCCAAGCCGAACCCAGCGGGGTGGGTTTGGCCTGGGTTTGCCGATGTCTTTTTGAGCTCCTCGGGAGGGCTATGGGGGCATGGCGGAGAGAGCTTTTGCCTTTTTTACACATCCGACGATCAAAAAGATGCTCTGGGGCTGTTGGGGGCTGGCTGTAGTTGCTCTAAAGCGACACAAGAACGGAAATGCTAAACCTACAGAGAACACGCCTACGGGAAGCACCTATGGGATTACGTGTCCCCTTATTATTTGCCCCCCTGTTTTCGCTGGGTGGGTCCGTTCGCCCCTCCCCCCCCCTCCCCCACCCCCTCCCAATTAATTGTGCCACGTCTGTCCGTAACCTTCCATTCCGTAGATGCTCGAGATGGTTGGATATCCATAAATCCACTGAGTCACCGACACGTCCCCACCAGTAGCACTGCGCCCAGATACCGGTGGGCCCACCTGTCAGAGAAAAGTCCATCGTCCATCTCCATCCTCCTTCCTGGGTAGAAGTAGCGCCCGCCCCCCGCCTTACATGTAGTGGGACCCGCACCAGTATACTTTGGGCCCCACCATATCTGCTCTCCTCACGGCCATCGCCTGAAACAGACACAGCAGCACGCATCGCCGGATTGAATCGCCTAGCTCGCCGATGTCCACCAAAGGGTGCCAGGCTCAAGCTCCCGCCGGCGGCGGCGGCAGCAGGGCACCGACTGCTGGGAGCCAGGCGCCACCCCGTCGCGGCCAGATCAAGGAGAAGATCATCAAGGACGTGGTCGCCCCCATGGCCGCGGGGCTAGTCGCCCGCGCCGACAAGAACGGCGGCGGCGGCGTCCCGGTCGCCGGAGACGCCGACGGCAAGTGAACGTCCCCTGCATCATCCGCTCGGTCGACGTATGTCCTCTGCTGCTAATCTTTGCTCATTTTAGTGCGCGCAGCAGAGGACGGGCCAGGGCAGAATAATCGACAGCCTCCTAATACTGCAGTATTATTTTTCGTCGCGTCGTCGGTCCTGGACAGATTCAGTTGCCGTATTTGAGCTAGCAACTGGTCCATCCATCCGTAGTTTTTTCGTCTTCTGGATCATCTCCCTGCGATTATCTTCTCTTGTTGCTGATGGACTGCTGCAGGTGGTGAAATCTCAGCTAGCATCTCGGGAGGTTGCGATGGTTTTAGAGTGTGACCTCCTCATGGTGCCGCTGCGTTTTCACCTTCCGCAGCTGGTCGATCGTGCAAGTCTTCTTCTTCAGGTTGTGTGTTGTTTGCTTGTCTTTTTATCATTTTCTTTTGTTTGCTGCGTCTACTGTAAAAGGATGGACGGATCAGCGCGTATTATGGCCTGGTTAAGGATAGCAATTTTATCCATGGGTACGAGTACCCGCGGTTACCGTACCCGTATGGGGAGGGTATGGTCACATTTTCATACCCATGGGTAGTACCCATATCGTACCCGCCAAGTCGCGGGTAGGGCATGGGTACAACCCTATACCCGTGGGTATACCCATATCCTACCCGTTTATATTAACATATGGACCTATTAGGTTGACTTACTAGATATGATCATGAGATTGTGATTTCCAAAGTTAATAATTGTCATATATTCATCTACCTATTACTAAGTTGAGATAACTAAGTTTTTTTTTTTTTGACAAATATGCTACCAACAAATGTAAAAGTGTGAACAATTTATTTACTACTTGATCTACCCAACGGGTACCCAATGGGTATGGATACCCGCCGGGTATGGATATGGGTATACTTTCATCCCCGCGGATAAGAGCATGGGTAGAATTTTGTACCCATAAACTATATGGGTATGGGTATGATATTGCTCTACCCTGCACATACCCTACCCATTGCAATCCTTAGGTCTGATCCGTGTTTGCTTGCCTGTGTGCTCGTACTATGTACTTCTGGCTCCGTTCTTGTCTTTTTTTTTTCTTAACATAAAGAGGAAAGCTGCATTAAACGGGAACACGTGGCGAGTACAATATGCAGAAAGGCCCTTTTACAACTCTTGTCCTAGAAAACCTAATATTTGAAGATAAGGCCTTAAAACACCCTAGAACTAAAAGATAAAAAGCAATCAAGTCCCTGGGTTGCTCCACCACCAATCGCCGGTGACCTCAAGGCAGAGACGCCGAGATCAGGGAGGTAGGCGCTCGAGCACTCACTTCCGGCGACGAGCAGATGACGCTGGCCAGCTTGAAGTCCCCGGGGATGCACCACTTGGTGACGACGAGCCGTCGAGCTCCAGCGCCAGGCTCTGGAGACCTCCGCCATTTCGGCCGAAGATAGTGGAGAGCACCAAGATCTCCACTTGATTTGCTTGCAGCGGGATCAACGGCCACCTTCCTGCAAAGGACGAAGAACATAAGCAACACTCCTTCCCCCCCCCCCCCCCCCCCCCCCCCCCCCCCCCCCCCCTCACCTCCACGGCCAGACATGGGAAGAGGAAACATCAACCTCGAACTTGCAGCAGGGCAGCCATGGCCTTCCAGATCCAGAAGGCCACCATCGAGCTTAGGAGAGAGGGAGAACTTGGAGGCTCCCATTTCTGTATGCGGCTCCAACCGCCGAAGCATCGCCAGGAGAGGAGCAACCGCCGTCCGATGAACACGGTTCGGGCGTGTCAACGAACTCGTCCTCGACGGCATAACGCCAGTCACCACGGAGGCAAGCCAAAGAAAGAAACCCAACCTAAACCTAGCCCTAACGCTACTGCTATACAGAGGAGTCCGGCCTCCCTTCCCCGTCCATCTCCGGCCGGCAACGCCGCCGGATCTGGGAGGCCATGTTTGAAACATGTTTGCCGGTCATAAGGTTCTGCCTCAAGTTCTATCACATTGTTGCCTATCCTACAGAAGGTTAACCCCCTTCTGTGCCCTGTGTGCGTGATTGCAGGAAAATCTTAACTCTGCTTTATTTGAGGGACAAGACAATCGTTACAAGATTCTCCAAAGGGAGAAGAAAATTAAGGAAAAGAAGATGGTTTCATGCGAAGCAACAAGTGCAGCTATAATAAGCACCTCTTTGAGCTCCTAGTCCCAGCGAACTCCGCCCACAGTTTACCTTGCTGCGGATGCCAAACACTTCGTTTGAACGCCTCGCTCCTGAAAGGAACCACACACCCACCCACACCACGCGGTGTCTCTGCTCAAGTGGCCGGCGGATTAAAACGCCGGTCAAACCATCATCGCAAATCATTTTTATTCCAAGCGCAAAAGGTCAGCTTGAACATCGGAGAGGAGGGCCAGCCTGATTAGCATGTAAGGCTTTTAAAAGAAAACTAATTCTACCTATCGATCAAACAACAAATGAAGATCGAAGAGAAAATCATGTTATAGTTGCGTCTGTGAAGCTAAATAAGCTGCACAAACCCTCCACGGCCAAAAAAAAAAACACCAAAACGAAAGAAGAGAGGACTGACAAGGTGATACATCTATGATACACACCCTGTTTCCATTAATTAACACCCAAAGGATTCGCCTCCATTTCAAAAAAAAAGAATACATCAATGATACAACGTAACAGATTTCTTTATTATGTTGTAGAATAAAATATAATTAAGAGCCTTTGAAGAGTACACCTGATACCTGGTTGCAGTGATATCTTCATCAGAAAACATTGATGATACTTGAGGCTACCAGCTGAACACACACCTGCAGGCCATGGCCAGGCACTTTGGCGAACCATGCAACATTTCTTCTGGCACAACACCCAGATAGCTTGCAAGTTCATCTTTATGGCATGTTTCTATTGCACAAATACATTGTAAGGGATGGATGTGTCATGTCCATGAGGCGTCATATACTTTAAATTTTGTGAATCCTAAACCTTTGAATCGTCAGTGTACCAACAAAGTTGACTTCTGGCTAGAGAAGAAATCAAAGCAGTCTGGAGCTATTATTTACACAACATCTGTTATGGCAATGGGATCACGTACTAGTCATGTCATGCTCAAGTGTAATGCTATACCTTTTGAATATCAGCAATGAAGAAGTGAGGTCTTCTCTCGATTGGGATCTCCGGCTTTGAAGTGTTGTCTGACCTCTGGCAGGGTTCTGTGATCCACTAGAAAACTGCATCTGGCCTAAGTTCCCAACTGAATAGCTATGATATACACCCAACGATTGCCTGGTCGCCTGGAAGACTCCATAAGCTGCACACTGCTGCCTCCTAATCCATGAGTCATGCTGAATGGATGGGGTTCTGACTTCTGACCCAGAAACAGTAGGGCTCAATGGTGTCTTTGTTCTTGCATCTGTGCAGAGAGGAAGGCAAAATGAGGGAAGGCAAAAGTTTGGTATCTTAAGCTACAGTAAAGAAAAGGGTGAGTTTGTACAATCAAACAAAGAACTGCGAGATTGTTTGACTTGACTTCCTCCGTCCCCAAATAGGTGGCTAATAAACTTAGTTTAAAAGTCAATGTTTTCTAAGTTTGACCGAGTATATATAAAAAATAAAAAGACCTACAATACCAAATCAATATCAATAGATTCATCATAAGACATAATTTAACCATGTATTGATTTAATATCATAGTCGTTGATATTTCTATCAATATATTTGGTCAAACTTAGATAATGTTGACTTTTTAACTAAGTTTATACACCACCTATTTGGGGATGAGGGAGTATGTCATAACACAAATATCTTGATATTCTCCATTGTGATTAGTAATTTTATAGAACAATGTTGTGGTAGGAACGTTCATTCGCGGAGGTATCACACTCTCGTTACAAGAATTCAGTCGACAATAGCATAAGTCATATCGAATGAGGTACGATGAAAACTAAAGAGAACGTATGTGTTGCAACATGCAAGATTTCTATATGGTGCTCCTGCTTCTTAGAAGCATTATTAGAAGGTTATATAGTGTAACAAATTTCACCTTCAAAATTAAGCAGGGTAATAAATAGCTTGAAGTGTTATAAGAAAATGTTGAGCGGGCCAGGCTAAAAAGGAACACACAAATCCTGGACTACGTGCTGCTGGTGTGCTAGTGCTAGTGGGCTAGGCCATGGCCCAGAAATAATCGTTATAATTGCTTCTCCCCAAAATTCCTGGGCGGGCCATGGCCCAGGTTGGCCTTGCCGTAGCTCCGCCCCTGAGTCCTAGCAGATATAATATATAATGGACAACAGAAATGCAAGTAAATAAGATTCTAGCATTGTAGTCTTTAGACGATGTACACTTTTTAGACAAGAGGAGAAACCACAAGATGACAGCTCGACAAAAGAAATTAACACGTACCTGAATTAATATGTCTCCATAAATGAAATCTGAAAGATGATCCCATACCAAGCGCAGAACTACCTCCACTGTTCGGCCTAAAAATTGGCAAATAGGATTTGCGGAATGATCTTGGCATTGAATTGCTAACGCACAATATGGCGCATATGACCAGCACAACTGAAATAATAAACAGTACTATAATAATATTTGGGTTTATCTCCCGGTGTAGTATCATGTATCCTTGAATATCCATCCGTTGAGACACTGCCTGTCCAGCCTCTAGCAAAGCAACACCAAGAGTCCAAGTGATACTACCTGAGCCAACTATCACCTGGTTATCTTTGATCTGCAGTCCCTCTCTCAGAAGCGATGTAATATAAGGAGCCCGGAAGCAATACTGCTCTATAAAAGGCTGTGGTGGAACACTACTCTTTGCAACATTCCATGGTTTTTCACAAAATTCCTGTCCTCTTTTCAGAACATCAACGAGAGTAGCGTCAGGAGTCAAATTAAAAAATTTGAAAACCACATAGAAGCCAGACATGGCGTAGAACTGCCCATGTGGTTGGGGAAGGGTACTAGCAAGAGCACAAGGTTGAAGGTTACAATCAACTCCAGAAGTTGCATTGGACCACTCTGAAAGATTGACCGCTACTTTTGCAAGAGCACTACATTCATCCCATTGAGGCACCCCGACCAGTTCAACTGTTGTTCCCTGCTTCTCATTACCTGTTGTCTTCCCTGAAACACTGGGACTACCATCTTGTTTGAGTGGGTGGCAGTAGGAACAGACATAATCTTCCCTGTATCCAGTTTGTAGACAAGGATGTTTGACCTGCACTTTGCCATTACCAGCTGTTCCTCCCAGCATCTTCACCAGATGTGCCACAGATTTGTCAAATGCATCATTTAATCCATAACCGGAAAGAGAATAAGCACTGAGTTGATGATTGACAGAACCAATCCTCAGATGAATGCTTGTGTCATCCTGAACGGTCTTCTCAGTCTCAAATGTCACCTGTAATGATGATCCACCTAAATCAAGTGAGCCATAAGTCATTTCAGAAGATGAGGTGCCAAGCATGTTCAGGTGGTGGTTAAGAGCTATCCATCCATAATAAGCTTCGTCCATGCCACTGATGATCTTAACTCTGTCTCTACTACAAGAAAATGATGAATTCTTCAGAACATCCCAAGCCTTATCCAGAAGCCACTCTGAATCTGCACTTGGTAGCTTGCGGACACCAGCTGTGGCATATAGAAAAACAGGAGTGTGCTTGTGTGCACGTCTAGGGATCTGCCGCTCAGCCATTTGAAGGAGAGGCTCTATCGCCTTCTTCATTCCAATTTCATTGTGAACAAGCTTGCTCAATCCAGGTTCAGTTTCCATTCGTTGATAGGCACGCCCAGTTAATTTGCCCGATTTTTTCTTCGGAGCATTCCCTAAAGGTTTCAAAGCAATAGGAAGCGCATTCCCATCGCTATGATTAATGGACCACTCGTAGACATACACTCTTGTACCAGTGCTGCCACAATCAAGAATCACATAGTATTCAGAGCTACCTTCCTGAGAGAAATACATGGAAATATCTCAAAGAAGCATATATGCAGCCCACCAATAGGAACAGAGCAATAGCACAACCAACTGTTCTCATGCATTTCTTACGATTTGTTGGTGATGATGGGGGTGTTCCCTCTTTTGAAAAGCTTGCTAAAGAACCTTCCGTTTGAAGTGTGCGGATAGGTTTTGCACGCCCTGTGCTCAGATCACCACCAATGCTAGAGCCCCTCTCTAAAGCATCAATTCTAGAGAAGGTCGGCAAATCTTGAAGAGAGGAAGAAAGCCGCAAAGCTGCTTCTATTGTAGTCGAGGTGGGAATTATTCAAATATGTCACTGACAAGTAGCAGGAAGGAGCAATGCCGGCAAACAGAAGCAGAAGTCATAAGTAGGCCGTAAGCAGCACATTAAACCACAGGATAAATTAGTCCAACAGCACATTCGCGCAGCCTCTGCCTGCAACAAATTTCCCGCTGTTAGAAATATACTAACATTCCAACAACCAATAGGTAAAAACTAAATTTTGAAGGACACCAACACGCTGGACATTCAGAATTTTGTAAACAACATTCCCATACCCAGTACGGTGCAAAAAGAAAAATTCACAGCTAAGATTACACTATATCCTAATTATATATACTCTAGAGTACCTTGGATCAATATCACTATTCAGGATATCACACCACCAATGTCAAACAACTCCCTATGCTACACATGGAGTGCTAAGTAACGCCAAGAACACTGCCATTCACATATATCATCCAATCCACACTACACCGAGGAACAACCTATGAACACAAAACCATCACTCGCCACATACTACTCCACGATCAACAGAACCGGAATTTCCATCGACCCGCGCGATCAGCAAGTCACCCCAATCAATGTCAAAGTCAAACTTAACACGGTGCATGAAGATTCAGGTGAACCTCCAATTTGTTTGAAAACAGACCTCTACAAGCAGCATTAGCTCAGGGAACCCTGTACAGTGCTACGTGATGAGTCCAACTGAGATCGGTCTTGGGGAAGAAGGATCTGACTGGGCAAAACGAACGGCGATCCAAAGCAAAGCTAGGGCTTCCTTACCAGCAGCAGGAAGGAACCGCGTCCGGAAGGATCTTATTCGCTCCACGCCAGTCCAGTGCCGGCAGAAGGGGATCGAGGATTGGACCGGGGATGGGCGGGACGGCGAATTTGGGCATCGGGACAGGTAAGAGAACTGAGAGAGCGAGGGACGGCAGTAAGATCTACGGTTGAAGGAAAGGCTCGCGGCCGGATCGGAGGTGGCGGCGGCGGTGGGCACTGGGGCGATCCGGGGAGGAGGAGTTCTCCCGGGGTGGGCGGGCTAGCTGCGGCGGCGGCCGGTATGGCGGGGCGGGGGTGGAGAGCGGCGCTGCACGCGAGGAGGGACGGGGCGGGGAGGTGGAGCCGACGCAAAGGCGGGGGAGGGAGGATTAGCTGCGTGCGGTGCCCGCGTGCGTGCGTGCGCGACGGCGCTGCGCCGGGGCGGCGTGAGGTAGACGAGATGGGAACCCGACGAGACGAGACGACCAGTCCCGTATGAACGGACGAGGGGAGCTCAGTCAGCACGGAGCAGTGGACTAGCCGAGCCAACAAGAATCGAGCCGAGGCGCACCAACCTGTTACCTGGACGTCAAAAAAATCCTATCACTATCAACTAATTTGTTCCGGCCAGATACTCTTACAACTGTTTTCAAACTCCTAAGGAAAATCCCCTCCTCTCGTCCCTATCTCTTTCTACAGTAGCTAGGGGAGGCGACTCGAGGGGAAACGCGCTTCCCGCCGGCGATTCAGCCGTCCTCCTCTTCTCCGGTGGCCCGGTGCCGTCGGAAAGGGGAGGGGGGTTGAATCTCCGGCCGGATCTTGTGTACAGCTAGTTAGATTTAGCTAGGTTTGTCTTCTTTGCGGGGTGGGGGTTGGCTATGACGCCGCCGCCGTCGCGTGTGCTCTGCTCCGGTTCTCCGTTCCGGCGTTGGCGTCCTGCGGCGTCGTGGAGATGCGGAGCAAGTTTGTCTAGGCGGGGCCGTCGGCGCGACGGCGGCGCCGTTATGGACTTTTGGTTCCCCCTCTCGGTCGCGTCTGGCCGGCATCCTCTCCAGTGCTGGCTGGGAGCAGGGGGAAGGTGTGCAGGAGCTATGGTCTCCAGGCTGCTTTGGCTGGCGGCGGGCTGGAGGATGATGGCATCCGTGCTGGTTTGGTGGTCCGTGGTCGGCGGATCCGCTGCTGCTTCTCGCCATCAGCGACGGGAGCGGGCGGATCTGGAGGTTGATGTTTCGCTCGGGGCAGGTCCCCGCCTCGCATGCCACAGCGATAGGTGGGCACTCCGCGTGCTTCTTCTCGAGGTCTTCAAAGCCTGTTGGCGATGGAGCGTCTTCAATCTTGGGTTTGGTGGTTGCCGGTCCTTTCCCTCGCGGTTGTCTCGGCGCCGGAGACGATGGGCGGCTTCGATCTGGTGTTGCAGGAAAGCTCGGAGGACTTCTTCATGGTTTCATCCTCTTTCAGGGTTCTTTCTGTACTTTGTACGGTGCTGTTTGTCCTTCTGGACCTTTCTGTCTAGTGTGTACGTATTTTGTACCTGGTCTATCTCTGATATAATATATATACGTATGCTTTCAAAAAAAAACTAATTTGTTCCGACCTAGGATAATATAAAGGCTAGGCTCGGCTGCTGCTGCCTCATGCCGGTTGAGGCCAAAAGAGAAAACCTTGCTTCTCCGACAGCCTTTCTAAATTTGCGTAGAATTTGTAAAAACTGTTTTTTTAGCAATTCTGGTAAAAAACAAGCTCTAGCGCGTTTGTATAACTGGTCCCCACACCAATTTTTTTACAAAGCTTGCTATTCTTGCACCCTCACCTTGAATATTTATAAAGCCTGAAACCACTTTGTATATTTCCGAAACCGACGCGAGGGAGGCCAACGACCACGGGCGGTACATTTCACGCCTAAGTCGCGCCGCCGGCCACCGCCCCGCCGCCACCTCCCACGGGTACCCCGAGCCTCCCCGCCGCCCCGCCCCTCATTTCCCCGGCACACCATACGCTAACATGTAAGGATGAGCATATTCTTGTTGAAATGAATAAATTATCAATAATTCGACTCACAAAAGGTAGCTGATTCTAGCAAAAGAAATCATCCGACCTCGGGTCCTCCATAACCTAAAATATTAGCAATACAACTTCAAATGATCAACTAAAATAAAATGATAAGATATAGTTATTTTTAAAAACTTTTAATATTGACGGTCTCTTGTTTTCATGAACCGACCAATCACTTGATCGTTGACGACTTTCTTTATTTTCCTTTCTCCATGTAACAAATAATATTATCACTCGAACTAACAGATTCATCAAACCATTCACGATTGAACATTCTATTTCTATCGCCAATCAATGTATATGGAAATCCATAAGCGTTTTGTCTAAAGTTGAATGTATCTAGACACTATTTAGTGGTTAGATACATTCAAATTTGAATAAAGAAATGACATCCTTTTCGGAACGGAGGTAGTACTTTCTTCTTACCAGGCCATGGAGATTAGGATCACAGTCTTCTATTTTTTTTCTTTTCCTTTGATCATATTTTGAATCTCTTCCTTCTGATTCATGGCATCTGGACTTTGCAACACTTTTGTAATCAGAAGATACATGGTCCATGTTCCCATATTTGAGAAAGATTGATCAACTAAATTCATTCTCCAATTCACAACAAATTGTACAATGAATTAGAAAATACAGATTGGAGAATCAGGGTTGTCTTAGCCAGTTAGTCCTGTGCGTTTTTTTTTTTTTTTTTGAGATGTTAGTCCTGTACGTTGGGCTGGGATTAAAAGCTGCGTGGGCGGTGGCTGAACAGTGATCAGGTTGGTACCTCGACGATCCGCGAATGTGCGATCCACGAAGGGTAAAGCGCATGGCGCGACGGATGTCCCGTCCGAGTTCGTCTTAGCTAGCTAGCTAGTCGCCTCGTTGGTAGCAGGAAGAGAAGCGAATTAGGAAAACCCACTTCGCCAGGTCGGCCAATCCATCAATCTGATCCTACCACGTACGTTGGCTCCTAGTCTCCCTCCCATAGACCCACACTCCGACTTGGCAAAATGCCCATTCGTGCCCTGCCCAAAAGACTAACATGCATCAGGCTAATTTTTTTTAAATAATACATTTTTTTATTTCCAAAAATATTACCCAGTCGTCCTGGCTGAAAACGATTAGTACTAATCGTCCTGGCAAAAAATGATTAGTAAATAATACATTTTTTTATTTCCAAAAATATTACCCAGTCGTCCTGGCTGAAAACGATTAGTACTAATCGTCCTGGCAAAAAACGATTAGTACTAATCGTCCTGGCCGAAGACGATAGGTGCGATTGTACTGTTCACGTTTTAAAAAACTTTTTCAAAAAATTCAAAAAAAAATATATGGATGTAGCTAACTCGTATTTACTATGATCGTGCAAAAATTCACTGCAAAACACATTATATTTTGGGATCAGGAAAAAAGACAAATCAGCGAATTTTGGAAGCTAGACACGGATCATGTACTGTTCATCGATTGGTCTACTGTTCATCAGGTAGTCGTCTTCGACGAGTAGGACTAATCGTCTTTTGGCCAGGACGATTAGTACTAATCGTCTTCGGTCAGGACGATTGGATAATATTTTTGAAAATAAAAAAACACATATTATTTTTCTAATTAAATAAATTTTGCGTATTATCTAAAGATTACATCCTTGCAAGGAAACTGAGGCTTCTCAGGCCATGTGTTCTGTCGGCCGTTCGATTGTGCGTCCGAATCGATCTGAGCCATTCATTTGCTTTCACCGTGTGAGATAAAAGGCGCCCCACGCCCGCGGTGAAAACCCTAGACGCCACACCCGCTGCTCCCTCCCGTCTCCCGCACTCTCCCGCCGCCTCCTCTGCTGCTCCCTCCCGTCTCCCGCGCTCTCTCGCCGCCTCCTCCTCGATGTGCCGTCTTCGCCGGGCTTCCCTGTCCACCCGCGCGCCTGACCGCGTCTGGCTCGGGGCTGGACCTTGATGGCGGCGGCACGATATATAGCCTGAAGGTTGGTCCTCCTCCGCCACCAAGTCCTGCTCACCTCTCCTCGGAGCAGCTCGCTTTGCGCCGCCGCATCTGGCCGCCAGCCTGCTACTGCTGGCTCTGGACTGGATCTCGACGGTGGTGGCTGCTCGACCTGCAGACTACAGGTTTGTCCTCCTCCGCCAGCAAGTTGTGCTCGCCTCTCCTCGGAGCACCTTGCTGGTCGCCGTCGCATCTGGCCACCGGCCCGCCTCGCCGGCTTACTACTGCTCTGTCCAAATTAATCATTTGTTCTTATTATTTTCTGGTTCATGTCGGGAGATGGAAGGAGGAACACGGAGGAGCCACGACCCGGCGTCTGTGCGGCAGATGGAAGGAGGAGCACGGAGGAGCTCGACCTCCGCCGATGCATCCCGGACTCAACGGCCACCGGGAGCTGTAGCATGGCCGCCGACGCGTCCTTGAGTGATTCTTGAAGGTCCTCCGACAAGCATCGTCCTACACCAAAACCTCCAACCTCTCCTCGTCCTCCTAATCTCAAGCAAGGTGATGTGGGTGCTCTCATCTAGCTCTTTCTATTCTGTGTGTGGATCTGAAAATAGCAGGCTATTAGTTGTAATTTCGTGTGCTCAGAATGAGGATCTGAAAATAGCATTTCTCTCTGTTCTTTTGTTGGTTCAGCTGTGTAATGTAAGAAGATCAAAGTTGTATAGAAAATTGGACTCGAATATAGCAGGTAATGGTTAGAACTTCTTCAGATCTGAACTATAGTGCAATCTAGGGATTTTTCTTTTTCTGTTTCAGAGCTTTTCTTCCAATTTCTCTTTATTGGGTGATGTCTAAAAATCATAAACGTTAGCTCCTGCAGTGATAGCTAGCTCAGAGACAGATTTAAGCTAAAAGACATAAGGTGAGATTGCAGATCATATTCTTTATAATTTTGTTTGCTTTCTCTGTGGCAAAATGTAACTTTTCCATGAGATGTGTCACGATTGATTTGCTGCCATAAATATTACTGCTGGTACTGAGCAAATATGGTATTAATATTATTAGTTGTGAATAAAATCTTCTTCTGATGTAAAACTCTATATAGCTTCTATGTTTGAGGTGTGCATTTGTGAGGTTAGATAATATTTATATGCTGCATCATATGGATGTTGAGGTACAAAATGTCACAGTGCGATGGTCCGAGTAGCATGGTTATTTTTCAGTGCTTACATTACTACTGCACCTGCTCCTTTCTTGCATAGCATCATGATATATTATATTCGGTTCTGTCAATTTGAGTAACGGAAAAGGCTTGCTTTTTGACATAAAAGAATGACCATAAAAAAATGTTTGATTACCTTAATTTGTAGGGGATTCTCCTTTTCGAAAGAAATAAAATTGTCTACGATTATTTGTTATGCAACAGCTATTTTCACTACACTGGTGTTACTTCTTATATATATTCATTTTTTCTGATCTTTTCTCAGTACATCAGTCCAGAAAGATGATCCTTAGAAAGTTCAGCTTTAGGTGTTTCCTAAATCACATTTTATTTCCACTGGATAAAATAATAGGTAACATGGACACATGGTGCAATAATACATATCGTTATGTCCACAAAAATAATATACTTTGCTTACTGTTTTGACTGTTCTTTTTCTGTTGTAGCAATCTGCAAGACCAAACTAAAACCTGATTGGTTATATATTGAGAATCACTAAGATCTGTACAGGTGTAAAAATATGTATGAACGATTAGATCTTTATTCCTCTTTTTGGTGAATATATTGGTGCTTAATTCATTTCTTAGGACTATTGTGGATCTTGCGCAAGGTTTTAGTGACGACTGAATTTCACAAATAAAGAATTTTCTTTGACCCTCAACTTTATTAATTTAGCCTTCTTCATTTCTCTTTTCTACAGGTTCCTCCATTTGGTGATGTTAGACGGTGATCTTCTCCACCTGTGCTTTATGACACTGATTAGATATGCGTGATGCATATTTGGCGAGGACACATATTACTTTTGTAAGGCATCTGTGGGTTAGGATATTAAGTTGATGATAGGCAACTGAATTTTTATGTTAACATCTCTCTCTGTCTCCATAGTAGTTTTTCTGTCGTTGGCATGAGCTTGGAACATCAATTATTAGTTTTATAGCTCCTAGATCTGAAGTTTTTGGCTCTATGTTTCAGGCTTATTACTATGTTATTTATTCATACCATTCTGTTCTAGCCAAACTCATTACAGGGATTCGAGGTTGTCGTGTGTATCAAATACATTCTGATGATATTATGTGCTTATCTGTTTCAAATCACTAACAACTAGAATCTTTAACATATCTTTTTCCCTGGTGGAGTTCTCGGTAGGTGTCAAGAATTTAACTGATAAAAGTACATCAGTATCTCCTAAAGATCTTACCATAAGACTGACGCGTGGGTGTGTGTATCTCTGCAGGTTTGGTGGTTGCTCCGACAAAGAGAGTTTATTTATATGAATATTTGCTGCTGGTAGTGAGTTTGTAGCCAAGCAAAGGAATTTTCTTGGCCCATTATTTTTTGTTCTTAGTGGAGTATGGTTCAAGCAAAATCATGCAATATTCCTTTGTAGATACGTGCCCTATAATTTTAGGTGAGGATATGAAATCTACACATTCTATAATTATGATGCGTGTTCTTTTGTCTTCTCTCACCATGTCGACGTTCATGATCTACAAGGAGAGAAGCATCATATAGGACCTCTTCTAGGTGCTAAACTAGGAAAGCACTTCATAAAAAGAACATTTCTCATAAGTTATATCCAATAGCTTGTCATTGGGTGTATTTCTTTGTGTAAAATTACCTGCAGGGATAACTAATTTGCTTTGAAATCTGTATCTTCTTATTTCTCTCTATTTGTGTTGGTTCAACTAATTTTCTTTGAAATCTGTATGTTCTCATTTCTCTCTTTTTGTGTTGTTTCAGGTCATCAGGTGTGATATGGAAGAAGATGAAGCTCTACAGAAGATTAGGCCTTGAGGTTCTACAGGTAATGGATTGAGCTATTTCAGATATGAACCGTACTGCAAACTAAGAGTTGTTGACTTTGTGTTGTTCTATTATAGGCACCAAGTTGGCATATTGGATTTAGTGGTGTGAGACATGTGCACGATGCCAGCTTTGCTTAATTCTTTTCCAGTGCTTAGATCATTCACAAGAAGAACCTTTGTGATAATTTATATATATCCAAAAGCTTAATCTGGGTGTCATTGGGTGCATTTCTTTGAGTAAAAGTATATTAATCTGCATGCATTGTTCTTCTTAGACAAATGAAATATGTGCATTCCAATTCAGCAGGGTGCATTTTATCATGATTACAGTAATGCACACATTGTTTTTGTTTCTTCTTAGATTTGCCTACCAACTTTGTTTTGCTTTTAATCTTTCAGTCACCACATGAGATCATGTATCCAGATTTAGGACCTGCCCACTATTCATATATACGTCTCTTTCCACACAGGTTACTTTCCCAGGTTAAACCTGCCAGTGTCCATCCAGGTCTGCCAGTTGAAAAAAGGTATATGGTACCTAATTATTTAGACCCTTATGTACCCTAAAATCTCAAGGCAAATCTTCAATTATATGTGACCTTTTCTTAGGAATATTTGCATATATGAAAATGAGCAACTATTTTTTGGATCTTATTTTTGCATATTAGATACACTGCCCACTGTTTTGAAATTTGTAAAATTGGTAAGCACATCTTGCAAAAACATGAACACCGAGACATATGTATCTGTTGGGTTCACTACTTTGGTTTGGTCATATCCGAGACTAGGTTGGATCACTACAACAAGCAGCATATTTTTTCACACTTTGTTTGCTGTTGAAGGAAATCAGATGATCCACACCATTTAGTCTGGTTGAGAACATGTATGAGTATATATAGTGGTCCATAGTATCATTTTCAGTATTGTTCCATTTGCACTACCTTCAAAGTAAACCTGGAATAGTACCTCTACTATTGCATTTTGTTTGCTATATAATATGGACATTATGTTTGATTTTTCAGCTATGACAATGGTGAACTCAGAAGATCTTGAGCCTGGTGAGGCTGATAAAAGGCAGATTGAATAAGTCTGTATCATCTGCGTGGAAAGATGAGCATGAGAAGGTCATTATCTTGAATATTGTTGCCATGTGATTACCTTGAATTATTTTATTGCCATGTGTATATGAATGTTTTTACACACCTGTATAATGCTCTTATAAGATCCTTATGTAAAGATCTAGCTTTCTTTGCGTAGGTCCGTGCTTCTTGCTTTTCTGTGGATGTAGATTGTTTAGGCTGCTGGTATTTATATTAAACTGTCTCTTGGCGCCGCCAGTCCATGCTACCTCTTTTGTTCTATTGCTGATACTTCTTGCCTGCACCATCTTCTTTAGAATGTTAGTATGTTAGACTGTTAGTACTACTGCTTTTGGACATGCAGACATGGCCAAGTTGCTGCATATATAAGAGCATTCTCAGGTTCACACAATGGCTCTCATCGAGATTCCTGCGAAGGTTATGCTTCATGCCATGCTAGATGAGCTTCAGCTTCCAAGATCAACATGCAAGACTACGGTTAAAACTAAAAAAACATTGTTCAGATTTGAGAAAAAAGAGGAAGAAACCGTCTGTGTGTGTCTTGCATTTCCATGCATGTGTATGATCTCACTCTATTTCAATCAGTTATCTTACTATCATGTTTCATTTGTGTAAAGAACAAGCCATGGTACTACTAATTACCATGTCAGTTTAAGCATGTGTTCACCATTGCTTTGATCTTATTGTTGCTTAAGACTTTTATTGTATGATGTTTTGATTACCGATTTCATATGATTTGCAAAATACGCTTTCAAATATATATATACTTGTGATAAATTTCATATGAATAGAATTATCCTCTAAATGATCTGTATAAATGGTTGTAACCACGGGCAAGAAATTCAAAGAAGAAACAAGCGCCGTGCAGCGGGCCACGCTTCCGAATCTAGTTTTAAAAAATAGCCCCATGCATCAGCCCCACGTGTGAAGAAGGCTCTGCTTTGAGACTTTGTCGTGACCTGGTGTACCACGACTGCTCTGCCCGGACATGGTGCATCGTTCCTAGTATACTACCCAATCAGAATTACTTCAATATACATGCTTACATACAGATTGTAATACGTCGAACGACCGAGGGAACAGGATATCATGTGCAGCTGAGCTCGGGTGTCAAAGCAGATTTTCGACCCAATCATATAGCTAATAAAAGAATTTATAGATCCTGGTGCATGCACCAGGATGTAAGTAGCTCTACACCCTCGATAGATGGCGTGTGTTTGGTTGCTCGTATTTATCATTTATTTTTTCCCGCACGCCACGAGCTCGTCAGCGTCTGGTTGGGTTAATAGGGGGTTTGGGCCAAGTGCGGCATTGTTTGCTATATTGCATCATCGCTCAGCTTAACTTCTACTCCCTGAGTTTCTAAATATAAGATGTTTTAGCTATACTAAATATAGGCTACATACAGAGTAAAATGAATGAAGCTACACACTAAAACGTGTCTTCATATATACAAGTCGGGAAAAAACTAAAACATCTTATATTTTAAAACGAAGTGATTACTATTTAGTTAGCTGCGGAGTTTTTTTTTACATTAGGTGTAAAGTTGGTTTGAGGTTGTCAAGATACAAAAGACAGATCATTCGTAAAAAAAATGCAATAGAGAGATATTTGGTTGTGTGTAGATTTCTTTTGGTATGCTCATCTCCTTTAAACTTGGTGATCTTACCACCTCTTAGAACGCAACAATACTAACTACACAGCAACACATTGCAACACAGCAACACTAACGACACATCAGCAACTAGATCCTTAACCAAGTTCTGTAAAACCTGCACCTTACATGACTAGATTCATATACACCTGCATTTTTAAGCAGGATTGTGCGACATAAAGTGGCTCAGCCCCTGGGCATCTCATGCCTACACAACACAGGGGCATCTTATGCCATTGACAGAACATAACCTAACCACACTGGAGTTAGTCATGGTTAGGACAATGGTAGGGCTTCGTCGTGTGGGTGGAGCTCTTAAAGATCGTCATCTTGAAGCTAGTGGCATCAAGCTTGAAGAAGGCAACGTCGTTGACCTCAAGGTCATACTTGACCACAATCTCCCTCTAGTTTCTTGCGAGCTCAACCTCCCCGATGTGCGCTTCCCCACTTGCGCCCACTCGTCGCACCGTTAAAGCCATGTGGAAAGACCTAGAGACGACAAGCATGTGGAGGTCATCCACATTCAGCTGGACATAGAACCGGCGTGACACATGTGCTATGGGGGTGCGGCCGACCTGCGGTTACCGACCATAGATAGGTGCAGGCTGCGCTGCCTCCTTGATCCTCCCGCACACAACGGGCTTCATTGCCTACCTGTTAAGCGGGAGCATGTCCTCATACACCGGAGGTGGCGCATGAACGGCGGTGACCGGCGTGACCCAAATTCGTCATCGGCTTGTCAGGTTTGGAGACATTATTAGTGATTAGTTATAACACACTAGATATGTCTAGCAAGCATATACACTAACTCCATTCCATAAAATACGGCGTATATTTATATCAACATAATCTAGTTTTGACCAATTTTATACACAAAATATAAATATTTACAAGACTTAATAAACATACTATGAAAATATATTCCACGGAGAGTCAATTAATATTGATTTGGTATTGTAAATGTGCATATACTATGAAATTATATTCTATATAATTGGTCAAACTTACTATACATGGACTTTTGACTAAATTTTTATGCCTTTTTTCTGAAAAAACGGAGGGTGGATCAAGATCCGTACAGGGATTTGACCGTCCACTCATTAGAAAGAGAAGCAACGTGGATTTGTATTTGATAGTGGTGATCTACGGTTCAGATTATTTTGCAAAAAAAAAAAAAAGTGAAAGACAAATAGTGGTGCCAAATGTGTGTTACATGCATGCTTCCTCGTGGATTCTGTTTTTTCTTTGAACAGGTTCTGGAGGAATATTTGGAATATTACCCCCATCATACTAGCAAGTTTACGGTGCACCATTAACTACATGCTCCCATATCCAAATTTATCAAGGAAAGCTTTCTGATGAATCCCACGTCATCCCATGGCCTATGGGATGACACAAAGTACTCCCTCCGTCCCCGAATAAGTGTATGTTTTTCCTTTTAGCGAAGTCAAACATTTTCAAATTTGACCAAAAATTTTATTTAAAAATAGCAACATATATGACATCAAATTACTATATTATTAAACTACATGTCAAGATGTATCTAGATATATTGATTTAGTGTCATAAATGTTGTTTCATTTTTCGAAAAATTTGGTTAAAGTTAATAAAACTTGACTTAAGACATGTCTAAATCTTTACCTAATAATAAGGAAGAGTTGCTTCTCCCAAAAATTTCGTCCAACTTTCTTATTAACCTTATTTTCAAGCATAATTACGGGCACTGCCATCCTTAAGTTGAAAAAACGGTTCGGTACCACTCCCAGAAACATGTGTTTCTCCCGTCACGATCCTCCTCCTCATGAAACCTCACGGAAAACCGCCATCACCTGCACCGCGTCCCCCAACGCCGGCAACACCTCCCCAACGCCACCTCCTCACCCCACAGCGCCTCCTCCCCAAACGCTGGTGACCTGCGCCGGCAACACCTCCCAGCACCACTTCATTACGCCCACACCGCCAAGTCCACGCTTGCCTACACAGAGTTTGGCGAGAAGACAAGGGAGGCAGTAGCCCTTGGTCTCCAACCTCCATGCGTGGAGAGCCCAGATCTTGCATTGAGGAGCCAGGCTCCTTATTTTGAGGATCTGATTGTTACATGTGTACTTGGATCCGTACTTGTATTCATGGATCTTAGATCCCATTTTCTTGCTGGCTTGCTGCACGTCTTCCTTATGGCCATGGATAAGGAGAAGGTTGAAGAGGAAGACCTCACCCGCCGCCTTGGCGAGCTCAAGGCCAGTGGAGTCCTAGCTTGCTCCGAATCTGGGCAGGGAAGGCTTGGATCCGAGGCCCCTCCTTGGATTTGTTCATCTGATATATTTTTTGTCACTTGAAAGATTCATGGGTGCAGTGCAGGCCACCCCGAATTTCCCCTCCTATTCCTTGATGCAGTATTTCAAAAATCTAATTAAGAAGTGACAGTTAGAGTGACAGTCATCATGTATATTGCATGGACTTCTTTTTTGAAGAATTTAAGATACAATTGAATGATTCGTGGATTAAAGAAGTAAGAGATGCCAAGGATGAGCTTCTTATGAAGGACATATATTCATCTTCATGCATAGTCGATGAGTTCAATCAGTGGGTTACAGTACACATAGGGTCTCCTAAGCAGTTACAAATAGGCAGAACAATGGGAGCATCTTGTAGAATGTATAAGGACCGGTTAATGTAGTAGAAGGAGGAACATTAAATATCAGATTAACGGACATAGGATAGGTCAGCAGTAGCACTCCGTTGTGAAATACTTCACACAATACTCACGTATGTCTTGTCAGAAGATTGTTTTGGTATCTGTCTGGCCACTTTGCCTCCAAGAAATATTAATCGGACGATTTTGTTGCCGAATTGTTTCGTGCAATGGTGGAGGCAGACAAGTCACCGAGCTCGGCGGTTCGCGTGGGAATTCAAGGAAGGGGAGGAAAGGGTGGCACCTCAGAGCAGAAGGAAGGGAGGGTGGTGCCGACGAGGAAGGAATGTTCCCTTTTAGAATAGGAGTGAACAAATAATTATTTCCCATAAAATTCAGTCCTTAAGTGGGGTATATTACTAAGAGCGGCGATATGGAGGCCGGGCTACATTTAGCCCGGTTTTCGAAAAAATTGAATCCGCAAATTTGACTTTTAAAAAATTCTGAAAAAAATTATGGTCGTAGATAATACTATGATCTACCACTGTGAAAAATTTCAAGCGCAAATTCGAAATATTTTGATCTACGCAAAAAAGAGAAATCTGGTAAGATTTTAAATTTTTTAGACTGTGCACTGTTCACCGAGTCAGCTATGCGAATTTTCTCTTTTTTGCTCAGAACAGAATACAAGGAATTTTTGATTGAAAATTTTCACAGTGATAGATCAATGTATTATCTACAATTATGATTTTTTTCAGAATTTTTCGATACAAAAATTTGCAGATTCAATTTTTTTTGGAAAACCGGGCTACATGTAGCCCGGCCTCCATTTCGACTTTCCGGTATATTACTAGCCTACATAGTCATCCAAAGAGTAGTGTAATTCACATTTTCTAATAAAATATGCAATAAAAATCAATCCGTAGCATCGCACGGGTATTTTTGCTAGTGTACACTTATTTGAGGACTGAGGGAGTAAAACTTTTTTTTTGTTTGAACAAAGATCCGGGAGCAATTGGAATTTGCATTAAATTGTTCAGGACGTAGAATTTGTGAACAGTGAAACTCAGGAAAAGTTTCCCTTCCTTTCCTACAAGTTAATTTCCTCTACTTCACGTAGGCCGAGGCAAGACATTCGCGTAGGCCGAAGCAAGTACAATAAGGTCCAGTCAGCCGACTGTAAGGTTTAAAATAATATATTTGTGCTTATATGGATGAGAGAGGATAGGAGAGAGAATGGAAGCGGGCTCTCATGCAAGAGCCAGCTGCAGCACGTGCTCTAGACACTTTGTGAGAGTGGGAGGTGGGCCATCTATCAATAAAGTAGCCCATATTTACAGCCAACTATTATACTTGTTGGCTATTAGGTTGGCTATAGATGACATGGCACTATCTTATAGCCAACCCCCGGCTATATTATTGTTCTTGCTCTAATCCTTCGTTTGAACTAGACTGGCACCTAGGATGCACATGGACCACTCTAGACTCTAGACTTAACCTGTAACCGACATTCGCCAACAAGCTAATTTTGAATGTGCGGACTTCCATTGGACGGAATCGCAAGGAGATGCACATGACATTGATGGATCGCGCATGGGTATAAGTACAGGTTCCGCCGCCACATCTGCTCGCTCCTCTGCCTCCGACTTTGCTCCCTCTCCCTCGCCAATGAGCCAGCAGCAAGGACCACCGGGCTTCTTCTCCGGGGACATGCCGGCCGCTACGGGCACCATCATGGAGCACGCCGCGGACGCCAGCACCGCGCTCATATCCACCCGCGTCGCGTCCTCCTCCACCTCCACCCTCGTCGGGAGCCTCGGATCCTCCTCCACCTCGACCCACGTCGCGACCGCCACGGCCTTCTCCACCGCCGCGCTCGGCATGAGTCCGAGCCGCCTCACGTCGGCCCACGTCGCCAGCGCCGCCGCGTACTCATCCACCGCCGCCATCGTCCCGTCCTCCACCTCAGCCGAGGTCGCGAGCGCCGCCGCGTCCTCCGCCACCGCCTCCCTCCTGGCGAGCCTCGGATCCTCCTACACCTCGTCCCACGTCGCGACCGCCACGGCCTTCTCCACCGCCGCGCTCGGCATGAGTCCGAGCCGCCTCAACGCAGGGGCACCGGATTTCGTCCCCGTCGTCACGACAGCCGCGGGCACCACCAGGTCCACGTTCGCCACCCTTGTCGCGACCGCCACGGCCTCCTCCACCGCCGCCCTTGGCATGATCAGTCCGAGCAGCCTCAACGCAGGGGCACCGGAGCTCGTCCCCGTCGGCACGACGGCCGCGGGCACCACCAGGTGCGCCCCCCTCGTCGCGAGCGCCGGGTACTCCTTCTCGGCCGACCTCCTAGCCACCGCCGCCTCGGCTCTCGCCTCCGCATCCGCCTATGAGCACTACAGAGCCTACTCTCCTTGCGGCTTCTCCCACTCCCAGCCATCCTCCTACGGCGCCGCGGCGACGAGCGGCGGCAGCCGCCGCTCCTCGGCCTCCTCTTCCTCCTACGGCGCCGCGGCGACGAGTGGCGGCGGCCACGCCTCGGCCTCCTCCTCCAGCGCCGCAGCGACGAGTGGCGGCGGCCACGCCTCGGCCTCCTCCTCCTCCTCCCACATCAGGGACATCGGCGTTCGTCTCCGTGAAACACTGAGGGATGCAGGAGTTGACATCCCCTACACGCTCGTTCCTGGTGATGACTTCATCTCCAGGTCTGCCCGCTACTTCAGCCATCGCATGCCGAGGACCATTGCTCCTCCGACGCCAGCCACGCAGCAGCGGATTCCTGCTCCTACACCTGCAAGGCAGGGGGACCCAAAGACCGAGCTCTGTCTTAACTGGCCAGCAGGGAGCTGCCCCTGGGGCAGCGCCTGCCGCTTTGCCCACGGGCAAGCCGAGCTGAGGCACGTCGACAGAGCGGCACATTACAGAACGATCTTCTGCAACAAAGTCCCACGCTGCCCATACGGCGATCGTTGCCAGTTTAGGCATAGGTAAGCACGATCTTGTTCTGTGTTCTGTGACAAATTGGCGTGGATGCCCAGTTTGGGCATGAGGGATACTTACATGATTAGCGTAACAGATTTTGCTACTTGATCTCCCATAAGTGAAATAGTTTGCAAGAATCTCGCTGCTGGGTTTTTTACTACTCTTTTATGGCTGCAGTGCTACTTGGTATTATAGCAGGCCGTGCCTAACTGTATCTTGCTTTTCATCTATGGCTGCAGCTGATGATGAGTCCATATACCCAGATGTGAACGCGGTTGCAGGGGCAGCAGCAGTCGCCGAAGCAGTACACTGATTACCGACCGTGCCGCAGATCAGCCTCTTCGAAACCATCGCAGTTCGTAAACCCCTCATTGGTTGAGAGAACTCCGACATGTTGCACTTTCAGTTAGCTAGGATTGAAGTTTTGGTTCACGCTGAAATCCAGTTTTCCATGTAGTAGAACTGCAGAAATCAAGTTTCACTGTTTTCTCAGGTTGGAATGTCTGGATATTGTCTTGCAACGCTGACATTGGTTACAGGTTCTACTAACTAAATACTAGTCTTCAGAATGATTGATACCAGTACATTCAGGGAGCTTTGTCTGTTGTTGTGTTGTTGCTACCATGTATGCTAGGATAAATTTCCATGACATTCTATCGATATCATTTGCACAGTGGATTATAAAAACTTACCGCTTCCCTGTGGATGCCATTATGTTTCTTGATACTGAAACTCAGAAATTTGGAGATGTTACATCTGCATCCATTTCTCAGCCAGTGCACTACTCTTGTCTATTTTATGGGTTTCCTCTTGTATTAGTGAATCAATCTAGTGTCAGATTTTGGATTAATATTTTACTTTTGTATTCCTGATATGAAATGCTAGCTCCAATACGGATGTCAGAAAATTCTTGCATTTGTAGGCTTCACCATCAACTGTATTTGAACCCTAAGTAACAGCTAGATATTTGTAACTGCTATGAAATATAGCAACCCAACCAGCTTGCACTTGCAACAAATAAATTCAATCCGACTAAGCAATACCAGTACCAACCACGTATTATGACACAACTTGGAGATATATTGCAATGGGGTCTCACGTATATACAAAATATGATCAGTAAAACATTATACAGTCACATCAAAGGTACAATTCTGCAGGTGCATCTGCTACATTATTCAGGCAGAAAGTTTGATATGTGTTCAGTGCCTGTATGAGTGAGATACTAGTTGCTTCGAGCGACCGAATCAATCCTGCGTTGGGGGTGGGCGCCTTCTTGATGGAGAAGGTGTGGATCTCGGCCATGTGCAGCACCAGCACGGTGTTCACCATCCGGTGACACTCCAGCAGCCGCTTCCCTCGAACTTGTCCGTCCACCACCTCGAAAAATCAATGAAAAGTTGAGCTACATGATTAAATATATCTCAAAACCTCCACATATAGATTCATATTCTTCCAAACATGCATATTTACGAAATATCAAAATTGCATTCACCATCCACTTCCTAATGTAAAGCATATACTTATACGAACAAAATATTGATATGCTAAACAGCTGGTTGATGCAGTTCTCGCAGTGCGTGTCACCACCCTCAACGTGGTGTTCCCTCTTCTTCTTGAGGCCTCCCAGAAGTAGTAGTGATCTGCTAACGCAGTTTAGAGGACTTAATGTATAACCAACCATATATTTCATAACTGAACAAGTTACAATTTGCAAATCAGTAAATAGCACGGCATTGTAGCAACACACTGTACTGTAGAGAAATATGCACGTTTCTGTTTGTGCACAACCAGACCAGCATGATAGATATGGCTAGGACAAGGTGGCATTGACACACTAAAACATCGAACCACATCAACGTGCATGTGGGTGCCCTTGCATGATGGATTGATGGGTACAGGATGGCAGGAGATACAACCCACAAATCACAGGGAATCCTCTTGACATGCATCAGTGAACCCCCAAACCATAATGTCGAACAAGATCTTAAGCCATAACACGATCAGATCGACTTAACTAGCTAGTGGAACGTTTGACTTAATATGGATCGCAAGAGAAGCTTCCCAACACTGGTTCATAGCTAGAAGCACCAGAATACTACGAAACGTCATGTGTCTCATAACTCATTTGTGTAAGATTAATAACCAACAAATAACGATCCGACAAGCCCTCAGTTTATAACATATTAATTAACTTAACAGAAAATATACACATATAAGAAGTAAATTCCCACAACCATGTGCCTATGTGCCAGGAAAGTGGCATTCAGCTAGCGATACATATTCTTTAGATAGTGATATAGTCTAATTGGTTTGTTTACAGTACAAAAGAAAACTAAATATAAAAGAAAATGACTCAAACAAGTGCGTGATTCAGGTAATCAGGACAGTAGGCATGTTTCTCAAGCTTTCAAGGCTCGTTTCTCAAGCTTTCGGTTACATATCGATGAACTGCAGACACAAGTTTGTTCCCAAAACATGCCATACTAAACATCATATTTGGAAAAGGAATAGTAATTTTATTTTGAAGTAAGCAACTATGACTTCCAGCTTGCTGTGTTGTTTTAAAAAACACTATGGGATCTGGCTACGGAAAATAATACTTCTCAAATGTAGTAAGTTGTCTATTTAACAAACTTACAGTCCTTAAATAAGCTGGTTGATAGTTTACTTATGAATACAAAAGTAGCAAATAAACTCAGCAATCTAGAAGCAAACCGAGCATAAGATACCTGATTTTCAATGCAAGAAGCAGGGTATGTTGAGAAAGGCACACAATCTGCAACACCATAACAGTGTAAATAACAAATGGAAGAACCAGATTACCAGCAAGTTAGACATTGACAGTGTCATGATGCATCAGTTTGCACAGAAAGTCAGCACTAAAGTTTCAGCGGATCACATTTACCATAGTTGCACAACAGTATATTACATAAAGATGTGAATGAGTTACGATTTAAAGCTGCACGCATCTGCTATAAACTGAAGTCTCCTTAAAGGCAAATATCAGTAAATTCTCCAAACAGCTGCATTTTCTTGCATCGATGTGGAAGAGAAGGATCAAAGAGAGCTTCCACCTCTGGCAGATTTTCTTGCTGGATCATCCAGTAAAACACAACCTTAGTGAGTTATAGCTCTATAGCTATTTTACTTCCCTTGAGCGATAGGATTCCGAAAATTAGTCCAGTAGTTAGATGTTGATATGTGGGTGACTCAGATTCGTCATTCTCGCCCACCAAGATTTCTATGGTTTCTTGCATCAACCAGTCCACATCATCGAGTGGATCATGGGGCTATTTTGTAAAATCAGATTTGCAAAGACAAGCAGAACTAACATGAGCAATTTAGCTACCATAGGCAAGAACAATGAACAAAGGCACTAGTCCAAGATTTCAAAAGGCTCGGACAGTAACTAATTCGATCATGACCATCCTCAATGCAACTGAACTAGTACAGTACGACTAACAAGAACTAGTTCGACCAGAAAGACCCTATCAGATGCTACCAACATCGGGCACGTCCAACTAAAGCACTACAAAATTTCCTCTCAGATCAGCGGATATAACACCAACCACTACCAAGATCGACCAGATCTACAGCCAAAACCCTAGTATTAAGCCGGATCTACACGTGCGTTCATGACACGATCCAGCCACCCAAGAACAGGAACCTTAATGGAGGAGGAAGGGAAGAGGGGAGGTACGCACCGGCGTGGTTCTCGTCGATGATGCCACGGAGGATGGCTCGCGGTTGAGAAAAGAGAGCACAGCCTTGCTGCGAGAAGGAAGATGTCCGGGTCACCGCTCACGGAATACGCACCGGCGTGGTTCTCGTCGATGATGCCACGGCGCTGCAACTCGTGGGCTCGTGGTGGTGACTGGAGTCGCCGCCGCTGCTGCTCAGGTCTCTCGTCGTTGAGAAGAGGTGGGACGGGGAGAAACGAAAGGAAACGAGAGGAGGCACCCGGGACAAGCCGTTTTGGATTTGAGAGAATAGCCATTCTTCATGACACGCAAGCTTTTGCATGTTCTTGAAAAAAAAATATGGGTGCGCCTAGGGCTCAGTCGACTAAATCTCAGTTGGCTGACATCACTGTCTTTTACACATCAGCTTCTCCTCTGTTAGGGATGGCAATGGGTACCCTGTATCCGTGTACCCTCTGAGTAAAAACCCCATTAGGCTAAGGGTTTGGAACTAAAAAATAACCATGGGTATATAAATAGGAAAATTTTGTGCCCATCAGGCAGAGCGGGTACGGGCATGGGATTGCATAACCCATACCCGCGTGCCCTTGTACCCGTATAAATTATGTCAACTAGGGCTTAGTTTAGTTAAACCTAACCTAATTTTTTAATCTTGCATAGGAACTAGGCAGGTCAACTCAATGAGAGCCACGATCGATCGGATGGTATAGCTTCAACTCCATTCCATAATCCCGTGACCTAAAGCAGTAAATAATGCTAGATTAAATCCCTAGTAGGTAATCACTGCCTGCCATACGCAGATACGCTGCGCCGCTGCTATGCATCTCTCCATCAGGATCTCTATATTTTGTGTGTTGTTGTTTATGACTATGTATGGTCATTATCTCAGCTTTTTTTTGCTGAATTGATATGAGTTGCAAATGCGGGTATTTTTACCCGCGGATATCCTTTTACCCTGTCGGGTGAAGGGTATGGGAAAAAATTGTACCACTTACGGGTATGGGTATGGGTGATGAGCAAGCTCGAAGAGCACGGGTAAGGGTATGGGGTGGCTCCACCCGCACCCATACCCTGCGGGTGCCATCCCTATCCCCCGCTAGGCCCTCTGGACTTTGTATTTGTTGTTGTTTTTTTTTCTGTTTGTTGGTGGTCTAGTGGGCTTCACTTTTCTTGGCTTTTCTGTGGGCTTCTTTTGTGGGTTTCACCTGAACCCTGGGCTTATTTTTGCACAACACAAATTCTTCTTTCCTGCTGTCCAAGACAAGCAGCAACCATTTTTTGCAAGTTTCGTTTTGTGTGTACAACAATGCTATTCGAATCAAACCCAAGCCTCAATGAGGTATTATGGTGGGCATCAACTGATTCTGACATGGTGTTGCAGTCATAGTTGATATTCCTTTCACCTAAGAATTCAACCTCTGGAGACATCTGTGCAACACAACAAAGAAAAACGACAATTATAAAATTAATATAAAATAATGAAACAACTAATGGATAAGAAAATACTCAAACATATGGTATCATGTGCAACGAGGAACCTAGTATGCAGATAGGTTGGAACCAAAGGGACTCTGTTATTACACTCAAGAAGAATCTAGAAAATTTAGTTTGAGTACAGCCTCAGAGCTATGATCCCCGGTTGCACATGACATGCAACTATAATATTAGTTTCACAGAGGTTGCAAACTGGAAAATGACAAAAAAAACATGGCATGCAACTGGGAGTTCCCAGGGGGCCTGGGTTGTGTGCAACATAAAAACTATGCTACAAACATGAAATTAGGGCCCTAGTTGTGCACGGCATGAAACTAGGTTCCTAGTTGCGCACGACATGCAACTACTACACTAGTTGCGCCCGAATGAAACTAGGTTCGTAGTTGCACACAACATGCAACTAATACGACCCTAGTTGTGCCCGACATGCATCTAGGACCATAGTTGCACACGACGTGCAACTATGACCCTAGTTGCACATCCCATGCAACTATGACCCTAGTTGCACATCCCATGCAACTAGGACCTTAGTTGCACATGCAACTAGGAACCTAGTTCACCCGTAGCTCTTAGTTGACTTCAACATGATGTCTAATCTACCCCTAGCTGCGCACCACATGAAATAATAGCCCTAGTTGCGCGCGACATGCAACTAGGACCTCCTAGTTGCGCCAGACATGAAACTAGAGTCCTAGTTGCGCACGACATGCAAGTACGATCCTAGTAGCGCCCGACATGGAAATAGGACCCCCTAGTTGCACCCGACATGAAACTAGGGTCCTAGTTGCGCAGGACATGCAAGTACGATCCTAGTTGCGCACCACATGCCTAGTTGCACCCCGACATGGAAATAGGATCTTAGTTGCGCCCGACACGAAACTATGTTCGTAGTTGCACGCGACATGAAACAATAGCCCTAGTTGCGCCCGACATGAAACTAGTTTCCTAGGTGCACACCACATGAAACAAATAGCCCTAGTTGCGTCCGACATGAAACTAGGGTCCTAGTTGCGCACAACATGCAACTACGACCCTAGTTGCGCACCACATGCAACTAGGGCCTAGTTGCGCCCGACATTAAACTAGGGTCCCAGTTGCGCATGACATGCAACTACTACCCTAGTTGCCCATAACATGCAACTAGGCCTAGTTGCGCCCCGACATGAAATTAGGACCTTAGTTGCGCACGACATGCAACTAGGATCCTAGTTGCACACTACATGCACCTAGTTCATAGTTGCAACCACCTAGTTGCGACCGATATGAAACTATGACCCTAGTTGCACCGCACATGAAATTAGGGCTATAGTTGCGCACAACATGAAACTATAACACGATGTTGTAACATACATGGAACTAAGACACTATTGAAAGTGCATGGTCGCTCCCATGCATGGTTTTGGTAATTAATGACAATCTCTATGGACTAATATTTGCATTGAGCTATATTTATAGGTGTGTCCATTTGAATTGCTTGATCTCCATTTGTTGGAATCAAGGGTATGGGAAGAAGTTTATGGGTTGACCAAGGCTTTGTGCGGGTTGATCATCACTCAAGGCCAAGTGAAGATATGTCGAAGACAGCGTCCCCCATCTTGGTGTATGGGGGAGCATCAAGTGAATCTTCACCGAAGCGCAATCGAGAAAGGTGGTGCGTCTTGAGGAGATGAAGATCGTCTTAGATGAAGATCGTCTTCATCGACCTCAAGTGGTTTAAGCGCAAGGCAAAGGTATGATATTGATAGGGTTTCTATTTTACCGGTCTCATGTTGTTTAGTGAGAGACCGGGTTATAGGATAGATAACCGTACTATCAAGAGGGGCTCTCGACCGAATATCGTGATCGTATCGCCGTAGAGAGCACAAACCTTTGCATCCATGCTATCATCTTTATTGGTTCTTATTTGTCTCTTATCGTGGTGTGGTCTTGGTGCTTGTCGTGCTTGTCATGACAAAGCCAAGTTCACCGAAAACGGTGTTCATATGCGTCCCCTATTGCGTTTTCGGTATTGGAGATTTTGCTGGTTCATCCGTGCGGAAGATTTATATCTTCCAATTCTTTGCAAAATCTCCATTGCTTGTTTGCCATTTTCAAAAGTTGCTTTTGTCGTCCTCTTTCCAATAAAATTGGTTTTATTTCATTCGGACTTCATTTGCAAAAGATGCGGCATTTTCGGTTTGCGAAAATGAGTTTTTATCTTTCCCCATTTGGTTTTATAACATTTTATTGGACTATGATGTTTCTATGCATAATCTTGTTGTGCTCGTTGTGACGATTCCAACGAGTCCAAGATTATCGAAAACGGAGTTCGTGGGTGAAAGTTATTGCATTTCCGGTTTGCAAATGGGAGCTTTTACCTTTCCCCATTTATCTTTATATTATATTCTTGGACTATGATGTTTCTCTGCATATTCTTGTAGTGCTTGTTGTGACGATTCCAACGAGTCCAAGAATACCGAAAACGGAGTTCGTATGCGAAAGTTATTGCGTTTTCGGTTCGGTCTATTTTAAAACAGAAAATTTAAATAGAAAAGAAAAAAACTAGCCGGCCAGGCCGGCCCCAGGCCGGGACCAAGCCGGGGGCCTCGGGTGGCCTGCCGGCCCAGCTACGTGCTGGCCACCCGGCCCAGGCCGGGGGAAGGCCGGCCGGCTCGGGCTGCCACCCGGCCCAGCTCCCGCGGTAGGCCGGCCCAAGGCCGGGGCAGCAGGCCGGCTGCCCTGCACGCTGCTCTGTTCGCTGCTGCCCAGGCCGGCCAGGCCGGGATGCGGCCGGCCCAAGGCTGGGCTCCCTGGCTGCATTTTTCCCCCTTTTGTCCCACTTTTTCTCCTCCAACGGCTCCTTTTTTGAGCCACCTATAAAAGGGTTTTCTTCCCCATTTTCAGGGTAGATCTCATCCCTTGCTCTCCCTCCTCCATTGTCAACATTTTGAGAGCTCGATTCCCTCTAATCCCTTCAATGATTCTTGTTCAAATTTAGGGAAATAAGAGAAGAGATCTAGATCCATCTTTCCACCAAACAAAATCTCCTCTAAGTGAGGGGAACTCGTGGGATCTAGATTTTGGAGTTCTTGGTGTTTCTCCTCCGTTCTTCCTCCTAAATCCCTCCGTAGCATTAGTTGCTTCGGTTGGATTTTGGGGAGAAGAATTTGACCACTTGGTGTGTTCTTCCCCTTTTGCATTTGTTGCATCGGGTTGTGCTCCCCATGGTGATTCGTGGGATTGAAGGTTGGGAGCTTGTTACTCTTGGGTGCATTGTGTTCCCAAGAGCTTGTTGCCTCTTGGGTGCATTGTGTACCCTAGACGGTTTGGAGGTGCCGCGAAGACTTTGAGTTGTGGAGCTTCGGCACGAGTTTGGGAGCCCCCAATTGAGTTGTGGGTGTGTGCCCCAAAAGTTGTAAGGGCTCCGGAATCCGCCCCGAAGGATTCCGATAGTGGAAGGTGAACCAAGCCTTTGGGTGCGGTTCATCGGAAAATAGGGTGAGGCCTTTGTGGCATCTTGAGTAGGCCTTTTGTGGCGAGCTCACACCCCTCCAACGAGACGTACTCCCTTAACAAGGAGGAACTCGGGAATAAATCTTCGTCTCCGCGTGCCTCGGTTATTTCTATACCCGAGCTTTTACTTATGCACTTTACATTGTGATAGCCTTCGTGCTTGATGTTTATATCTAGCTATCACCTTATTGCTTGCCTTGTTTAGCATAAGTTGTTGGTGCACTTTAGGAAAACCTAGAAGTTTAGGTTGTTGGCTTGTTAATTTAAACACCTAGTTTTATTCCGCAATTATCAAGCCCCTAAATAGAAAAAGTTTTAATCGCCTATTCACCCCCCTCTAGGCGACATCTCGAGCATAGTTGTTCTTTCTATTGGTATCAGAGCCTCGTCTCTCTTGTTTGGCTTTACCGCCTAGAGATTAAAGATGTCATCTAGGGATTTAGTGCACAATTCCTTGTTTAGATTTAATGGCACAAATTTTAGTGTTTGGAAAACTCATATGCTTAATCACTTACGGGTCTTGGACCCCAATATTGAGCGTATCTTAGATATAGGTTTTTCTGCTCCAAAGGACTACGCAAGTATGACTTTAGAGGATAAGAAAAACTTATATCTAGATGCTCTAGGATCTAACGAGTTTTGCAAGTTTGTGAGTGTAGTTGTGTTTGAGTCAATCATGCCTCTCCGGGATACTCATGAATTATGGACCAAGCTTGAAGAAAAATATGGAGTGTCCAACTCTATTGAGGATGATTGCTCTCCCTCCACCTCCGGCCGTGACGAGTTCTCGTCTTCGTCTACTTCACCAAAATGTGGTAAGCCACAATCCAATGAAATGGTGAGTAGTGATGGGTTATGCAATATGGATAGTGAGCTCATTGTTGATGGTCATTCTTCTCTATCTTGTTGCATTGCTTCATCTTTGGACCTAAACACACATAGCACTATAAATGATTTACATGCTAGTGTTGATAGTCCTTGCATATCATCTAAAATTTGCTTGGATGAATCTCTTTATGATATGCTTGCTTTATCTTGTTGCCATGATGAAAATGCTTGTGTTCCCTCTAACTCTTGCATTAATAATAATGTAGAGGAAACCCAATTTGCTATGCAACAAGATGTGAACTTGAGTAGTTCAAAAATTAATTATTCTTCTTCATCCACCTCTCATTGTCTTATGGCGAAATCTTCTTCTAGTAATGACAATGATAATAATGATAATGATAATAATGATGAAGAAGATGATATGGAAAAAATTGATGACCTTCTCCAAAATAAAGGTCTAATGATTCTTAAAGCCTTCCAACCAATAAAAGTGCCCAAGCTAACCTCTTTTAAATTATGAGCACTCTTATTGATGAGAGTGCATGGTTGATCCCATGCATGGTTTTGGTAATTAATGACAATCTCTATGGACTAATATTTGCATTGAGCTATATTTGTAGGTGTCCATTGCTTGCTTGTCTCCATTTGTTGGAGTCAAGGTTTAGGGAAGAAAAGATTTGTGTTGATCAAGGCTTTGTGCGGATTGATCAACTATCAAGTTCAAAGTGAAGATATGCCGAAGAAGTGGTTTCCCCATCTTGGTGTATGGGGAGCGTCATGTGAATCTTCACCAAGCAAGGCGCGATCAAGAAAGGTGGTTCGTCTTGAGAAGATGAAGATCTTCTTCTTCTTCGACCTCAAGTGGTTTAATGCGCAAGGCAAATGTATGATCTTGATAGGGTTTCTATTTTACCAGTCTCATGTTGTTTAGTGAGAGACCGGATTATAGGATAGGTAACCGTACTATCAAGAGGGGCTCTCGACCGAATATCGTGATCGTATCACCGTAGAGATCACAAACCTTTGCATCCATGCAATCATCTTTATTGGTTCTTATTTGGCTTTTATCCATGTGAGAATTTAGAGCTTGTGTTCATCTCCATACCAAGCTCTAGTTCATCAAAATCGGATCTCATGAATATCTTCTTGCGTTTTTGATATCGGAGGTTTTACCGGTTTATCTCTTCTACGGGAGGTCAAACTCTCTCCTTATGTTTTCCTCCTCACATGATAGACTATGATGTGTATGTGCATGATCCTGTAGGGCTTGTGACTATCTTCGAAACAAGCCCAAGATCATAGAAAACGGAGTCTTGATGAAAAGCTTGTGCGTTCTCGGTGTTGGAGTTTTGCCGGTTCATTCGCTTGGAAAGGTCTCACCTTTCCAACCCTTTGCACAATCTCCCTTGCTTGTTTCAATATTTTGACTTTTTGTAGTGAAAGCTCTTGTCGTCCTCTTCCAACAAAATTGGATTCACTCGATTCGGAGCTTCCACGCAAAAGTTATTCAGTTTCAGGCTTCTGCAGTTTTTATCTCTGTCTGGCGGTAGTACCGCTGTGGCAGCGGTAGTACCGCTCCTCCTGGAGTGGAACTACTAATCCTCAACGGCTACTACCCTGGCGGTAGTACCGCGGCAGTACCGTTGTCTTCAGGCAGCGGTACTACCGCTGGTGGTACCGCCCGAGGTACCGCTAGACCCTTTTTGTGTACTGCCTATCCCTCCGGTACCCTGGCGGTAGCTGCCACGTTCTACCGCTGTGACCCTTAGATTTGAATCGAAGGGGTCCGGCGGTAGTACCGGCCGCCCACCGGTTAGTACCGCTCGCCTGGAGTGCAGCGGTACCTCTCTGAGGTACCGTAGCAGCTGGGTGTTGTGGTACCCGGGGTACCGCCCGGATATCATCGGCGGTAGTACCGCTACTCCAGCGGTAGTACCGCTATGTGCAATTTCTGCACATAACGGCTAGTTTTTGGGGGAGGCTATAAATAGCCCCCTTCTTCCCCCAAGGGCTGGTTGCACGTTTTTCTGCTCACATTTTCTCTCTCCTCCATTGTTGCTAATCTTGTGAGCTTGATTCCTCTCCATCCCTCCAATGATTCTTGCCCAAACTTAGGGATTCAAGAGAGGAGATCTAGATCTACCATTCCACCAATCAAAATCCCCTCTAAGTGAGGGAAACTTGTGGATCTAGATTTTGGGGTTGCTTTGTGTTCATCCTCTTTGTTCTTCCTCTCTTATTCCCTCCATAGCATTAGTTGCTTTGGTTGGAATTTGGGAGTGAAGGATTTGAGCACTTTGTGTGCTCTTGCCTTTTGCATTTGTTGCATCGGGTTGCTCCCTCCACGGTGATACGTGAAGATCGACGTTGAAGAGCTTGTTACTCTTGGGTGCATTGTGTTCCCAAGAGCTTGTTGCCTCTTGGGTGCATTGTGTACCCTAGACGGTTGGAGGTGCCGCGAAGACTTCGAGTTGTGAAGCTTCGGCACGAGTTTGGGAGCCCCCAATTGAGTTGTGGGTGTGTGCCCCAAGAAGAAGTTGTAAAGGGCTCCGGAATCCGCCCCGAAGGATTCCGATAGTGGAAGGTGAACCAATCCCTTGGGTGAGGTTCATCGGAGAATAGGGTGAGGCCTTTGTGGCATCTTGAGTAGGCCTCTTGTGGCGAGCTCACACCCCTCCAACGAGACGTACTCCCTTAACAAGGAGGAACTCGGGAATACATCCTCGTCTCCGCGTGCCTCGGTTATTTCTATACCCGAGCTTTACTTATGCAATTTACATTGTGATAGCCTTCGTGCTTGAAGTTCATATCTTGCTATCACCTTGTTGCTTTAATTGCTTAGCATAAGTTGTTGGTGCACATAGGTAACCCTAGCATATTAGGTTGTTGGCTTGGTAATTTAAACACATAGTTTTATTCCGCAATTATCAAGCCCCTAATTAGAAAAAGTTTTAATCGCCTATTCACCCCCCCCCTCTAGGCGACATCCGGGCATCGTTTGTTCTTTCAATTGGTATCAGAGCCTCGTCTCTCTTGTTTGGCTTTACCGCCTAGAGAGTAAAGATGTCGTCTAGGGATTTAGTGCACAATTCCTTGTTTAGATTTAATGGCACAAATTTTAATGTTTGGAAAACTCATATGCTTAGTCACTTACGGGTCTTGGACCCCAATATTGAGCGTATCTTAGATATAGGTTTTTCTCCTCCGAAGGACTATGAAAGTACGACTTTAGAGGACGAGAAAAACTTATATCTAGATACTCTAGCTTCTAATGAGTTTTGTAAATTTGTGAGTGTTGTATTTTTCGAGTCAATCATGCCTCTCCGGGATGCTCATGAGTTTTGGACCAAGCTTCAAGATAAATATGGAGGGTCCAACTCTATTGAGGATGATTGCTCTCCCTCCACCTCCGGCCGTGACGAGTTCTCGTCTTCATCTACTTCACCAAAATGTGGTAAGCCACAATCCAATGTAATGGTGAGTAGTGATGGGTTTTGCAATTTGGATAGTGAGCTCATTGTTGATGATCATTTATCTCTATCTTGTTGCAATGCTTCATCTTTGGACTTAAACTCTTCTAGCACTCCAAATGTCATACATGCTAGTGTTGATAGTCCTTGCATATCATCTAAAAATTGCTTGGATGAATCTTTTTATGATATGCTTGCTTCATCTTGTTGCCATGATAAAAATGCTTGTGTTCCCTCTAACTCTTGCATTGAATAATAATGTAGAGGAAACCCAATTTGCTATGGAACAAGATGTGAACTTGAGTAGTTCAAAAATTAATTATTCCTCTTCATCCACCCTCATTGCCTTATGGCTAAATCTTCTTCTAGCAAGGATAATGATGATAATAATAATGATGATGATAATAATGATGAAAAAGATGATATTGAAAAAATTAATGCTAGGCTTCAAAATAACGGTCTTATGATTCTTAAAGCCCTTCCTACTAATAAAAGTGCTCAAGCTAACCTCTTTGAAATCATGAGCACTCTTATTGAGCGTGGGGAAACTATTGAGGCCTTGGAAGCAAGCCTTGAAGAAAAGGTAAGATCGAAAGAGATGATGCTATGGAGAAAGCATCGTTAGAAGATGCTCTTGTGGAAGAGCAAGAGACTCGTGCTTCTCTAGAGGAGAAACTAGAATCTATCGAGGAGTCTCATAATGATATAATTGCTAAAATCATTAAAGAACGTGACCATGCTCATGCTAAATATAAAGTCACGAAAAATGAAAATGCTAGATTAAATGATGAGCTTGCCAAGTTTTCTTCTTCTATTCCTAATGCTAATGATGCTTGTGCTACTAACTCCACTTCTTGTGAAGCATCTAGTTTGAAGGAGAATGTTGAGCTAAGGGCTCAACTTGAGTTGCTAACTAGCAAGTATAGGGAGTTGGAAGAAAATCATAAAAAGCTATCTAGCTCCAATGATGATCTTCTAGCATCCTATGCTTGTCTTAAGTTAGCTCATGAGGCCATCACTACAAAGGTAACATTAAGTGAGCCTCATGTGGATATTAGCACAACCTTAATTAAAAATGCTATATTGCCATGTGCTAGTCCTAGTAGTTCATCCACTAAAAATGTTGGTACATCATGTGATGAATTACTTGCTTTGCCTTGTTGCTCTAACAATGATGCATCTACCTCCTCTAGTACTTGTGTTGTCACTAACCATGTAGAGAAAAGAGGAGAGCTCAAGGCCCAAGCCACTTCTATGAAGAAAGGCTTGGAAAAGCGTCATGAAGGGAAGCGTGCACTTGACAACATGTTGAGTGTGCAACAATCCCCCAATGACAAGAGTGGACTTGGATTCAACTCCAACAACAAGATCAAGTCCAAGGTTGAGAAGAAGAAGAAGGGCCAAGTTCAAATCAAGAATCCGGCCAACATCATTTGCTTCAAGTGCAAGCTAGAAGGGCATCATGTTCGTGATTGCCCAATGAAGAAGAAGAAGCCTCTTAGTGAGAAGCAACTAGGGAAGCGGCCTCTTGCTCAATCTCGTGCTCAACCACGGGTTGAACAAAGACCACCTCCTAAGAAGACTCAAGTCAATGCTCCTCAAGTTGAGGAGCCTATTAAGAAGAAAGAGAGAGTCGGTGTTGCTACCTTTGCCGTGGCAAGGGTCACTTTGCTTCTTCATGCACTAACGGTACCCCATCCAACCCTATCATAATTGATGATGTTTATTCTCTTGGGAAGGATAGAGTTGGCAATGTGTTTGCCAATATGTGGGAGCTCAAAGTGGTGTCAAGAAAAGCACCATTTGGGTTCCCAAGCCTATTGTGACTAACCTCTTAGGACCCAACTTGGTTGGGGACCAACAAGCTTCAACTTGATCAATAGGTGTTTGTGGAGGACATTGGTGACTTGGCTATTTTTGAAGAATTGAGGGATCTTCATGGTTTTATTTCATCAAGCCAAGTCAATTGGATTATCACATATCTATCTCATATCCAATGCTTCCTCCTTGCGGTAACTTGTATTTAACTCATATATACATTGAAAGTTGCTTGCTCCCTTGCATGTGTTAGTTTTGTTCCTAGCATGTGCTTGTATGTGATATGCTTACTTTCCTACTTGTCTTGTTATTCAAGGTTATGTATGATAGTTGTATATCATGTATGTGTAATTTGTGTTGAGCTTTATTGAATCTTGTGTGGATTTCATTTGGCTCTTTGAGATATTAATGGACTATCCCATTTTGGGGGAGTGATGTGCTTTGTGCACTCACAAACCTAAAAATGTGTGTACATGAGGCACACCACCTAGTATTGATATTTCAATATTATCTAGCTACTATGTGGTATGTCATATTCATGAGAAATTCAAATTCTACAATGTCCATTAATTTCTCTAGTTGGTTTTATTTGCCTCTTGTTTAAAAATAAAATGAATTATCACATTATGGGGAGTAATAAGCTATGTGCATATTACAATCCCATAAAAATGTGAACATTTGAGGTTTGCCACTTAGAGTTGATATTGTACATTATCTATTTCCTATGTGGCATGTTTACTCAAACAAGTTCCAATTTCCTTTGTGGTTACCCTTTGGCTCTTGTTTGCTGTGAGTTTGCTTGGTGTGGTTTTTCTCTAATATGCATTTCCATATATTATGTGAGAAACCATTTGTTTCCTTTTATTCTAACCATGGCTTTGCCGGTTGGTTCGAATATTGAAACTACCAACAAACCTCTTTAAAAAATGGTGTTTTAATTCCTATCTTTGCCATTTGCTAGTTTGTGGTGAAGTTGGTCTTGTACATCATTCCTTTATACCACCGAGAAATATCTCTATATACTCCTTGTCCTGACAAGTGATACTAGTAATTGTGGTGGATTTTGTAGACCATCTTCACATTGGCTCTTGCGTTAATTTGCTCTATCTATTGCCTTCTTGCCTTTTGAATGGATCCTAATTTTTCAATTGGTAGTGTTTAGTGTTGTAAATAAAATATGGAGAGTAATGATCCCTTGTGCATGCATTTTGTATTCAAATGCAAATATATAAGATAATGCATAAATATTGGGGGAGCATTCCTTTTTATTTAGAACACTAACCTATCTATCAATTTTTGATCCTTTCAATTGGCATTTGATTCTTTATCTTGTGTTGGTACCTTCAATTGGTATTAATTGGAATTTAATATCTCCTCCATAGATATTTGTTCCAATTAATATTTATTGTGGGAGTCTTGATACCTTTTGCCTTATTTTCCTTTACTTGATTTCGGTCAAGTATCACCCTCTTTTTGGTATCTTTTCTCCTAGTTGATATTTTTTTGTTTTAATTGGTATCTTATTTTCAATTGGTGTCTTTTCAATCATGTGTTGTTTGATTTGATTCCTATTGATATCACACTTCATGTGTTGATGTGTTTTGGAATCAATCATTTGTTGATTTGATTTTTCCTCAATCATGTGTTGATTTGGATTTTGATATAATTTGGACAACCTTTAGTGTCACACTCTCGTGTGCTCTCTTCTTGGTTTACTTGGTGTTTTTGTCCAAATTGTATCTCGTTTGGATCTTGAAAGACCTTGTATGTATATCCTTTAACATTTATATTATATGGCATGCTAGTCCTTTTAGTTCCAATATATAGGGGATACTCCACCGAATCCTAAATCGGCTAAGATGTGCATGAAATTCAATTTCATATCTATATGCACATATTTACGTGGAGTGTTTCCTATATATTGTAGTTTATCTAACTACTATGGGACCCAATGAGTTTGGGAACCATTTTGTACTCTAATTGTGTTTTAGGTACAATGGAGATGCATTGGATGCTTGCCTCATTCATAAGGAAGGTGTTCTCACCGTGTGATTGTCGAAGTCAAGCTTTGATGACAAACCAACTCTCATCATCTTCATCTTCAATGCATCTCGGTAACAAGTATCTATCCCATGCATACCTTTTAGTATCCAACCTTGTGTAGGTTGCCTCTTGGCATGAAAGCTTTATATGCAATTGTTGTGGTTTTGGCCTATTTCCTTCACTTAATATATCTTTGTGATATGTGTGATGAATTTGCAAAAACCTTTTCTTCAATTGATATTATTTCCTTGTGATACTTGTTGCCTATTTCAAAGCATCTCCACTATCTCTTGTTCCCTTAGTGATATGTGTGATGCATTTGATATATTTGAAGTTCATTTATATACAATGAGATAATTTTGAGCTATGTGCTATGCTTTTAAGCAACAATCTCATTTGTATATTTATGACTTCCTTTTGGATATCTTGTTATCTTTTTCCGGACCATTTCGTATGTATATGTTTCTTTGCGGATGTATATCTTCAATGGTTTGTCTAATAAGAAACCTATACATATGAGAGAGGTCATTTTTTAGTTGGTATCCTATTTCTTTTGAGCCACCTTGTTTTTCATCTATAATTCTTTGGTGGTTCCAAATTTGTCTCATGAGTGCTTGTCTTATTGTTTATTGGTATCTTTGCACACTCATGTATTTTTGAAGATCTTTGACTTCATGCCTACCATGGTGAGCATGTTGAATTTTATTGGCTAAATGCTCTCACTAGCTTTTGGCATTTTCAATTGGTTTTAGTTTCCAATTGGTATCCCTAAGCTTGTGAATATATTTCTTTAAAAGATCCTTTTATCTCGGTTGGGCCTATCTTATGATGAATTTTTGAAAATTGGTATCTTCTTATGGCTCAACCACATCTTTGGTGCAAGTGCTATGATTTGCTTTTGCATTATGCACTCTTGCACTTGTTGCGTGTTCTAGATGATTTTGGGGGAGTGAGGATACCATATTTGTGCACTCTTCATTTGTGCATAAACATTGGGGAGCTTCTCCATTGTTATTTGGAACTCTTTCTTTGGATCTTGTTGATTGCTTTTCTCCTTTGTGGAGATGTTTAAAATGATTTCATCTTTTTGCAATCTTTGGATCCTCAATATAGTTTGATTTCCTCTAATTATTCGTCAATGAATAAGTGCATTTGATTTCACTCATATCTTGAGAAATGCACACCTTTATGGAGGAACTCATATTATATTGGCTCTCTAAATTTTCTTCCCATTTCGGCAATCGATGCCAATGGGGGAGAAGTTTAGAGGGTTTAAGGGAATTTGGGTTTTATGCTTTTGTTGCATTTGCCTTTAATGCGCTTTGCATTCTTGCTTGTTTGTCATGCAAGGATGCTTTATTCTTTATATAAACCCTCTTAATAAGGGATTGTCATCAATTACCAAAATGGGGGAGATTGAAAGTGCATGGTTGATCCCATGCATGGTTTTGGTAATTAATGACAATCTCTATGGACTAATATTTGCATTGAGCTATATTTGTAGGTGTCCATTTGCTTGCTTGTCTCCATTTGTTGGAGTCAAGGTTTAGGGAAGAAAAGATTTGTGTTGATCAAGGCTTTGTGCGGATTGATCAACTATCAAGTTCAAGTGAAGATATGCCGAAGAAGTGCTTTCCCCATCTTGGTGTATGGGGGAGCGTCATGTGAATCTTCACCAAGCAAGGCGCGATCAAGAAAGGTGGTTCGTCTTGAGGAGATGAAGATCTTCTTCTTCGACCTCAAGTGGTTTAATGCGCAAGGCAAAGGTATGATCTTGATAGGGTTTCTATTTTACCGGTCTCATGTTGTTTAGTGAGAGACCGGATTATAGGATAGGTAACCGTACTATCAAGAGGGGCTCTCGACCGAATATCGTGATCGTATCACCGTAGAGAGCACAAACCTTTGCATCCATGCAATCATCTTTATTGGTTCTTATTTGGCTTTTATCCATGTGAGAATTTAGAGCTTGTGTTCATCTCCATACCAAGCTCTAGTTCATCAAAATCGGATCTCATGAATATCTTCTTGCGTTTTTGATATCGGAGGTTTTACCGGTTTGTCTCTTCTACGAGAGGTCAAACTCTCTCCTTATGTTTTCCTCCTCACATGATAGACTATGATGTGTATGTGCATGATCTTGTAGGGCTTGTGACTATCTTCGAAACAAGCCCAAGATCATAGAAAACGGAGTCTTGATGAAAAGCTTGTGCGTTTTCGGTGTTGGAGATTTTGCCGGTTCATTCGCTTGGAAAGGTCTCACCTTCCAACCCTTTGCACAATCTCCCTTGCTTGTTTCAATATTTTGACTTTTTGTAGTGTAAGCTCTTGTCGTCCTCTTTCCAACAAAATTGGATTCACTCGATTCGGAGCTTCCACGCAAAAGTTATTCAGTTTCAGGCTTCTGCAGTTTTATCTCTGTCTGGCGGTAGTACCGCTGTGGCAGCGGTAGTACCGCTCCTCCTGGAGTGGAACTACTAATGCTCAACGGCTACTACCCCTGGCGGTAGTACCGCGGCAGTACGTTGTCTTCAGGCAGCGGTACTACCGCTGGTGGTACCGCCCGAGGTACCGCTAGACCCTTTTTGTGTACTGCCTATCCCTCCGGTACCCCTGGCGGTAGCTGCCACGTTCTACCGCTGTGACCCTTAGATTTGAATCGAAGGGGTCCGGCGGTAGTACCGGCCGCCCACCGGTTTGTACCGCTCGCCTGGAGTGCAGCGGTACCTCTCTGAGGTACCGTAGCAGCTGGGTGTTGTGGTACCCGGGGTACCGCCCGGATATCATCGGCGGTAGTACCGCTACTCCAGCGGTAGTACCGCTATGTGCAATTTCTGCACATAACGGCTAGTTTTTGGGGGAGGCTATAAATAGCCCCCTTCTTCCCCAAGGGCTGGTTGCACGTTTTTCTGCTCACATTTTCTCTCTCCTCCATTGTTGCTAATCTTGTGAGCTTGATTCCTCTCCATCCCTCCAATGATTCTTGCCCAAACTTAGGGATTCAAGAGAGGAGATCTAGATCTACCATTCCACCAATCAAAATCCCCTCTAAGTGAGGGAAACTTGTGGATCTAGATTTTGGGGTTGCTTTGTGTTCATCCTCTTTGTTCTTCCTCTCTTATTCCCTCCATAGCATTAGTTGCTTTGGTTGGAATTTGGGAGTGAAGGATTTGAGCACTTTGTGTGCTCTTGCCTTTTGCATTTGTTGCATCGGGTTGCTCCCTCCACGGTGATACGTGAAGATCGACGTTGAAGAGCTTGTTACTCTTGGGTGCATTGTGTTCCCAAGAGCTTGTTGCCTCTTGGGTGCATTGTGTACCCTAGACGGTTGGAGGTGCCGCGAAGACTTCGAGTTGTGAAGCTTCGGCACGAGTTTGGGAGCCCCCAATTGAGTTGTGGGTGTGTGCCCCAAGAAGAAGTTGTAAAGGGCTCCGGAATCCGCCCCGAAGGATTCCGATAGTGGAAGGTGAACCAATCCCTTGGGTGAGGTTCATCGGAGAATAGGGTGAGGCCTTTGTGGCATCTTGAGTAGGCCTCTTGTGGCGAGCTCACACCCCTCCAACGAGACGTACTCCCTTAACAAGGAGGAACTCGGGAATACATCCTCGTCTCCGCGTGCCTCGGTTATTTCTATACCCGAGCTTTACTTATGCAATTTACATTGTGATAGCCTTCGTGCTTGAAGTTCATATCTTGCTATCTCCTTGTTGCTTTAATTGCTTAGCATAAGTTGTTGGTGCACATAGGTAACCCTAGCATATTAGGTTGTTGGCTTGGTAATTTAAACACATAGTTTTATTCCGCAATTATCAAGCCCCTAATTAGAAAAAGTTTTAATCGCCTATTCACCCTCCCCTCTAGGCGACATCCGGGCATCGTTTGTTCTTTCAATTGAGCGTGGGAAAACTATTGAGGCCTTGGAAGCAAGCCTTGAAGAAAAGGGTAAGATCGAAAGAGATGATGCTATGGAGAAAGCATCGTTAGAAGATGCTCTTGAGGAAGAGCAAGTGACTCGTGCTTCTCTAGAGGAGAAACTAGAATCTATCGAGGAGTCTCATAATGATATAATTGCTAAAATCATTAAAGAACGTGATCATGCTCATGCAAAATATAAAGTGTTTAAAATGGAAAATGCTAGATTAAATAATGAGCTTGATAAGATTTCTTCTTCTATTCCTAAAGTTAATGATGCTTGTGCTACTAATTCCATTTCTTGTGAAGCATCCACTTTGAAGGAGAATGTTGAGCTAAGGGCTCAACTTGAGTTGCTAACTAGCAAGTATGAGAAGTTGGAAGAAAATCATGAAAAGCTATCTAGCTCTAATGATGAACTTCTAGCATCCTATGCTTGTCTCAAGCTAGCTCATGAGACCATCACTACAAAGGTAACATCAAGTGAGCCTCATGTGGATATTAGCACAACTTTAATTAATAATGCTATATTGCCATGTGCTAGTCCTAGTAGTTCATCCACTAAAAATATTGGTACATCTTGTGATGAACTACTTGCTTTGCCTTGTTGCTCTAACAACGATGCTTCTACCTCCTCTAGTACTTGTGTTGTCACTAACCATGTAGAGAAAAGAGGAGAGCTCAAGGCCCAAGCCACTTCTTTGAAGAAAGGCTTGGAAAAGCGTCATGAAGGGAAGCGTGCACTTGACAACATGTTGAGTGTGCAACAATTCCCCAATGACAAGAGTGGACTTGGATTCAACTCCAATATCAAGAACAAGTTCAACATCAACAAGAAGAAGGGCCAAGTTCAAGTCAAGAACCCGGCCAAGATCACTTGCTTCAAGTGCAAGCTTGAAGGGCACCACGTTCGGGATTGCCCAATGAAGAAGAAGATGCCTCTTAGTGAGAAGCAACTAGGGAAGCGGCCTCTTGTTCAATCTCGTGCTCAACCACGAGTTGAACAACGGCCACCTCCTAAGAACACTCAAGCCAATGCTCGTCAAGTTGAGGAGCCTATTAAGAAGAAGAAGAAGAGTCGGTGTTGCTACCTTTGTCGTGGCAAAGGTCATTTTGCTTCTTCATGCACTAACGGTACCTCTTCCAACCCTATCATAATTAATGATGATTATTCTCTTGGGAAGGATAGAGGTGGCAAAGTGTTTGCCAAATATGTGGGAGCTCAAAGTGGTGTCAAGAAAAGCACCATTTGGGTTCCCAAACCTATTGTGACTAACCTCTTAGGACCCAACTTGGTTGGGGACCAACAAGCTTCAACTTGATCAATAGGTTGATGTGGAGGACATTGGTGACTTGGCTATTTTTGAAGAATTAAGGGATCTTCATGGGTTTATTTCTCAAGCCAAGTCAATTGGATTACCACATATCTATCTCATATCCAATGCTTCCTCCTTGCGGTAACTTGTATTCAACTCATATATACATTGAAAGTTGCTTGCTCCCTTGCATGTGTTAGTTTTGTTTCTAATATGTGCTTGTATGTGATATGCTTCTTTCTACTAGTCTTGTTACTCAAGGTTGTGTATGTTAGTTGTGTATCATGTATGTGTAACTTTGTGTTGAGCTTTTTAGATCTTGAGTGGATTTAATTTGGCTTTTTGAGATATTAGTGGACCATCCCATTTTGGGGGAGTGAAATGCTTTGTGCACTTCACAAACCTAAAAATGTGTGTACATGAAGGACACCACCTAGTATTGATATTTTAATATTATCTAGCTACTATGTGGTATCACTACAAGGATTCGGGTCTATTGCAACAAACTTGTTCGTCGCAATACATGTCGTTTTGTGGCAATAGGTACCTATTGCCACGAAACGGCATTCGTTGGCAGCCGTTGCGACTAGACGCATGGTAATAGGTTATTGCCACGAACAATCAATTGTGGAAATAAAAGTGGGCTATTGCAACAACTATGTGGGAAGTTGCCACATTTTTTCCCATGGCAACACTAATCTGATGTCACAATTTGTTTTGTGGAGATATCATTAATGCAACATGTAACGAATCATAGTGACTGATAGCTCGTGGCAATAGACATTTGTGGCAACAACCTATGCCAACGACACTCGTTTCGTGGCACATTCTCTTCCGTGGCAATAGTCAATCGTGGCAAAAAACTATGGCAACATACTCGTTTTGGTGGTGATAAATAGCTATCACAACGGGCAAATTATCTGTAGCGAGAAACTATTGCAACACTTTGAACGTTTTGTGGCGATACTCCAAATGTTCTCGCAACAGAAAAAATGTTTGTAGAGGCAAGCTATTGCGACAATTTAACTAGGCATGGCGACTGAGATTTGACACAACACTTTATTTTTCGTGGTAATAAACTATCGCAACCGTAAAAAAAAATACAGGCATTAAATTACAATATTCAAAACCATTCAATTACAATATTCAAAACCATACGTATAATATGTAAATTCATAAAAATCATAATTCTCATAGCAAAAATCCATCAAATGAAACTCAAATATAATATAGCCATCCTAATTAAGTGGCAAGACTAAATTGTCCGTGATCTAGTCCAGTGCAGCTAGTTATTTGGATCCTGCAATCAAGAAATCAAAAAAATTAGTCCAGTGTTTTTGCTCATGTAAGTAATTGACAATTATGTCGTTTATATTTTTATTGCAGCAACTTCTCATAGAAATTTTGGTTTGCAGATCCATACCAAAGGGAGAAACCGCTTTAGATTACAAAAGATTGAACAAGCAATGTGTTTAGGACTGGTTGCTGTACTTCTGAGTTTGTGTATACTTAGTAATCATGTTGCTTTCACACGTGAGGGTTGCAGTTCACAAGTTAGGGTGCACTACTTTCAAGGAAGTTATCTTGGCATAGTCAACTAATAGGATGTCACTCTCAGTAGGATGGCACACTGATAGGTGATAGCAGTATCTTCTTTCTACTTTAACATAGTGAATGTCTTTTGACCTGCTAATTTACACCCCTCTTATAGCCAGGGACTCGTGCCACAGTAACTCCACTGGCTGCAGCACAAATAGGTTTCAAAAGCTGCGTGAGGAAGGATCCAAAGAAAAGAGGGATAATGCTCGTATCCTAGAAGATTTTAAATGGGAGCGCCTACAAGGCCGCAACTTTCCAAGGAGAGGTCGTGGTGATGCAAATGCCACAGTCCCAGGCTCGTGGTGCACTACTGTTTGCTTGAGTGTACAGCCAGTTTGATAGCACAAATATGATGGGATTTTCATTTATTTGTAGGCTGCTGGGTCATGGAGAAGTGGAGGCCCTGCCCACTGGATGCAAATGCCACAGTCCCCCCATGCCATAATATTATCACAGATAATACTGTTGGAGGTAAAAATTCAGACTTTCACAGGTCAAACCAGTGAGCATAAGATGTGTGGTAAACAAACTAAAAATGTACTGTCAAGCCAGTTTTCGCCGGTTCTACTTGGCTATTTTCTGTGGTTAATTTTAAATTCCATGTTCCAGCTGTCTATTGATCCCTGTGAGTTAGAAACTTGGAATTGTCCACCTAATAGGTTCCATCCAGTGTGGTTTGGGGAAGAGAAAACGAAGCAATCAACCATAATTTTAATTGACAAACTATACTAGTCCAAGAAAATGCAGGTGAACATGATGAGAAAGCAAGGTTGTGACTTACCATTGCTCTAAATATTTGATTATTCCTTGCTGCAGCTATGAGCGCATTTGAAGAAATAACACTTGGCCTTGGAGCTACAATCCTATTAGGACTAGAACTCGATAAAAGAGTATTTTGCGAGTTTGGATTACAATTTTCTTTGTCAGTCCTCTGCTTAGGCACCTGCAAATAGAAATGCACTTTTAGCAATGCATGAAAGCAACATAAATCTTACAAGATTTCGCAAGCATATGACTATAATCACCTTATGTGTTCCCATCTGTTGGGACAACTGTGCAAACTTTGCCATCATGTTTATCTCAAACTCCAGTCTTGATCTTCGCTCCTCTTCCAACAATCTTTCCCTTTCAGCACGCTCTTTATATGCGGTCTAGAAAATATTGCTTCTATGTTCACCTGAAACTGGACCATGAGTTTCCTTTTCTTTGTTTTGAACCTCTTGACATGCTTTGTCCTAAATACAAAATGTACACTCTCATCAGATGAAGAAGCATATCCAGGATGCAGGACACTAAAGAACAAGATAATAACAAAAAGTCAGTGTACTCACATAAACATCCTGCGACTCTTTGTTAGTCCATGTTTCATTCTTCGTGTGGCTCAGTTCCCAAAGAGCAATACAATCAGGCTCTTCCCCGGTTTCCATGTCTCTCTGCATGTTGATCCCAAATGTTAATTATTTAAAGCAGGCATAAATAAGTGACCGGAAAAATATCTATTCAAGTCTATACTGAAGCTGTTGTGCAGAGGAGTTTTGGGAGAAAAGAATAACCTGAGACGGTGTACGTTCGATGGACTCCGGTGGATCCATTTTCATCATCAGGCTGAGGCTCTGATGGTGCGACATCAAGGTTGGCCCTCTCCTTGAACACATACAACTGTACCCTCTTCTTATTATTGTGCTCGGATATCATTTTCCCCACATGAGAGTCATCATCGATGTGAACTAGATGTCCTCTGCCACGTGGGTATTTTTCTTGTAGTAGAGGAAATGAATCGCCGAGAAGCCAACACCTTCAATTATTTTTACCAACTCATAATAACAGATGAAAGTCCTGTCGATTGATGCTGTCAGAACTTTTTGTTTTTTATTCTCATCTTCAAAGTACAGGTTAATTTTCCAAATATCCTGGCCCATCTACAATAACATGGAAGTAAAAAATCAGCACCAAGAAAATATGGATTATGTTCTAAACACAGTAAAAAAATACTCCTGTCAAGACAAATATGTACGGAGTACTCCGAATTCTGGAGTAGAAAGAATATGGAGCATGTTTTAAACACAGAACACAAACTGAATCAAGCAAACCATTTCAGTAATGCATTACTGTTAGACTACAACTGTCACACTACTGTCAGCAAGAATTGTGTGCTTCTTGTTGTACAAACTCAAATTACTCCAAGTAATGCACTGCTGTCAGACTACAACTCAAATTACTCCAAGGATTCAGTTAAAGTTAAGTTACACTACTCCAAGAAAAAGCAATCACAAGCACTATAAATAATGCAACAAAAATTTCCGACAGTGGAGAATCTGAAAACTGCAGGAAATTTCCATTTTCTGGAGTGCCTTCAGCGTGCACTGAACACTGACATCAACCACGACGGATGGCGATGCAAAAAAAATGCTCATGTTTTCGGAAAAGAGTCGCAATGATACCACTATTTTTCTTCATTTATGGCAATTCTACAACAAAAGTAAAACAAACTAGAGTAGTGAAATTGAAAAAAAAAACAGAGACTAACTGTAATAGACAGTAATTGAACTAGATGCAGTGGAATAAAAAACAGAGCATGCTGCCTGCTACGATCTGAACTAGATGCGCACCTAGGCCGGCCGTCGGGGTGCTGCTCCAGCTTCTCAACTGGTGGCTGGCAGTGGCCTGAATGCTGGAGTTGTTGCCGGCTTGCCGCTGCTGCGTTGCTGCCGCCGTCCTGGCGCCCGGCGCAGCTTGCCGAACGTCCGATTTCGTCCGCTGCCCAATTGGTTATCTCCCGCCACCGTTCGCAGATTCGATAAAATTAGGGATTTGTGCAGGTCGAGCAGAAGAGGAATCGAGGGAGTAGCCTGTGGCCGCTGCTGCGTTGCTGCTTCCTCGTTGTTCCCCCTGCGGCCCTCCCTAAATTCCTAAACCTAGCCATGCCGGAGGCGACAGTGAGGAGTGCTGCACGGCGGCCGGCGGCTGTCGGCGTGGTAATTCTAAAATGGAAAGGGGCGCTGCGCTGCACGATCTATGCGGAGGAGATTTGGGAGAAGAAATAACCTGAGACATCGTATGTTGTTCTGTGGACTCCGGTGTGGTCTGCAGTGTCGTCTCCGTCATGACGCCGTGAGGACGGAGGAACCAAGATGACCTCAGATCCAATCGCCCGCAACGATGCCGTGATTTGGTTTAGCGGTAAGATAGGAAGGGTGTTTAGCGGGAATTAAATAGGTGCGAGTATTTTTTTTGGTGGGAACAGAAAATAAATCGGAGGGAAACTAGGCCTTTTAGCGGGAGTTAAAAAAAATATTGGTGCAAAGTAGATCTAAATTAGGTGTTGGAATGTAATTCTTTTTTTAGGGAATGTTTAGAGTAATGAAATAAATTGGAAAAATAATATTTCAAAACAATATGAAATATATATACTGGTAAAATTAATGTTTCAAAACAATTCTTTTTAGAGGGAATGTTTACGGACGATCTAGTGTGACACTATCATTTTCCGAATGATGTAGGGTGACACTGGTGTTTACGGACGATCTAGAATGACACTGGCGGTTACAGACGATCTAGTGTGACATTGGCGTTTACGGACGACTAGTGTGACACTGACGTTTACGGACGATCTAGTGTGACACTATCATTTTCGAATGATCTAGGGTGACACTGTTGTTTCCGGTCGATCTAGTGTGACACTCTCAATTCCGGGCGATCTAGTGTCACTGTCATTTCCGGGCGATCTAGTGTGACACTGGCGTTCAAGGACGATCTAGTGTGACACTGGCGTTTCCGGGCGATCTAGTGTGACACTGTCATTTCCAAGCAATTTAGTGTGCCGCTGTTATTTTCGGGCGATCTAGTGTGACACTAGCGTTTAAGGACGATCTAGTGTGACACTGGCGTTTCCGGACGATCTAGTGTGATACTGACATTTCCGGACGATCTAGCATGACACTGGCGGTTACAGACGATCTAGTGTGACAATATCGTTTCCGGGCGATCTAGGGTGACAATGTCATTTACGGGTGATTTAGCGTGACACTGTTATTTCTGGGCGATCTACTGTGACACTAGCGTTTAAGGACAATCTAGTGTGACACTGTCGTTTCCGGGCGATCTAGGGTGATAATGTCATTTCCTGAAGATATACCATGACACTGGCGTTTTTGGACGATCTAGTGTGACACTGGCGTTTCCTGAAGATATACCATGACACCAGCGTTTCCGGGCGATCTAGTGTGGCACTATCAATTCCGGACGTACCGGATGTCGTTGATACAGAATTTACAGTGCCAGAAATTACAGTACCTGAAGAGATCACTAGTTGGTGCAGAAATAATGATGAAGGATCCAACGTTGATGTTTCAGTCATCAAAAATATAAAACCTATTGAGTTTGAAGATGTTCAATTCAAATCTTATGATGATACAGATGATGATGAGGTTTACATAAATGATGGCCATATTGCTCCTTGGGGAGATGAAGAAGTGGATGATGACCAGGGCTTCTTTGTGTAGGCTTTAATCTCTTGTTAATGCGCTTTCCACATGTTTAAGCCATGAATATAAATTTTGTTGTTGTTTACCTATGAGTAGTATCTCTCTTGAAGTTTAATCTGATGTGAAACAGGTTCGAACAACGCGCACCTGCATAGTGTCATCTGTTGTGTCGAAAGGGAACCGAAGCTAGTGCTCAGCACTAATAGTTTGGTGATGAAATGAAGAAAAGAGTAGTTCCAATCCCCTCGGAGGCAAAAGCAGCCCTTTTTTTTCCAGTGTACTGCGCGGTGGCCGGCACTAGGTACTCGATATATAGGGCTAGACCCCCTGCACTTCCACAACACACGCATAGCCCGGTGGTCCAAACCTTGAAGTGCATTTCGGAGGTTGCGAGTTCGAGCCGCGGAGAAAAAACAAATAGCCCCTTTTTCCGGTTTAGATCTATAAGCTTTAAAACTTGCAAAAATCTTAATATCTATAAATCCGAATAGTATAAATTGTATGTCTATAATTATTAGAAAATTGTATATATGTTTTGTTGATCCTTTTTTGTAACACTAGAGGATTGTTGCAATATGTTATATATATATTACCATAGAATGCACAATTTGTCGCAATATATAATAATTATTGCAACACAATGAAGGTGAGGCAAAAAAGTCGACATATTACAACCAAGCATGTTTTGTTGCAATACAAAGATATTTTTCTCAACAATATCGATGACTGAGCGCCACATGTCAGAATTGTTGCAATATATGTCTAAATATTACCACAAAGATTTACTTTGTTGCAATATCAAGTCTCTATTGCAGCAAAATGACTAATTCATACAACGCGATGCAACTGCCGCAATACCACTACCATATTACAACGCTTATACAGTTTGTCGCAATATGTGGCTTCTATTGCAACAAAAGGAGAACTTAGTGCGACGGAAGGAAACTGTGGCAGTATGTTGATTCTATTACCACGAACTAGAATTTTGTGGTAATATCGCATTTTTATTGCAACGAACGATAGCCATAGCAATAGATTTTGTTGCAATAGACCGGAATTCTTGTAGTGTATGTCATATTCATGAGAAATTCAAATTCTACATGTCCATTAATTTCTCTAGTTGGTTTTATTTGCCTCTTGTTTAAAATTAAAATGAAGTATCACATTATGGGGGAGTAATAAGCTATGTGCATATTACAATCTCATAAAAATGTGAACATTTGAGGTTTGCCACTTAGAGTTGATATTGAAAATTATCTTTCTCCTATGTGGCATGTTTGCTCGAACAAGTTCCAATTTTCTTTTGGTTATCTTTTGGCTCTTGTTTGCATGGGTTTGCCTGGTGTGGTTTTTCTCTAATATGCATTTCCATATATTATGTGAGAAACCATTTGTTTCATTTTGTTTTAACCATTTGCTTTTATGCAATAATCTCGTTTGTATATTTATGACTTCCTTTTGGATACCTTGTTCTCCTTTTCCCAAACCATTTCGTATGTATATGTTTCTTTGCGGATGTATATCTTTGTGGTTTGTCTAATTAGAAACCTATACATATGAGAGAGGTCACCTTTTAGTCGGTATCCTATTCCTTTTGAGCCACCTTGTGTTTCATCTATAATTCTTTGGTGGCTCCAAATTTGCCTCATGAGTGCTTGTCTTAGTGTTTATTGGTATCTTTACACACTCATGTATTTGTTGGATCTTTTACCTCATGCTTACCTTGGTGAGCATGTTGAATTTTATTGGCTATTTGATCTCACTAGCTTTTGGCATTTTCAATTGGTTTTAGTTTCCAATTGGTATCCCCAAGCTTGTGAACATATTTCTCTAAAAGATCTTTTTATCTCGGTTGGGCCTATCTTATGTTGATTTTTGAAAATTGGTATCTTCTTATGGCTCAACCACATCTTTGGTGCAAGTGCTATGATTTGCTTTTGCATTATGCACTCTTGCACTTGTTGCGTGTTCTAGATAATTTTGGGGAGCGAGGATGCCATTTTTTGTGCACTTCTCCATAGTGCATGAACATTGGGGAGGTTCTTCGATTTTATTTAGAACTCTCGCTTTGGATCTTTTGATTGCTTTTCTCCTTTGTGGAGATGTTTAAAATGAACTCATTTCTTTGCAATCTTTTGATCCTCAATATAATTTGATTTCCTCTATTTTTCCGTTAAAAGGGATTGTCATCACCTTTATGGAGGAACTCATATTATATTGGCTCTCTAAATTTTTCTTCCCATTTCGGCAATCGATGCCAATGGGGGAGAAGTTTAGAGGGTTTAAGGGAATTTGGGTTTTATGCTTTTGTTGCATTTGCCTTTAATGCGCTTTGCATTCTTGCTTGTTTGTCATGCAAGGATGCTCTATTCATTATATAAACCCTCTTAAAAAGGGATTGTCATCAATTACCAAAATGGGGGAGATTGAAAGTGCATGGTCGCTCCCATGCATGGTTTTGGTAATTAATGACAATCTCTATGGACTAATATTTGCATTGAGCTATATTTATAGGTGTGTCCATTTGAGTTGCTTGATCTCCATTTGTTGGAATCAAGGGTATGGGAAGAAGTTTATGGGTTGACCAAGGCTTTGTGCGGGTTGATCATCACTCAAGGCCAAGTGAAGATATGTCGAAAAGAGCGTCCCCCATCTTGGTGTATGGGGGAGCACCAAGTGAATCTTCACCGAAGCGCAATCGAGGAAGGTGGTGCGTCTTGAGGAGATGAAGATCGTCTTAGATGAAGATCGTCTTAGATGAAGATCGTCTTCATCGACCTCAAGTGGTTTAAGCGCAAGGCAAAGGTATGATATTGATAGGGTTTCTATTTTACCGGTCTCATGTTGTTTAGTGAGAGACCGGGTTATAGGATAGATAACCGTACTATCAAGAGGGGCTCTCGACCGAATATCGTGATCGTATCGCCGTAGAGAGCACAAACCTTTGCATCCATGCTATCATCTTTATTGGTTCTTATTTGTCTCTTATCGTGGTGTGGTCTTGGTGATTGTCGTGCTTGTCATGACAAAGCCAAGTTCACCGAAAACGGTGTTCATATGCGTCCCCTATTGCGTTTTCGGTATTAGAGATTTTGCCGGTTCATCCATGCGGAAGATTTATATCTTCCAATTCTTTGCAAAATCTCCCTTGCTTGTTTGCCATTTTCAAAAGTTGCTTTTGTCGTCCTCTTTCCAATAAAATTGGTTTTATTTCATTCGGACTTCATTTGCAAAAGATGCGGCATTTTCGGTTTGCGAAAATGAGTTTTTATCTTTCCCCATTTGGTTTTATAACATTTTATTGGACTATGATGTTTCTATGCATAATCTTGTTGTGCTCGTTGTGACGATTCCAACGAGTCCAAGATTATCGAAAACGGAGTTCGTGGGTGAAAGTTATTGCATTTCCGGTTTGCAAATGGGAGCTTTTACCTTTCCCCATTTATCTTTATATTATATTCTTGGACTATGATTTTTCTCTGCATATTCTTGTAGTGTTTGTTGTGACGATTCCAACGAGTCCAAGAATACCGAAAACGGAGTTCGTATGCGAAAGTTATTGCGTTTTCGGTTCGGTCTATTTTTAAAACAGAAAATTTAAATAGAAAAGAAAAAAAAACTAGCCGGCCAGGCCGGCCCCAGGCCGGGACCAAGCCGGGGGCCTCGGGTGGCCTGCCGGCCCAGCTACGTGCTGTCCACCCGGCCCAGGCCGGGGGAAGGCCGGCCGGCTCGGGCTGCCACCCGGCCCAGCTCCCGCGGTAGGCCGGCCCAAGGCCGGGGCAGCAGGCCGGCTGCCCTGCACGCTGCTCTGTTCGGTGCTGCCCAGGCCGGCCAGGCCGGGATGCGGCCGGCCCAAGGCTGGGCTCCCTGGCTGCATTTTTTCCCCCTTTTGTCCCACTTTTTCTCCTCCAACGGCTACTTTTTGGAGCCACCTATAAAAGGGTTTTCTTCCCCATTTTCAGGGTAGATCTCATCCCTTGCTCTCTCTCCTCCATTGTCAACATTTTGAGAGCTTGATTCCCTCTAATCCCTCCGATGATTCTTGCCCAAATTTAGGGAACAAGAGAGGAGATCTAGATCCATCTTTCCACCAAACAAAATCTCCTCTAAGTGAGGGGAACTCGTGGGATCTAGATTTTGGAGTTCTTGGTGTTTCTCCTCCGTTCTTACTCCTAAATCCCTCCGTAGCATTAGTTGCTTCGGTTGGATTTTGGGGAGAAGAATTTGACCACTTGGTGTGTTCTTCCCCTTTTGCATTTGTTGCATCGGGTTGTGCTCCCCACGGTGATTCGTGGGATTGAAGGTTGGGAGCTTGTTACTCTTGGGTGCATTGTGTTTCCAAGAGCTTGTTGCCTCTTGGGTGCATTGTGTACCCTAGACGGTTTGGAGGTGCCGCGAAGACTTCGAGTTGTGGAGCTTCGGCACGAGTTTGGGAGCCCCCAATTGAGTTGTGGGTGTGTGCCCCAAAAGTTGTAAGGGCTCCGGAATCCGCCCCGAAGGATTCCGATAGTGGAAGGTGAACCAAGCCTTTGGGTGCGGTTCATCGGATAATAGGGTGAGGCCTTTGTGGCATCTTGAGTAGGCCTTTTGTGGAGAGCTCACACCCCTCCAACGAGACGTACTCACTTAACAAGGAGGAACTCGGGAATAAATCTTCGTCTCCGCGTGCCTCGGTTATTTCTATACCCGAGCTTTTACTTACGCACTTCACATTGTGATAGCCTTCGTGCTTGATGTTTATATCTAGCTATCACCTTATTGCTTGCCTTGTTTAGTATAAGTTGTTGGTGCACTTTAGGAAAACCTAGAAGTTTAGGTTGTTGGCTTGTTAATTTAAACACCTAGTTTTATTCCGCAATTATCAAGCCCCTAAATAGAAAAAGTTTTAATCGCCTATTCACCCCCCCTCTAGGCGACATCTCGATCATAGTTGTTCTTTCAACTATGTTGCAAGATACATGCAAGTAGGGGGCCATAGTTGCCCATAGATACAAAACCAGGAGCTCGCGTTTGCGCTTAGGTTATAAATATGGTCACATGCAAAATTATGATCCTGCTTGTGAACAGTAGTTAAAAATAGGGTTTGGCATTGTGTTCTTACAGGTTGCAAGACCCGCGTTCTGTAATTAGCTTGCCAACGTCTTCATCCTCGCTTTCAACATCGGTGCCTTCCTGGAATAACTCGCGTCCAATTATACCTTGTGAACAAAGGGAACCAATACCAAAAGGTAGAGGACTTACTATTTCCTGTATCTCATCATAGAACATCTCTTGTAACACCTCGGTGTCTGTCAGCACAACATATTTCTTCTTCACTTCAGCATGGTCACTAGTTGTATCACTTTCTTCGCATTCCATGATCAATCACGAACACAGACCTGTGAAAAAATGAAAGACGATACAATAACATGAAAGATCAGCCATACACTAGCTGCCATCCAAAAAAAGATCGCCGGAAAAATAATAAGCAATATCCAACAATATTCGAATAACATGATTCGAAATAACACAGAGGTTCAATATTACAAAGAAACCGGAAATGTCAATATATATTGATTCAACACATACACGGATAAACATAAAAAAATGTTGTTCAATACACACATGGTGGTTACATATAGTTTTATTAAACCAATGAACTAGCCTAACACGAACTAGGTCCTGGTCTCCCGGATGATGTTGTCCTCTAACTGACCCTCTGCCCTGCTAAACACATGGAATTTCACTGTTTTATCCTGCCATGCCTCAAGTTTCTTCACAGTTTTCACCTTGTAGAATTTCACAAAAACACCAAGACACATGTTGTGGCACTGAGAATTTCAGCATCGTGCTCACTCTCAAAACGCAAATACAAACAACAATCTTGGTCCACTACAAACTTAAACTTCCCTTGGAATGCAATGGTGCGCATTGCGACCATGAAATTTTGTTTACATAACTGGTACTTAACATACGCCTTGACAGCATCAAACACAGGAGCTATACCAAGTATCTTCAGTGAAGTGGCACATAATGTGGGGTTACAATGGTACATGATGTCAGATGGATCACTATACCCCTTGGGTAGCCAGTTGAAATGATACTCTCGTTGTGAGCATAAAATGTCTTGTGCACCTCGAATGATGCTGCATCTTCACTAGCTGGCAGTTCCTAATTGTTACAAGCTTATATAACCTAATATAGAAATCATCAAACTTGAACGCGGCCCTATCTGCGTCTAAGCTCTCAGCCTCCTGGGGGTCACTGCAGCGGATGAATAACTGAGCCTCACGTGAGTAGTTGATTGAGTAACACACTGGACTATTCAATACAGACTGAACTGTGTGCATGGACATGAACACACCAACAGGAGAAGAGCAACAAACGCCAGACACAACAAAACATCATTCACTGGCCCTGGTACAACACCAAGTTGGCTGACAACGTAACTCGGTACTGCTGGACTCCTACGCTCAGAAACATAAGCCATTGGTTCTAGAAAAAATATACGAATGAATCAGTTCAGAGAGAAAAATTTGTGTGAAAATGGGAACATTGAATTAAACAGTAGAAATATAATCAGGAAACATGATTAAATTGAAGAACACCACTGACCCAAGTGAGCACCACATTTTGCAGAAACATAATCAGCCAGGAGTTCAACACAAAAGCATTAACACACAAATTAGCGAAGTGCTTTGATTGTGCTCAGTAGATCAACGAAATTAGCGAAATGCTTCGCTTGGCTTGGATTGTGCTCAGTAGATCAGCACAAAAAAGCTTAACTACGGGACTCACTAATTAGCCATGCTTTGCTTGGCCCTGGTTCCGGTAGATCGGCAACGCACTACATCACCAATCCCCCTAAAAAATAGTCACGCATGCACAACACCAATCTGCACTTGCACATCGCCGTCAGAATTCATATAATAGCCGACCACCAATCCCCAAACAAAAAATGATTCAGACACATCAACACAGGATACGTGTAATTTGGATTTTGAGCAATTTCTAAATAGAAAACTACACATCTCACTAGATACGTGGCCCCCTATTTGGGCTTGGCTTCAACTCAGTAGATCTGCGCATGCACATCTTACGAAAAATAGCACCAAAAATCTCAGATACATCACGAACAAGCACACACACAACCCTAGCTCCTAGCGTCACTCGGTACTTGTTGTGGTTGGCACCACGAACGATCTGCACGCGCGGGGGTGGGAGAAGAGATGGGGGAGATGGGGAAGAACCTGCTTGAATCTGCAACCCAGCACGAACTCGGCTGCAGGGTAAACACTCCGATCGACCACCGACTCTGCCGTCCCCCTCCACGCTGCCGCCGTCGACCTTGATTCCGCCGCCCCTCGACGCCGCTTCTCCTCCTCTTCCCTTCCGCTCGCTCTCTCTGTTCTCAACTGTCTCACGGGGAGGGGAGTCGGTCGCGCTGGCACGGCGAAAAAAAAAAGGTCTAAAAAAACCCACAACACTAAACCACAGAAAAAAGCCCAACACAAAAGCAGGCCGCGGAAAAGAGAAAGAAAGGCCCCACAAACAACGCTTGCGACGTGGAAGAAAAAAAGGACAAACACGAATCTTAACACAAAATAGATCAACGGTGATGAACGTGACTGAGATTTAAGTAAATCTCTAGCAAATCCGATTACTAGTCAAAAGTCAAAACCAATAGTTTCAAAATACGACTAGTAAAAACTAGAATGTCAAAATACTACTCATATATGGTTTTCTCATGCCCAAGTAGCATCGCCGTCTATTTGCAATGTTTTCTGTTAGTCAACGGAAGAAGAAGTTGTCAAAGTGTAAAGCCTCTGTCACCGTCGCCCACGCCTTCATCGCCACCCCTGCCACCGTGACGCCTCTACAAAAATAAGATACAAGAGAAAGTTAGCATAATATGCATAAACGTGCACATCATATGGTGGTCCCACATGTCAGTCGAATTAAAAAAATCTAGAAATAAAAAACTGGACATCCGCACCTCTTGGATGACGCGGGCGCCCCCCCCCCCCCCCGAGCTCGCCGCCTACGGCCGCCGCCGCGCCCCTTGGCCGTAGCGGCCACGCTCCCCTGGCTTGCCGCTGCGCCGCGCCCCTGATCTCACCGCATGCAGCCGCGCTGCGCCTCCAAGCTCGCCGCCTGCGGCCGCGCCCCCGAGCTCCTCATCCGTGCGTGGTCGTGCTCTCGAGCTTGAGGCCGTTGCAGCCACACCCCCGAGCTTGCGGCTGCGGCCGCGCCCACGAGCTCGCCGCATGCGACCGGCGTCACGTCGCGCCACCTAGCTTACCCCCCGCGGTCGCGCCTCCGATGTCGCAACGGTGCGCCACCGAGCTCGCCCAGCAGGAAAGAATCCACTTAAGATTCATGGTTTTACTCATGCCCTTATCTAAGAAAAGGAGGGTACCATCTGCATATGGCATACTGATAACACCAGAGGGGCTGAAGCCACGTAGAAGGCCAGTGATCTGCCCATGGTTCGCAGCTTTAATAAGCATTCTGGTGAAAACGTCAGCTACTGTATTGAAGAAGAGGGGGGAAATGGGATCACCCTGTCTCACACCTCTCCCAGTAACAAAAAAATCACTGTTAGTATCATTAATTCTGACCCCAACAGAGCCTCTATCTAGTAAAGATTTGAACAAATACAAACATTTTGGGCTAAAGCCTCTAGAAGCAAGCATTTTCAGAAGGAATTCCCTGTTGACCATGTCATATGCTTTCTCATAGTCAAGTTTAAAAATAAACCCAGCTTGCGAACTATGGGCCACCTCATGTATAATTTCATGAGCAGACACCACACTCTCTAAGATATATCTTCCTCTAATAAAAGCTGTTTGATTGGGAGAAATAAGCTTCTCACAAATCACACCTAGCCTTGTAGTGACACATTTAGAGAAAATTTTAAAGCTACAGTTAGTCAAAGCAATAGGTCTAAACTTCTGTATAGTAACAACATCAGGTTCTTTAGGGATAAGAGTCAATAAGGAAAAAATCAATCTATAGAGATCTAGGTCCATCCTATTCTAGTCATTAAACATTGCAATGAGATCATTTTTTATAAGATCCCAGTAATGTTGATAAAACATAAAAGAGAGACCATCAGGTCCAGGAGCCCCTTCAGCATAAGAGCTGACATACTGCCTCCTTTATCTCCAATTCAGCAAACTCAGCCTCTAAGGAAGCATTTTTTTTCAGAGGAGACACGTTCATCATCAGACCAAAACTCACTATCGATATCCATATTGAGTTTATCTTCATAACCAAAGAGCTTTTTATAATAATCAACAACAATATTCATAATACCTTTAGTGGCATCCACAGTAACACCATCAGGATTCTGAAGGGAGGTGATTGTCTTTTTCCTCCTTCTCTGATTAGCCACAGAGTGGAAAAAGGCAGTATTCCTATCCCCCTCCAAAATTTGCCTCTCCCTGGACCTCTGCCTAGCTTTGACTTCCTCTTTCTTCCACATTTCTGTCAAATCAGAAGAAATAGTTTTCATTCTATTTTTAGAAGCATGAGAAAGAGTTTGAGTCTCAAACATAATATCAAGGAGATCATATTCAGCAACTAGTTGTTGTTTCAGCTTACATTGGTAAGATTCAATATTGGCAGACTAGCCCTTAGCAAATTTGCTAAAATTTCTGACTTTAAATTGCCAGATATCAATAGCCGTACTAAGACTACAGGGGTAGTTCCAAACTCTTGCAACAGCCTGGTCAAAACCTTCTTGTTTGATCCACCACTTTTCAAACCTAAATTGTTTGATTTTAGGGATAGCAATAGCACTGGTATCTACAACCAATGGAGTATGATCACTCCCGTCGCCATATTAAAACCAATCCACATTTCCCCATGTCTGATCCGCAAAATATACGGTAGCCAATGATCCCTTGGCACAAGCCTACGAGGAACTCGAGAGAGTTTACAGCGTATATATTTGCAAACACTATACATATTTGCAGAATGCAGGTTGACGAGTGATATACAATCTGCATTCTGTATTCGGCACCATCTATCAGACTCTCAGCCACTCAGGCTGGAGAGCATCAATCCATCGCATCCCGTTTCTCGTTGATCCCGTCGCCAAATTAAAACCAATCGTCACATTTAGCCATGTCTGATCCGTAAAATATACAGTATAGCCGCCCAGTGAGCCCACAATACAAGCCTACGACGAACTCAAGAGAATTTACAGCGTATATATTTGCAGCACTACCTATACATATAGCTAGCTAAAAACGCAACGGCATCGATTCTGCGTAATACTCCCACCGGCAAACCACTGACCGTCCACCGGCACTCACATGCTCACAGCTGGACAGGGCAGGGCAGACTCGCGTGGACGGCACGGCCACGCTCAGGTTCCTGACCACCTGCCAAAACAAAGGAAGAAGAAGAAGAGAAAAAGCCAGGAGACACGGCGTCCACGCCGAGCGGCCAAGCTCGCTCGCGCGCATGCAACGCAACGGCTATAATTGGCGCGTCCCCTCCCCGCAACACGCGCGCGCCATATTTCTCCTCGCTTTCTCCTCCTCCTTCCGTCTCCTGTCGTCTCCCCCCTTCCAAATCTACGCCCCGCCCGCCACCCTCCCTCGCATTGGGCAAATCAAGCTACAGGCCGGCGGTGGTGCGTGCCCTTAGCTAAGTGCGATGGCGTCGTCGTCGGCGGGGGGCTACGTGGACGTGCCGCTCGGCAACGAGCCGGAGCCGCACCAGCCGCAGCCGGCGGCGGCGACGGGGCCGGTGATGAGGAAGCAGCCGTCGCGGCTGGCGTCCGGGATGAAGCGGCTCGCGTCGAGGGTGACGTCCATCCGGGTGCCGGACTCCGTCATGGGCGGCCTCAAGCGGTCGCACTCCAGCGCGCAGCCGGCGCTGCGGGGCCTCCGGTTCCTCGACAAGACCGCGGCCGGCAAGGACGGGTGGAAGTCCGTCGAGAAGCGCTTCGACGACATGAGCGCCGACGACGGCCGCCTCCACCAGGAGAACTTCGCCAAATGCATCGGTACGTACGTACGGCCCTCCGGTTGCCTCTTGCTGACGCGATCTTTTGATGCTCTGACACTGACAGTGCCACAGTGGTAGCTTGACGGTTCGGTAAAGCATCTCTCGCATATTATCGGTGAAGTTTCCTTTTTCTTTTCGTTTGAAACGAGCAGATTCCAATGGTGTTTCGACTGATCGTTAAACGGTGTCAAATCAACGCATTATTAGTGAGATAATACAATATATTTTCTGATTTATCCAGCCATGCTGGTTGCTCAAGATTGTAAATCGTTTGTCTGAACAATGGATAGAACTCTGTTTCTGGCACCCAAAAACAAGGCATTTGTGAATATCAACATGAATCATTCGGTTCATGCAGCTTACCTAAGAAATTAAGCGAGTAAACTTGACTAAATTTAAATCTCCAGACCCTCCTTAGTTTCTTTCACACAGCAAGAACAACAAGCTAAACTAAATAAATCAGCCGCAGTCTGTAAAACTGACATCGATATTAGTGTATCTCTATGAAACTGGCTCTTAGAATGCAAGAACTGAACCTCTAAGCCCAGAACGGCTCTGCTTCTTGCAGGCATGGCGGATTCCAAGGAATTTGCAAGCGAGGTGTTCGTGGCGATGGCGAGGAGAAGGAAGATTGAGCCAGACCAAGGACTGACGAAAGAACAGCTCAAGGAATTCTGGGAGGAGATGTCCGACAATAACTTCGATGCACGGCTACGGATATTCTTTGACATGTAACGGTCTACCTTCCTTCTATTCAGTGGCAAGAACCTTACGGCTGGTCTCTTGATGAGATTATGTTTTGCAATCAGGTGCGACAAGAACGGTGATGGAAAGCTCACAGAAGATGAGGTCAAAGAGGTCCGTAGCGTACCATCTCTGAATCTTCTCGTCCTTCTTCCACGCTGCTTCTATATATTTCAGTCTTTCCTTCCATGTACAGATTATCGTGCTCAGCGCCTCAGCAAACAAGCTTGCCAAGCTGAAGAAACATGCCGCGACATATGCCTCGCTGATCATGGAAGAGCTGGATCCTGATGGTCGCGGTTACATTGAGGTGCCAACAAATTAAAACTTATTTCTTCTTTCCGATGCAGCAACAGCATACACAAATATATGCTCATGTTATTCCCGGATGCAGATTTGGCAGCTGGAGAAGCTACTCCGTGGGATGGTGATGGCCGAGGGGACACAAGATCAGATGGACCAGGCGTCAACAAGCCTTGCGAAGACAATGGTCCCTTCCAGTTACCGGAGCCCAATGCAGAGGCGTATGAGCAAGACTGTCGACTTCATCCATGAGAACTGGAAGAGGATATGGGTCCTCACGTTGTGGGGAATTGTCAACCTTGGCCTCTTCATATTCAAGTTTGTGCAATACAGGAGGCGGGCAGTCTTCGACGTGATGGGCTACTGTGTCTGCATCGCAAAGGGCGCTGCTGAGACGACCAAGCTGAACATGGCCCTTATACTGCTCCCAGTGTGCCGAAACACGCTGACAGCGCTCCGATCAACTGCCCTCAGCAACGTCGTACCATTTGACGACAACATAAACTTCCACAAGGTACATATGATGCGGGCCTCCGTGCCATTTTTAGGACTGCAGTCTGTGACAATTGAATCATCATCTTCCCTGCATCTGCATCGTACCCTCTGACCCCTTCTAACAATCATACTGTATCCAGGTTATTGCACTGGCAATTGCAATTGGAGCGGGTACTCATACGCTTGCTCACCTGACCTGCGACTTCCCAAGATTGGTCTCATGCCCAAGTGACAAGTTCCAGGAGAAGCTGGGGCCATTCTTCAACTATGTTCAACCAACATGGGGATCTCTGATTGCAAGCACTCCAGGGTGGACTGGCATCCTCCTGATCCTTATAATGTCATTCTCCTTCACACTGGCGACACACTCCTTCAGGAGGAGCGTCGTGAAGCTGCCGTCGCCGCTGCACCACCTGGCTGGCTTCAATGCCTTCTGGTATGCCCACCACCTGCTGGTGTTTGCATATATCCTCCTGGTGATGCACTCCTACTTCATATTCCTGACCAAGCAGTGGTACAAGAGAACGGTATTGTTCCTACATCTATTTGGAAGAGTAGTTATTTTGTGAATTTAATGTTTGTGCACAGAAACTGAAATTGCAATTTTGGATGTGTTTCCACAGGGATGGATGTACTTGGCAGTTCCTGTTCTGTTCTATGCCTCCGAGAGAGCTACCAGAAGAATTCGTGAGAAGAACTATGGAGTGAGCGTCATCAAGGTAAGCTATTATACATGAATACCACATATAATTTTCTTCAGTATACATTCTAAACTGCAAGAGCCACAAGAGAATTGCTCATGAATGATCCAAAATGTGTCATGCAGGCAGCAATTTACCCAGGAAATGTGCTCTCTCTTTACATGAAGAAGCCACCAAGTTTCAAATACAAAAGTGGGATGTACCTCTTTGTAAAATGCCCAGATGTCTCGCCTTTTGAATGGTACTGTCTCATCATCCTCATTTTCCAGCTCATGAAGTTTCCAAGGCTTTGGCTTCAAAATTTCTTCAATGTTTACAGGCATCCCTTCTCCATCACTTCTGCACCTGGAGACGACTACCTGAGTGTACATATCAGAACATTAGGTGACTGGACATCAGAACTAAGGAACATATTTGGGAAGGTCAGTAGAAAAAGAGAGAGAGAGGGATGGGAGAAGAAATACAATTTGTTCAAGCTTACAGGAGCCTAAACTGTATTCATATCAGTTTATTGATGAAAATGTATAATAATTCATTCAGGCCTGTGAAGAAGAAGTTAGTTCTAAGAAGGCCACACTTTCAAGACTTGAAACCACAGTCATAGCAGAAGGTCGGGCAGAGGATACTACTAGGTGAATATGCCTTAAGTTCTTTTTAAGATATTGCTTGAGAATATGTATATTGAACTAACCTTCGATAATTGGATTTCTTCATTTAGGTTTCCCAAGATCTTTATAGATGGCCCTTTCGGCGCACCAGCTCAAAATTACAAGAAATACGACATTCTTTTGCTTATCGGGCTTGGAATTGGTGCAACACCTTTCATCAGCATACTGAAGGATCTCCTGCACAACCTAAAGTCCAGTAAAGTAAAATTCTCCAACCGGTACTGAAAATTGTTTCACTTACATGTGTACACACGTAGGATTAATAAAACGAGTTGGATTCAACAGGAGATGCAATGCATGAACGATGAGGAGTTAGGCTGCACCTTTAAGAGCAATGGGCCAAGCCGAGCTTACTTCTACTGGGTTACTAGGGAACAAGGCTCCTTTGAATGGTTCAAAGGTGTCATGAATGAAGTTGCTGAAAGCGACCGCGATGTACTAGTCAACCCTAACTGTTTCAGTAAAGAGCAAATTTCCACTCATTCTCCACTAGTTAATAAAAGGAAAGTAACTTAATGTCTTGATGTACAGGATGCAATAGAGATGCACAACTACCTGACCAGTGTGTATGAGGAAGGCGATGCAAGGTCAGCTCTGATTGCCATGGTCCAATCACTCCAACACGCAAAAAATGGCATGGATATCGTATCTGGCAGCAAGGTATTCCCCTTCTCACTGTCGTGCAAACGAATTCAGAGATGTCATGGTTGCTTCCTTTTCTGACCGCTATTTTCACAGATTCGGACACATTTCGCAAGGCCAAACTGGAGAAAGGTGTACTCTGATTTGGCCAATACCCACAAGAACGCTCGTATAGGTGAGTCATGTCTGATAAAGATTCAATTTCTGGATCATGCTTTACACTTTTTACAGCACAAAGATACTAAGATGCTGCATAAATCCGCAGGTGTTTTCTACTGTGGGTCTCCAACGCTTACAAAAACACTGAAGGACCTTGCAGTAGAATTCAGCCACACAACGACAACACGGTTCCATTTCCACAAGGAGAACTTCTAAGGTCAGGCCAGCAAGAAATCCGGTAGCATCGGGTAGCAGTTCTAGCGCTGCAAGTGCCATCGGGAGCTGGGGCATACATTGGTGTACAAAGTGCAAGGAGTTAAAAGTATGTGGCATTAGTTAGTGATGCTGCCGTGCATAGATAGGAGGAGGAAATTCATGTATTCATTTGTTCCATCAGTGCTTCTTAGAATGATCCAGAACTTAAACAGGCAATTGGCTCGGTTCAGAATTTATTGGAATAATTTTGAAGTTGGCTCAAAATTAAAGTGATTCATTTCACTATTTTTTGCTGAAACACGATTACCCTCCGGCTCGGCTCGCTAGCTCGATAATAACAAAATTAGTTGCAAACCAAGTAAGACGATATTAAATCAAACTGCCTGAACGACGCTCCATATCTTTGCTCGATACATCCACACCCCTACCACAGAGTACATACTACTACGTATACACACGTAGGAGGAATCCCTGGCTCTGGCTGGCGTCGGTAACTCTGGGCGCCGAGAGGCGCGGCCGCGCGGGCCCTATCGTGGAGCAGCCACAACAGAGCGGAGAGGGCAGGATGGGTGGTAAGAAGAGAAGAAGTTCAGGACGAAGCTTCCGCAGTGGAGAGAGCAAGAGAGGAGGGTTCGGTGGCTGACCTTTGCTGCTGCTGCGGCGGCGGCGGCGACGGGAAGCGACCAGCACCAGACGTGAACGCCGGGAAGCGCCGCCCAACGCTGTGGGCTTTTCCTTTCTATATGACGGTACATTTTAGCCTAGGCCCAAATAACAACAGACATCGCAAGCAAGACGATTGAAAGGCCAGCCCACCTTTCCACGACTCTTCTAGTCCTTGACTTTTATTTTTACTAGCAAAAATGTCCGTGCGTTGCTACGGGGGTAAAAAATCATCAACTTGTAGTCGACCCACGTAGCAGTAGCATCGGTTGCCCTTTCCTGTTAATCTTTGGCCGAAAAAATTTAAGAGCTAGCGAATAATAAATTGATCTCTTATTTTTGTATAACACAAATCAAGACGCCTAGAAAGCGAGCAACACAAGCGGGCTCCCAACTTATTTCACCCAAATCTTCTAAATAACAGTTTAGTGGCGGCAGTCAAAATGACCATACACCGGTAGCAAGGTCACTCGAATTAGTTCGCATACAACCCCATGGTGCAATTATACCTTAAATTTTTTTACTGGTCTTAACAAAACATATGGGCTAACCATAACATACAGGCTATAAATACATGCATTTAGATTGCATTTATGGAGGAAAATGCTACAAATTGAGCACACTGAAAAAGACAATACACAACATACATCAGTAATTCAAAACCTCCTAGCATTCATCTATTTTTTTCCAAATTTCTCCACCCGGAATGATGGCTATAGGCAAATTCTAAAAGAGTTAACAACAAAGCAAAGACCCCAACGTATCACTAATTCGAAGATTTCGAGCAAGATAAGACTAATAAACCATATATCCTTCCATTATATAGTTCCAATCTCATGCAACGCCCCAGTTCATCACTGCATTGACTAAAGTTGTGAGGCTATCATCGTCACAGAACTCCTGACACACAAAATTCAACAAAACTATCCTGAAATTCCCAACAAAGCAACCAGCCAGAGCATGAAATTCTCCAATTAACGAAGTGTTGATGCAAAGTTTCAGCGGAGCAAAGTTTTTTCTATATGAGGTCTAGACATCATAAACAGTTTTGCAATGTTTTTAGCATTCATTTTTCTACTCTTTACCGGCTTATATATTAAACAGAAAATGAAATCGTGATATGATGTACTAGATGTCTATTCTAACTTCTAAGAAAGAAAACGATCAGGATTAGATATTCAAAACATTCATTTTATTTTGTATAGATCACATCCATATATTTTTATTAAAGAACATGTATCAAGACCATGAACTAATTTGGATCTGGACATATCTTGCTGCACTTTTTGAGCAACATAGTAAGTTAGTAACAATCAATTACCACGAAAACCTCATGGTCAAACTTGCTACCTATCTTTTTCTTCAGTGTTGGAATCATGAATAAAAACTTCTCCGTGAGCAAATCCGGACAGCAGAAAATCGGAAGAAAAAAACAGTAATAAATCCAGTCCGGCCGCACCCATGCTCCTCGTCATGTTCTACCTGTATGCTTCCCAAGCGCCTGGAGTTGATGGAAGGGCAGAGCAGGTCTGGAGGTGATGCCGACCTTGCCCAGCTTCAGGCTCAGCGTCGTGCTCGCCAGCTCCACCTTCTCTGCTCCTCATCTTGGATGTGCTGCGGCGCCGCCGGGTGTGCGGCGTGCAGCTCGGCCGAATCTGCGAAGGGCGGGCTGCGTGTCACTGGAGATGGCCGGGGACAGCGCTGTCTGCGGCTCTGTCTGGTCTTATTCATATGGCCCCAAATTTGGTTCTAAGCTCACGATTCCCAAATTTCTTGGAAGAAATAGCCCCCGTTTTCTCCCCCAAATCAGCGAAGAGCTGTGGCATGTCCCAAGTCTGGCGCTAAGTAGTTTCTTTCCCCAAAATCGGGCCTCAAGTCACCTGGATCTGGTTGTCAGTTTGCTCGATGCGCGGTGTGCTGCAGGACGCCAATGCAACGAAGACGCACGCTCTTACTACGGTGGATCCATGAGCTAGCAGCCTAGGCCGTTTCTGTGCTTCTCAGTCGAGCTCGTCCGATCCATTGCGGCCCCACCCACATCCGGCCGCCGTACTCGTTCCGCCGAGCATGACTGCCATGCTCTCGCACCACCACCGTATATAGGACGTTCGACGGCTCAACCAAGTGCATCGTCGGAAAATCCAAGGAAGGTGCTCGGGACGGGCTAGGGCGTCCATCCACTGGGCTGCCTACACGACGTCTACCATCGTCGGGGAAACCAAGGGGCAGCGCTCCGTGGAATTCAGAGGACGGCGCTCAGGCCGGCGAGCGGGGCGGGGTGTCTAGGCACAAAAATTGCGGCGTACCACCGAAACGTTATTTCTTTGGTGCGAACCATTTTTTCCACTTACCGGTGGCAGGGTGGGTAATTTGAATCAACTTCAGGATCAGTTTTATAGTTGGACGAAAAATTTGGGAGAAGCAACTCTTCCTTTATTATTAGGTAAAGATTAGACCACCGAAACCACACGCATTGGTACACTGTCTTACAAGAGGGAATATTGCGGTTACGCTAATCTAATGAAGTTTGTCTTTAATGGTTGGTAATTAAAATGCACATTATATATAAGCATATAATTACTAGTTTTTCACACAAAAAAAACATATAGACTAGATGATCAAATTGTCTTCCCTGGATTTTCTGGATGCACTCTTGTGATCTTGCTCTCTGCTTTGTCAAACTTACCTTGCCTAGCAAGATAAAAAGTATTGTAAAAACAATGTTTTAGCCTTTTTTTTTCATAGAACATGTTTACATATTAGACAACATTAGTCTAGATGATTGGAACAAGTTCTCAGAAAAGATTAAGAGCTCGAGAACAAGTTCTCAAGAAAGATTAAGAGCTCGGGAACAAGTTCTCAGGATAGTTATAGTTTGAATAAATTCATTTATGTCAATGGAACATATGTTTGCAAGCTCAAGAATATATGTTCAAGATAGTTGGAACAAAGACACAAAGAGTACAATGACACAAGAAACACGTATTTAGGTTAGCTAGAACAAAATTTTAAAAATGGAACAAGTGTTCAGGAGTGCATGCACAAGTTTTCAGGATAGTTGGAACAAAAACAAGTCTAGATGGAACACGTGTTTAAGAGTATGCATGATTGTCTAAAGAGGTTGAGGAAATACATTAATCGAAATGGAACAAGTGTTCAATGGTTAAGAAACACGTTATCAAGGTAGATATTAAAAAAAAGTAAGAGATCAAGAACATGTGTTTAGGAGTCCAGGATCGAAATATTAGGAGGGAAAAAACAAGATAACATTCTAGACATAAAAAGTTTTTACGAGTTATGTTCCCACGAAAGGTGATTGAGCAAAATTATTAATATAAATGGAATATATGTTTACAAGTTTAGGATATACGTTCAATATAGTTGGAACAAAAAAACAGTAAGTGTTTAGGACCGAATGTAGGGTTTGGAAACAACTACTTAGGATAAATGGAACAAAAATAATTCTAAAATGGAACAAATGTTCAGGACAGTTGGAACAAAAAATAGTCAGTCTAGATGGAACACGGGGCAGTGTCGGTTCATGAACAAAAAGTTTCTCCCCGATCGCGCCTCCATTCTCTTTCTTCCCTCCCTAATTTCCCGCGAACTAGACCGTGCATGCATTGGTTATTGCCTTGATTAGCGATAACAGTTAATGCAAACACGCCTAGCTGGAGTGGATTTTGTGAATGCATGTTTTTTTTGTCTTACCTATAATAACAGATATCCCAAAATTTGTGATGAGACATATTATGCTAAGAGATCATCTCTTAGGTAAGATAATACAAGACTTTTTTTATTTCTCTCTCTTCCAACTCAGCAATTACTACGTGCCAACGCTATGATATAACCATTGTACATGCCCTTATATACGAGGGAGCATAGAAATCAAATACGTAATTAGCATTAGTTACCAGAAAATTAATCCGCAACTAATATCGAATCCCAGGAAAGTAGTCTTACTACGAGAAATCGCTGCATGCAAACTAACTAGCTGACCTCACGTTACTTTCTGGATCATCGGACGGTTGGGGCAAAAGTAATCCAACATCACAAAAGGATTCCGATGGAAGCTACCTATCGGCTTCCAATCCCCAACGCTCCCTATTTTGTTGCAAATAACAAGAAAACAAGATCTGCTTTCCAATAAAATCCGAAACTAGTTTCCAAAATTCAATAGAGAAATCAAATGTGTAATTAGCATTAGTTGCCAGAAAATTAATCGACGATTAATGCTGAATCGTATGGTACAATAGTATCACAATTGCAGCATATGCGTATGTTAGAAAATTAACCGGCAATCAATGTCGAATCCCCTATCATAATTGCAGCAGATTGTAAAAACTAGCGATCAGGTAGATTGAAGCTACTCGGACGATTGTCCCGAGCGTGGTATTGATGTATATATAGGTGGCACATTGCGGTGCAAGCTTACAATCGTATTAGGAGTCCTATTACAAACAGGAACGGTATCATATACAATTCTATCTTTAACACCCTCCCTTGATCACAACTTGGACAAGTTGAGATTATGCTTGAACTCCTCAAATGTGCGAACCGGAAGTGGTTTAGTGAACCCATCGGCAACTTGATCCTTTGAAGGAATAAAGCGAATTTCTAGTTGCTTCTTCAGAACCCTCTCTCTGACAAAGTGAAAATCTATTTCAATATGTTTAGCTCTAGCATGAAACACTGGATTAGCTGACAGATATGTTGCTCCTAGATTGTCACACCATAGACATGGTGGTTGCCTTAACTTGACGCCAAGTTCTCCAAGCAAGGATTGCATCCATATTAATTCTGCTGTTGCATTTGCCACATATTTATATTCTGCCTCTGTGTTGGACCTAGAGACCGTGGCTTGCTTCTTCGCACTCCAAGAAATAAGATTTGGCCCAAAGAATACAACAAAGCCACTAGTTGACCGGCGATCATCTACACAGCCTGCCCAATCAGCATCTGAGAAGGCACTTAACATAGTAGAATTTGACTTCATAAATGTTAAACCAACATTAACTGTGTGCTTAACATATCTCAGGATACGCTTAGCAGCAGTCCAATGCACTGTAGTAGGAGCATGCAAATACTGACATACTTTGTTGACTGCATAGGAAATATCAGGTCTCGTAAGAGTGAGATACTGTAAAGCACCTACCATGCTTCTGTAATTGGTGCTATCTTCTGGTCCTAGCAATTCACCTTCAGCTGCCGTGATCTTTTCCGAAGATGATAACGGAGTAGGCACTCCTTTGCAATGCTTCATCCCAACACGTGCAACAATGTCTCTGGCATATTTTGCTTGATTGAGAACTATACCATTGTTAACTTTCTGAACTTCAATCCCGAGGAAGTAATGAAGATCACCGAGATCCTTTAACGCAAACTCTTTACTTAAGTCCTTCAACAGTGCATCAGTGGCGGCTTGTGAGGAGCTGGCAACTATAATATAATCCACATAAATAAGCATAAAGATGGTGACATTGGCCTTGTGATAGATGAACAAAGACATGTCAGATTTTGAGGCAACAAAACCATAGCTAACCAACTGAGAGCTCAACCTTGAGTACCACGCTCGAGGTGCCTGCTTCAGTCCATAAAGTGCCTTGTCAAGTTTGCAAACATAGTTTGGTCGTGTCTTGTCTTCATAACCTGGTGGTTGTTTTGTATAAACTTCCTCTTCCAGAACACCATGTAAGAACGCGTTCTTCACATCCAACTGTCGCAAACTCCACCCCCTGGAAACAGAAATTGCCAAGACAAGTCGAACAGTTGCAATTTTGACTACAGGACTGAAGGTATCCTCATAATCTATATACCATAGCGTTGCTTAAAACCTTTGGCTACTAATCTAGCCTTATATCTGTCAATTGTGCCATTAGACTTTCGTTTGACTTTGTAAATCCAACGACAGTCAATAATATTTGTGCCATGTTGCGGTGGAACTAGTCTCCAAGTCTGATTTTTCATGAGGGCATCATGCTCTTCATCCATCGCTTTTCGCCAATTTGTATTTCCAAGTGCATCTTGTAAATTTGTTGGTTCATCTGTAGCAGCCGACAAACACCAACGAATCGTGCCATCTGTATATTTTCTCGGTTGAGATATACCTTTGGAAGCACGAGTTTCCGGACGTGTAACTGGTACCACACTGGGCTGCGCAGGTGATGTATGCGCAGAGGATCCCGCCCTGCTATCGCTGTCAGTCCCGTTGCAATTCCCTGCAAGTGAAGACTGCGGAGAGGGCGCAGACGATCCTGTCGACCCGGGTGTGGCCAATTCCGTGGCGCTCGTTCGCCCGCCAGATCGCGCCGACGCAGAAGATCCGCGAGGAGGCGGGGAAGCAGGGGACCGCGCCTGGGACCGCGCCTACATGTCGCTGCGGGAGTGGCTGCGGTGCTGGCCAACCGAAGCACCAGGCGGGGAATCATTCCCTTGATCCGAGGAGCTCGGCGATCCCGGGGAGAATCCTCCAGGAAAATCAACCTCGTGTCATGTGCTGCTGTCTTCTTCCTATGAGATTTCATGTGTGGTTTGGGCACTATTTTGAGAGCCAATTTCACTCAAATTTTCTCCAGCGTGTCCTGCTTGTACGTTTAGAATCTGCACAATATCATGAGCAGGTCTAGCAACAGGATTAGTGGTAGAGATATTAGTCACATTTAAATCATCAATATGTTCATATCCATGTTCAGAACTACGAAGAGATGGATCAAGTAGAAGAATTTCTTTTCGAAGTAAGGCACCAGCATTTGGATGAAGTGTTTTGAATGGAAAAACAGCCTCGTCAAAGACAACATCACGAGATATGTATATACGCACAGTGGAAACCTCAAGACACTTGACCCCCTTGTGTCGAGGACTGTATCCAAGAAACACACACTGCTTCGAGCGAAACGCCAGCTTTCGTTTATTTTAGGGACGGAGATTAGGCCAGCAAGCACAACCAAAAACACGAAGGGAGTTGTAATTTGGACGAGTGCCAAGGAGACGATGAATTGGCGTGTCATTATTGATAAATTTGCTAGGAAGCATGTTAATGAGATAGGTGGCGGTAAGAAAAGCCTCATCCCAAAATTTTAGAGGCATATGGGCATGTGTGAGAAGAGCTAATCCAACCTCAACTATATGGCGATGTTTTCTTTCAGCAGAGCCGTTTTGCTGGTGTGCATGGGGACAAGAAACATGATGAGAGATGCCCTGTTTTTGAAAAAGAGTATTGAGTTTGACATATTCTCCTCCCCAGTCTGATTGGATAGTAAGGATTTTTCTATTGAGCTTACGTTCAATAAGTGCTTGAAAATTGAGAAACGCAGCATAAACATCAGACTTTCGCTTAAGAAGGTAGATCCATGTAAATTTACTATAGTCATCAATGAAGCTTACATAATAATCATGACGTCCAACCGAAGTAGGAGCAGGACCCCATATATCAGAAAAGACTAATTGTAAGGGAGCTGTAGACACACTAGTTGACATGGGGTACGGCAGTTGATGACTTTTAGCCTGCTGACACGAATCACACACTGAAGCTTGATGTCTACTACATGCTTCTAATCTTGTAGACTTGTTGGGCCTCCAAGTGCAGAGGTTTGTAGGACAGCGGTAATTTTCCCTTAAGTGAGTAACCCAAGGTTTATCGAACTCAGAGAGGTAGAGGTCAAAGATATCCCTCTCAAGCAACGCTGCAATTAAGATACAAGAAGTCTCTTGTGTCCCCAACACACCTAATACAATTGTCAGTTGTATAGGTGCCCTAGTTCGGTGAAGAGATGGTAAAATGTAAGTGATATGGATGGTAAAAGGTGATTTTGTAATTCTGTAATAAAAATGGCAGCAAGCAAACAAGTGACAAAAGTGACTAAAAATGGTGTATGAATGCTTGGAAACAAGGCCTAGGCTTCATACTTTCACTAGTGACTACTCTCAACATCATTAACATAATTAAACACATGATAGTTCCCACAAAAACACATAAATGGTAGACGTTACTCGGAGATCATTATTTTGTGGATCAAATAGGATGAGAATTGCGTAGGGCTACGAGAAGCACACCTTAAAGTTCGTATTCACATCTATGGACACTTCATGCTATCACTATCCGCATCCAAAGATAGTACTAACAAACACCACAACCTATTTCTTGAATAGTCTCTTTCTTCAATAACACAAGCATCAAGAAACCTCATGATCTATTCAATCCAACAATAATAAAGAACAAACTCATGATGAAGATCCCTCTAATCTTGATGCATAAAGCCACACACGACACCCACACTGTCACCGAGGTACCGTGATCACAACGGTGACTCCGCAAATTATACTAGATAACACCACTTGAGCAACATCATATCCATTACACATAGGGAAACATCATGTATTCAACTATACTAACAAAGCTCATGATCACAGCGAAGATCACATCATGGGAGAGAGAGATAACCACATAGCTACTTGTATAAACCTCAGCCCCGGTGAGGGACTACTCCCTCCTCATCGCGGGAAGCAGCGGCGTTGATGGAGATGGCCCCGGCGGTCGATCCCCGTCCCGGCAGGATGCTGGAACAGGACCTTCTGAACCCCCAAAACTTGTCGGCGATGGCGGCGGAGCTCTGTATCATATTTCGAAAAATCCTTCGGGGGTTAGGGTTTTTTCGTCGCGATGAATAAATAGTCCAAAGGGCGTCGCGAGGCGGTGCCCGAGGGGCAGGGGTGGCCAGCAGCCGCGGCCTCCAGGAAATCATGTCCAGAGAGCGCCTCGGACCTCGGATTGGGCTGTTCTTGGTCTTAAATGAAAGCTACGGAAATTCCCCACAACTTTGTTCTTGTGCCTTGTTTTCCATTTGACGTCATTTTCAGTGCTAAAACTGACAATCTCTAAAAACTGTCAGGTGGACAGATTTCAGCAAAGTCAGAGTCCACCTCCAACAAGTTTTCTTTTACGTTTTTGTCAATTTCCAAGTGATTCCTACACATCAAAGTGTAAAACAAAAACATTGTGCACTTTTGCAACTATTAATATGTTAGCCCAAATAAATCGTAAAATTGATATAAAAACAAGTGGCAATGATGTAAAACATGCATGGAACAATCAAAAATTATAGATACGTTTGACACGTATCAAAGCTATACTGGAATCTCTAACAAACTGAAGTTTATTTTTGCTAAGAATTTGACTGACTATGGCGGACGACGGATGACCAAGACGACTATGCCACATAGCTTGAGATGGCTTGGTGGTGAGAAAAGCATGCTTCGACGACTATGAAGATGACACTAGAGAGGATATGAGAGGGTAGAGCCTACCAACGCATCTCCCTCTATGAAGAATTTTCCGTGTGACCTGGTCCTTGATCAAAAAGAAGAAGGGATGAAATTCTATAAAAACACGATTATCATAAGTGAAACAATGAATGGAGAGCAAATATTTTGAGGCGGTGGGAACATGGAGAATATTGCGAAGGTGGAAATTCTGAACAGGGTTACGAACTATTGATTGACCAATGTGAGAAATATTCATACCTTGCCCATTGGCAGCATACGCCGGTAATGTGATTTGTTGCTCCGGTATCCTGGTACCAGTTGGTGTCCACACCATACGCGGCAGCATGAGCTTCCTTGTCATCAAACGAGTCATCGTCGTTGTCTTCAAAATGCCACCAACAGTCCTTGGTGGCATGCCCCTCTTTGTTGCAGATCTGGCAGATGATGTCAACCCACGGAGTTGTACGGCGGCGTCCACGTCCGCGACCACGCCCATCTCCAGAAGGTGCGCGGCCACCTCCACGTCCTTGGCGGTCACCGCGGTTGTCATCTCGCCTGTCATCTCGGCGATTGGAGCGCCTGTCATCTTGGCGGTCACCGCGATCACCGCGGTCACCACGTGACCGGTTGTTGTTGTATCCACGAGATTGTTGCTGATGGAACGCTGCATTGGCTGAACTGTCGAAGTCACCTCCGGCCTGATCGTGCAGCAGCTCTTGTCGTTGATCATACGCATGAGGCTGAGAGTAGAGGGAGCTCAATTTCATGGTGTTGTTGCCCACACCAATAGAAGCGACGAGGGAGTTGTATTCTAATCCCAATCCGGCCAGAATAAACGAGATATGTTCCCCGGTGGAGACGGGGCAACCAGCAGCAGCGAGCTTGTCGACGATGGTTTGCATCTTGGTGAGGAACACGTCCGTGGAGCTGTTGTTTTTCTTTGTCTTCGCTAAAGCAATGCGCAGGTTCGTGACCTTGGCTTGCGAGTAGGAAGCGAACATCTCTTCAATTGCCTGCCACACACCAGCGGCATGCTCGATCCGATGGACATGAGGTAAGACCTCGGCGGAGAGCGACTGCAAGAGATAGTCGAGAACGATCTGATCCCTCGAGATCCAGGCATCATACTCGGGATTTGGCACCGATTTGGGTGTCTTTTATGTTTCTTTATCCGCTGGTTCGGCGACCAGCTTCTCGGGTGGAGCCGCATCGGAGCCATCGAGTAGCCCGAAGAGGCGAGCTCCACGGATAGGCGGCAGGACTTGGGCACGCCACATCGAATAGTTTCTGCGCGTCAGTTTATCTGACGGAGGAGCTCCGAGGTTGATGACGGCGCTGCTTGAGGAAGAGGCCATGGCGACAAGCAGAGGTGGAGGGTGGAGGATGGAGCAGGGACGACCTCGGGCTGATTTGCTTTGGGGATTTTCGCGATCAGAAGGATACGGCGGAAGAGCCGGCGTCTGATACCATGTAAAAACTAGCGATCGGGTAGATTGAAGCTACTCGGACGATTGTCCCGAGCGTGGTATTGATGTATATATAGGTGGCACATTGCGGCGCAAGCTTACAATTGTACTAGGAGTCCTATTACAAACAGGAACGGTATCGTATACAATTCTATCTTTAACACAGATATGTCTTGCACATATGGTATCACAATCACATCTTTGACTTCTATTTTTTGGTCTCATCTTCCGAGGCTATATATATGGCGTAGACTATTTTGATGTGCATCTATTGTACGCTCGCTTACTAGCCTTTGTGACTGTTTATTCGCCCAGACATGGGAGTCGTCAAGGTGCCAATCCTGCTATGCATGCTACTGCTCACTCCACTTCTCTTTGTTCCTGGTAAGCGACGTCTGCAAATTTCATATGAAGAACAAGGTACTTCCTCAATGCATTATCTATGCGTTTGCCACTCATATATGAACTTATTACTCCATTACACATCTATCTATTTTGCTTCGTGGATCATTGCAAGACCTGATCGATCTTTTTTCATACACCATATTGTGGTGGTTGTTTTATAGGATCGGAAGCCAAGACCTGTAAAGAAAGGAGCGTGACCTATCAAGGTGTTCCATGCTATACCGATCAATGTTCTGAGGCATGCCACAAGGAGGGCTTTACCGAAGGGGAGTGTCTCTTCGTCGTCATAAGACCAACTATAGTGAAGTGTTTCTGCAAAAAATAATGTTGAATAAAAACATGTAGCAACTGTCGTAGGATGCATGTGTGATGTATCAAATTAGTTTTGCTGATGTGTCGGCAGAGCCATATATGTGTGTTTGAAGATATTTTCTCATTCTATATTAGTCCATGTGTATATATGAATATTATACGGAGATGATATTTGCATGAACATGGAAAAGGATCTTGTTTTAGCGGCATGGCCTAATGCATATATTTATATTGTAAAGAGGTCAAGCTAATGTTAGAACTTATTTCTTAGCTCTATCTTTTGGTTCTCGGCTTTTCGTGAAACTATGTAAGACTAAGCGTGCATAAACTAGTCTAACCTTGTAGGTTTGGAAATACCACATGAGTACCTAAGATCACTGAACGAACTGTGGATGGGGACGTACCCTTCACAGGCCATGTTGTCAAATCGCTACTTTGTTGTCGCATTGTCGAGAAATAGGATAAGGAGTACAAAAAAGTGAAAAGAGGAGAAACACAAACAAAACCAAACTTGATGTCACTTGCCGCCACCACCACTGTCATGACAGGTCAAAGCGTCATACGACAACCCACATGATCTAGGGGCGATGATCCACAAGACAAACACATTGAATTGTATGCAATATTCTACTGATTTGCTTTATTATTTCAATCATTTGCAAGATATCTTAACCACTGCCTATTAATTATATGAACTCTTACAATCTATCTACCACATAAAAATACATCAATTGGAAACTCCAAATGGAGGTCGAGCTCTAGGGAGCCCTTTATTTCTAAAAGTTTGGAAATCATCTTTTAGACTTAAAAACATGAAAAAGTCTTGATGCAGTGAATGATATATATTATCCTCTCCGGTTTAAAAACAAGGGCAATATTAAAAGTATAATTTGCATTTATATAAGACCACTATCTCTTCCCGAGAATAATTGATTTGATTTTCTGTATCGTACACTGCTAACATTACATGCAGTCATAGAGAAAGAGATACGACATGCAACATGCATGTCTAATTAGCCCTTAGCATGAGTGATTTTCCACACATTAGTCGTTCTATTTATTAGTTGACTATGTTTACTTGGTATATGGAAAATGGGACATTGTCCATATTGTTGGGAATATGCCCTAGAGGCAATAATAAAATGGTTTATTAGCATATTCATGTTTATGATAATAGTTTATTATCCATGCTATAATTGTATTAACCGGAAACATAATACATGTGTGGAATATAAACAACCAGTTGTCCCTAGTAAGCCTCTACCAGACTGGTTCGTTAGTCAAGAGATGGTTAGAGTTTCCTAACCATGGACTTGTTATAGTCACTTGATAACGGAGTCATATCATTAGGAGTAATGATGTGATGGACAAGACCAATAATAAAAGAGTTGCAACTGATCGTGTCATACAGTTTTATTGTCAACGCTTTTAGTATATGCCAAGTATAGTTTCCTTAGACCATGAGATTATGTCACTCCCGTTTACCGGAGGAATACTTTGTGGACATCAAACATCACTTCGTAACTGGGTGATTATAAAGGTGGATTTCAGGTATCTCCGATGGTATTTGTTGGGTCACATGAATCAAGATTGTGATTTGTCCTTCCTTGTGACGGAAATGATATCTTTGGGCCCTCTCGGTAATATAGCATCAGAAAAGGTTGCAACCATGTGATTAAGTGTTAATCACGGAGATCCTATATTATGGACGAGTAAAGAGAACTTGTCAGGTAACGAGATGAAACTAGATATGGAGATATCGACGATCGAATCTCGGGCAAGTTAAATATCGGTGAGACAAAGGGAATCGTATACGAGATTAAGAATCTCCGGCATCGTGGTTCAATCGATAAGGAACTTAATTGAATATGTAGGAGTCAATATGGACATTCTGGTCCCGCAATTGATTATTGATCGGATCATGTCTGCATATTCTCGAACCCGTAGGGTCACACACTTAAGGCTCCGATGTAGCTAGGGCTTGAGATATTTGATGGTGTGAATGAATATTGATTCGGAGTCTCGGATGAGATCCTAGACATCACGATGAGCCCCAGAAGAGTCCGGAGATAAAGTTTCATATAAGGAAAGCGGTTTCCAGGGTTCCGAAAAATTCGGAAAATTCCGGCAGGGTACCAGAAGATTCTAGAAGGTTCGGAGTTTCCGGAGGGCCCCACCTTGGGGGGCCACGAACCTAGAAGGTCCCACATAGACCGAGGGGAGGTGCAGTAGCCCACATGGGCTGGCCGCACCTAACCCCAAAGGCCCATGTGGCCCAACATATGAAAAGGGCCCCAAAACACTAGGGGCTGCCTTGGGGGGTAAGTTTCCCCTTGGCCGACCGCCCCTAGGACTTGGGGGAGGGGAAAGGGCTGCCCCCCACGCCTATATAAGGAGGAGGGGAGGGCTGGGGCACACCCCATTGAACCCTAGCCACCGGCCTCCCTCTCCCACCTCCCTCCTCTCTCCTGCAGCCGCTTGGCGAAGCCCTGCAGGAATTTCTCCACCATATCCACCACCACGCCGTCGTGCTGCTGGGATCTCACGAGCCACTTCCTCCTTGCTTGCGGGATCAAGGAGAGGAAGTCTTCATCGAGCTGTACGTGTGGATACCGCGGAGGTGCTGCTCATGCGGTGCTCCATCGGATTGGATCTCGGATCGGATAATACATCTTCTCGCGACTAGATGAGTCTAGTTGCGGGGATCGACTAGCCAACCCCTGCACCGACAAAACGCGTTTGTTCGATCTTCAAGGGTAAGAGATTGGATCTCCACTTCGCTACCTTCGTCTAATAGATCTAGATCCGTTGGGTTTCTTCCGCTTGTTTCGTAGGAAATTTTTTGTTTTCTATGCAACGAACCCTTCACATATTAATCATACAAATAAAGCACAAATCGACTTATGAAGATGTTGTCCAATCAGGCGCACCAATAACATCTAACCGTCCAGATTAGCCCGGACTCACGACCAAAATGACGTCTAGCAATTTTACCAGGCGCGCGGACAACGAGGCGAGCAACGAAAAGTTCTGCCGTTCCGCACGTCCCAGTCAAAAAAAAATACGACATTCCCCATTATGTTTCACGATAGAGAATAACATGCACAATTTATGGCGAGCAAATCTGTGACAGTCTAGAGAGCGGAAAACAAATAAAAACTGACGGAAACAGAAAGCTAAAATTACGGGACAATCTACGATCTGCTCCCCCCGACGTTCATCGACGCCCTGCAGCTCCCTACCATGCGCCAGCGCCGTCGCTGAAGTTGCCTGTATTGCGCCCTTGTCGGCGTGCCGCCGCTGAAGTTGCCTGTGTTAACGTTGCGCCCTCGAAGTTGCCTGTATTGCGCCCTCGCCGGCACGCGCCCCGCGACCCGGCGTCCTACCCTGCACATCCGGCTACGTAGAGGACGACGCCAGCCAACCCTGCACACACGACGACCTTGACGACGACGACGTCGAGCTCCTCGCCGACGCCAGGTGCAATATCTTCTCTCCTATATTACCATGGGCGAAGCTAGAAAAATAGATCATTGGTGTCATTCCTCTAAATCTACCGGTGTCATTTTGTATTTCTAAGAGAATTGCTTCATTTATAAAGGTAAATAGCAAAAATCCATTGGTGTCATTTGACACCAATCAATACATGCTAGCTCCGCCTTACCAGCAGTGGTTTACTTCGGTACCAGCAGCACTGCAACACTAGGGAAATAAATCATAATTTTGATAAAGCAGCTACTACTGATTTTATGTAAACTATCATTTATATATGTTCAACATGCTTTCTCTTCTGATTTTATGTAATACATCCTACATAATTGTATTCACAATCCAGGAATCAAGACATTGGTATGGAAGGATCCAGTACGAACGGTATGCGCACACCGTTCCAAGATATAAGCAATAACATTCAGTCCTTGGGTAAGTATAAAAAACAAAAAACCAAAATTCAGTGGTGTTGCTTAAGTTCTGAACCGTGACATGTATGCATGCAGACCCCAAAGAAGTAAAAAAGCAAAGGGATCGAGAACGGTATGCACTAAATCGAGATGAAATACTAAGTAGACGCCGACAGTCCCGTGAAAACAAGAAAACTTCAGCAGCCATAGGGAATGACACAAACACTATACACTAGTGGAAAACGCCTCACTAGTCCCGGGTCGTGAGGGCTGATACGTCTCAAACGTATCTATAATTTTTGAGTGATCCATGCTAGTTTTGTGATATTGTCACATGTTTTTACTGTCATTTATATCATTTTTATGCATTTTGTCGGACTAACCTATTGACAAGATGCCAAGTGCCAGTTCCCTGTTTCTGCTGTCTTTTTGTTTCAGAAATTTACTTCTGGAAATATTCTCGGAATTGCACCAAAATTTATGTGGATTATTTTTACGCCAAGACGAAGACGGAGTCCGAAGGGCAGCCTCGGAGGTGGCCCACAGGGCGCAGGCGGGTAGCAGCCGCGGCCTAGGGTGGACCCGCGAGTGGGGCCCGCCCCTGCCCATGGGGCACCTCCTCGGCCCCCTCCGACGCATATAAAATCACAATTGACCTAAAAAATTCGAGGCGGCCATTATTTTCCAGAAACTCGACCCCGACGCGCCGTCACCGAAAACCCTAGTTCGGGGTCCAATCTAAAGCTGATCCCGGCACTCTGCCAGAGGGGAGATCGATCCCGGAGGGCTCTTTATTGCCATGCCTTCCTCCGGGATGATTTGTGAGTAGTCTCACCTTGGACTATGGGTCCACGGCAGTAGCTAGTTGGTAGTCTATCTCTCCTGTGCTTCATGTATTATGATCTTGTGAGCTGCCTAACATGATCAAGATCGATTATTGTAATGCTATGTGATGTGTTTGCTGGGATCCGATGGATTATGAAGTTATGTTCAGATTATGCATGATTCTTATATGAGTAATTTATGTTCTTGCATGCTCTCCGATGTGCGTAGTTACTTTGGCCAAGTGATTGTGTGTATCTCCAAGAGAGGGTATTTATGCTAGATAGTGGGTTCATGCCCCCTTTTGTTCCTGGGCACGAGTGACAGAAACGTCTAATGGCGAGGGTGTGATGTTGCTACTAAGGGTAAAACAGCGGTGTTAATGTCTCTTTTGATATTAGTATTGCTTACTTCATGCACTTTACTTAATGCAATTGTCTGTTGCTTGCAACTTAATACCGTTGGGTGACAGACTGGATAGCGATCCCACGGTGGACTTTTTAGACAAAGACGCAGTTGGACTCAACGGTTTTGTTCCTTGTCATGATGCCTCCATAAATATTATCATGTCCTTTTTGTCATAGCTAAATTGGGTTTGTGTCATGATCTTGTCAATTGCCTAGCTGTAATTCGTTCACCCATCACATGCATATTTTATTTACTTGAGAGACTCCACTAGTGAACCCATGGCCCCCGGTCCATCTTTTTACATTGTTTTCAACCTCATTTACTTGCTTTTAATCATCATTACTCCTCTGGTCACTTTTCATATTTCATCTATTTCATCATACAATTAACCGCTTTGTTTTCTGCGAGACCGGAAAGATTGACAACCTTTCCGCTGTTGGGGGCAAAGTATTTTGGTTGAGTGTGTGCAGGTCCACGTCTGTTGAAGGTCAAGCGCCAGAGATCTTCAACATTCACCTCGTTGTTGATTTCAAAGTCCTACTGGTTCGATAAACCTCGGTTCGTTAAACGAGGGAAAACTGCTACTAGTTGCAATTCCGCCTTCGCTTGGGGCACCACCCAACTTATTTTAATACAGCAGCAAGATCTTTTCTGGCGGCGCTGCCGGGGACTTTGGAGCTACAGCAAGGGGAGTCTCATACTCTCAATCTCTTTACTTTGTTTTTGTCTTGCTTGCTTATATCTCGTTTAGTTTATTTTCCTGTTTCAAAATTTTAAAACCCAAAAAAAATTAGTGTAATCTTTATTTCAGTTTTGTTTATCTTTTATCTAGTAGCTATGTTCCCTTCTAGTTTTGGTATGAAAGATGTTAAGGTAGGAAGTGGGGATGTTGTTGGAAAAGATAATATTGAAGAATTCCTCACTTTCGTTAGCAAACTCTATACTCATGATAAAAGATCAATAGTTGAGCTAACTGATAGTTATGATTCTACCATATCTTGTTTGGTAGCTCGTCTAGAGAAGAGGTTTGTTAATTTAAATCCTATACTACAGCAAATGTTTCTTAAGCTTGATAGCATGGAGAGAGGAGAGGAAATATTTGATGATATAGTTAAAGAAGTTAGGAAAATATTTGCTCGTTATGGTGCTCTAGGTTCATATCCTAATATTCACTATTCTTTGGTTGTTAGGGATGAAAATCTAAGTAAGTACACTCGAAACACGGAGGTAAAGGAGAAAGTTGAAATTTCTGCGCCATTTAAGCTCCTAGGGATGGCCGATGCATTGGAAGACAATTTTGGTTGGATTGCTCCCCAAAACCTATTTGATGAGAGCAGTCAACCAAAGAGAAAGGAGAAGGGTGATTCTCAGCCCTATATTGGTAATATCCAATGCATCTATGATAAATTTTCTAGTATTTGCTTGAAATATAATAATGCCTTTGATCCCGAAAAAACTTGATATTTGGCATTGCGCCTAGCTAAAAGGCGTTAAAGAAAAGCGCTTGTTGGGAGGCAACCCATCTTTTATTTTCAGTTTGCTTTTTGATTTTCTTGAGTCATGAAGTTATTACCTCTGTAGCAACTTCATTGTATCTTTTTCTTTGGTTTTTTTGTGCTAAATTTAGCCTCTAATGCATTGAAAGTGCGAGGTATTGTGTTGCTGTCCAAAAACAGATTCTATGCGCCTGTTGCACGAAAATCCTAAAATCGCCAGAATTTTATATTTTTCTGATAATTGTTGACAGAAAGTCTGATGCTTTTATCTATCTTTCGTTAGTTTTAAGTTTTTTTATTTGATCTGCAGAAGTGCCTCGAAAAATTCGATCTTTACAGACTGTTCAGATTTTGACAGATTCTGCTTTTATTTTGCATTTGTCTCTTTACCATCGTCATATGTGATACTCTAGGGGTGGAGTGCCACATTGAGGCTTAGTAAACAGTAGCTAATATTTAATGAAGGTGGTTTGCAATTTGTCATGAGTTGAACACATGTGCATTTTAATTTATGAGCACTAACGCTCTAATCGAATTATGAGAAGTTTTGTGTGAAGTGAGTTTTTGAGTTCCAAAGGAGAGCAATATGAAGAAATCGAGGATGGATCAAAGCTCAAGCTTGGGGATTCCCCCATGGCACCCCCTCTGAATATCAAGAACTATCAAGAGTCAAAGCTTGGGGATGCCGAAGGCATCCCCTCATCTTCATCGACTATCATAAGGTCGTCTTCGTTGAACTTCGTTTTTATCACTTTACATATTATGTGCTATGCTTGGAGCGTCTTTTTACTTTCAGTTTGTTTTGTTTGTTTGCTGGTCATATCTTTGTTGGATCCTAGCTTTATTTTTGTGGGGGAGAGACACGCTCCGCTTTTTCGTTTGAATACTCCTTTGCTTCGCTTATATCTTTTTGAGTATTCTTAGCTACTGTATGTTTTCTAGTAACCTCTCGCTTTTAGCTTTTATCTTATTTAGAGCTGCTAGTTGTTAAGTTAAACTCTCTTTTTCTTCACTTATATTTGTTGGAGAGTTGTTTTGGTTGCTTGGTTAATGTGTTAGATCAGAAAAATGCTATGCATGTGGCAGTGGTATGAAGTAGAAAAACCTGCATAGTCTTGTAGATCACTATGAGGATAATTTGATACCCTTCAATTGTTTTGAGGCACTAAAATGACTAATGGTTAAAATGTGTTGGTTAATGGTGTTAGAGATGATTAGTGGAGAGGTGTTATTAAAGCGGGGATCTGTACTTTTCTGAACTAAACAACCTAAGTCAACAATGCTAATGTGTCATGAATTCTACTAAGTTGAAAATATGATCCTAGTGGGTAGTTACTGCAACGGTCGGGGAAGCCAACGGGGCACTTGTGTCACCGCCACGATCCCTCTCGGGGTGTCTCCAACCATTTGTGGAACATTGAAACTGCTAATTGTTTGCAATATACGAAATGCATTGTTGAGTTTTGGTTTTTGGCACTTCCACTTCCATATTTTGCTAGCCTCTTCGGTGCTGCGCAATGCCCTCTCTCATATTGAGATTGGTGCATACTTCGCGAGCACATCCAACTCCGTGGGAGAACTTCATCCTGTTCTCCTACACATAAGCCAACTATCTTCCTCAAAACAGCCACCATACCTACCTATCACGGCATTTCCATAGCCGTTCCGAGATACATTGCCATGCAACATCCATCATTACATTACATGACTTGATGTCGTTCTTCATTACCATATAGTTTGCTTGATCATTGAGTTAGTGTGCAGCGTGGCTTGCCACATGTTCTATATTTTTTCCACACTACGCTCGATCATGCATATCTTCTTTTATACATCATGTATTAGTCTTATGAGTTATGAGTACCAAAAGTGTGATGATCATCTTGTAAAAATAGAGTGTTGCCCCTACCTATGAGCATATTGAAAAGAGTCCAAAGTGGCCACATAAAAGAGTCCAAAAGAGACCAATGAGAGAAAATTTAAAAGAGCCACGGAGGCCACAATTAAAAAAAAGAGAAATATAAAAGAGAGAGGGGGCATCACTATTATCCTTTATTCCACACTTGTGCTAGTTAGCACCTACACTTCATTATAGAGAGTTTTCATGTTTTATTTGTATAACTATGTGGGGAATTAACGTTATAGAACTTGGCTTGTATATTCCAAGGATGAGCCTCCTCAAGTGAGCTCTAGGTCTTCATGAGCAAGCAAGTTGGATGCACCCCCACTAGTTCCATTGGAGAGCTTTCATACACTTATAGCTCTATGTGCATCCGTTGCATGGCAATCACTACTCCTCATACAGTGTCAACTACGGGACTTCCTTCTGTCTTATGGTTACTTTCTCCACTGTTTGAGCCTTTCTTTTTACCTTCCAAACCTCCATCATTGTTCTCTTTGCCATAACATCATGGTGCCAAAGCCACTTCTTACTTACACTAGTTGAGTAGACTTCGAAACAGTTGATTTGTGAAGTAGATGGATTAGGACACCTGACTTGAGCTTGGCTATTTTCATGAATGACTAATTACATGCTTTGAAGAATGATTGATACTTTACATTGGAGACATAATTCGCAATTCTTCTTTCTAAACCTTATGTATGGTTCCATGTCTCCAACGCACTTATTCATGAAAAGTTTCTAGCATTTGTTAGCTAGCGTTTGTTAATCATTGTTTGCTTAGTGTCAACTATAGACAATTGTTTTGGATCACCTTATTCACTTCATGTGGTTTGCATTACTATCTTGATCAAGATTGTGTTGGTTGCATGTCTCATCAAAAATTATTTGTTATCACTTACCTACTCGAGGACGAGTAGGAGTTAAGCTTGGGATGCTGATACGTCTCAAACGTATCTATAATTTTTGAGTGATCCATGCTAGTTTTGTGATATTGTCACATGTTTTTACTGTCATTTATATTATTTTTATGCATTTTGTCAGACTAACCTATTGACAAGATGCCAAGTGCCAGTTCCCTGTTTCTGCTGTCTTTTTGTTTCAGAAATTTACTTCTGAAATATTCTCGGAATTGCACCAAAATTTATGGGGATTATTTTTACGCAAGACGAAGAATGGAGTCCGAAGGGCAGCCTCGGAGGCGACCCACAGGGCGCAGGCGGGTAGCAGCCGCGGCCTAGGGTGGACCCGCGGGTGGGGCCCGCCCCTGCCCGTGGGGCACCTCCTCGGCCCCCTCCGACGCCTATAAAATCACAATTGACCTAAAAACGTCGAGGCGGCCATTATTTTCTAGAAACTCGACCCCGACGCGCCGTCACCGAAAACCCTAGTTTGGGGTCCAATCTGAAGCTGATCCCGGCACTCTGCCGGAGGGGAGATCGATCCCGGAGGGCTCTTCATCGTCATGCCTTCCTCCGGGATGATTTGTGAGTAGTCTCACCTTGGACTACGGGTCCATGGCAGTAGCTAGTTGGTAGTCTCTCTCTCTTGTGCTTCATGTCTTATGATCTTGTGAGCTGCCTAATATGATCAAGATCGATTATTGTAATGCTATGTGATGTGTTTGCTGGGATCCGATGGATTATGAAGTTATGTTCAGATTGTGCATGATTCTTATATGAGTAATTTATGTTCTTGTATGCTCTCCGATGTGCGTAGTTACTTTGGCCAAGTGATTGTGTGTATCTCCAAGAGAGGGTATTTATGCTAGATATTGGGTTCATGCCCCTTTTGTTCCTGGGCACGAGTGACAGAAACGTCTAAGGACGAGGGTGTGCTGTTGCTACTAAGAGGTAAAACAGCGGTGTTAATGTATCTTTTGATATTAGTATTGCTTACTTCATACACTTTACTTAATGCAATTGTCTGTTGCTTGCAACTTAATACCGTTGGGTGACAGGCTGGATAGCGATCCCACGGTGGACTTTTTAGACAAAGACGCAGTTGGACTCAACGGTCTTTGTTCCTTGTCTTGATGCCTTCATAAATATTATCATGTCCTTTTTTCATAGCTAAATTGGGTTTGTGTCATGATCTTGTCAATTACCTAGTTGTAATTCGTTCACCCATCACATACATATTTTATTTACTTGAGAGACTCCACTAGTGAACCCATGGCCCCCGGTCCATCTTTTTACATTGTTTTCAACCTCATTTACTTGATTTTAATCATCATTACTCCTCTGGTCACTTTTCATATTTCATCTATTTCATCATACAATTAACCGCTTTGTTTTCTGCGAGACCGGAAAGATTGACAACCTTTCCGCCGTTGGGGGGAAAGTATTTTGGTTGAGTGTGTGCAGGTCCACTGTCTGTTGAAGGTCAAGCGCCAGAGATCTTCAACATCCACCTCGTTGTTGATTTCAAAGTCCTACTGGTTCGATAAACCTCGGTTCGTTAAACGAGGGAAAACTGCTACTAGCTGCAATTCCGCCTTCTAGTCCCGGATCTGCACCCGGGACTGTGGAAGCTGGACTAGAGGCCCCCACCTCTAGTCCCGGGTCAGTTACGACCCGGGACAAAAGGCTCCCCACAGTGGCCTCGTAACCCGCGCGTGGTCAAGGACCTCTAGTCCCGGTTCGTAATACGACCCGGGACTAGAGTTCTTCACTCTCTTTTTTGTTATCCCGCCATATCTCAAAAGTATGATCAATATTGCAAAATACATAGTTAATTAATTACAAAACAGAAAAATACATATAGCATATCAAAATGTTCATATAAGAAATATGCAAAATATCACTAATACATATAGAATAATGTAGTTACATAGCTCGGGTCCATTTTTATTTAACTCTAATACATCACGAATAATATCACTAATACATGAAGCTCTCAAACTAGCTTCGACCGGTTCCTGAGCCGCAGGGTGCTGAGCCGCCGGCACTGCGCATCCAAAGAGAAGGAACCCTCACAGGGTCATAGCCCACTTGAGGAGGAACCCTCTGAAGAAACGACCACCTACTGTCATACTGCCTATCCAATAGATACATGTAGCGACGGACGTGCTCGTCTCCTCCCTGATACAGCGACGTACCACCTCCTCGGGGCCCGGCTTCCTCTGCACCGAGCGTGGCCCACGCGACTGCCACGAAAGAAGATCCGGGTCGACGACGTCACCCGGATTCCTCACCAAGCTGCGCGTCCTGGAAGGTAGCACCTCCCAGTGCCAGCCCGGTGGAGCCCAGTCCCTCACATCGCCCCTCTGGTCCAACATGGACATCGTCGCCGAGAACACCTAAGTCATAATATTGCTTACAAAAGTAATATTAAAAATTTAATCATCGCATTCGGAAAAAGAGAGAACAAACAAAATGATTCGGGTTTGTGCCTCAATACATAGATTGGACACACATTGATCAGGGACGTGGCAAGCGGACCAAGTAGAGTATGCACAAGATGTTTATTTGTGCATATCACAAGGTCCGCTAGACATCAACAAACGGAAATCCTCATATATCATTGCCATGCAGAACAAGGCAAAAGAGTGTCTAAAAGACCATGTATTAATACAAACACTCTAATTGTATACACTACAAGGCTTGTAGACACTCTCCTTGCATTTACCGTGGTATAGTTTAAATCATCGGCTTTATCAATTCGTAGACACAATAAACTAAAACACTAATATTTAGACTTAGCAATTTCTAAACAAAATTTCTAAAGTACTATCTAATCTAACTAGACTTAGCAATTTCTAAAGTACACAATAAACTAAAAACACAATATTTAGACTTAGCAATTTCTAAAGTACTAACTAATCTAACTAGATTTCTAGTTAGACACAATAAAATAAAAACACAATATCTAGTCTAACTTAGCAATTTCTAAACAATATCTAGTCCAACTTAGCAATTTCTAAACAATTTCTAGTCTAACTTAGCAATTTCTAAACAATTTCTAACTAGACTTAAAAAAAGAGGAGGAGGAGGGGAGCGGCTCGGTACCTCTGCGACGGCGGCAGCGCGGCGGGCTCGGGCGGGGGAGAGCGGCAGCGGCGCGGGGCTCGGGCGCGGACGCGGGCGGGCTCGGGCTGGGGAGAGCGGCGGCGGCGCGCGGTAGGGGGGCTCGGACGCGGACTGCGGCGACGCGGACGTGAGCGGCACGCGGCGGTCGTATCGTGCGGCGGCGCCGGGGAGGAGGAGGCGAGCGCGGCGCGGGCAGCCTGACGGCGTCGTCTCTCGTGCGGCGGCGGCTCCTCCTTGTGTGTCTCGGTTTGTGGCTCGAACCGGGGAGGAGGGGTGGCTATTTATACGCAGACACCTCTAATCCCGGTTCGTGCCACGAACCGGGACTAGAGCGTACCCTCTAGTCCCGGGTGGTGCCACGAACCGGGACTAGAGGTAGTTTTTTTGGCGCGCGAAGGACCAAATTTTTGAATAACTTCTGCATATTTTTGAATAACTTCACTATTTCTGCATATTTTCGAATCTGACTGAGATAATTATTCTAACTATTCAAACTATTAACCATTTTGCCACTTTCAATTAAAAATGCATTAACTAATATTTTTTGAATCTGACAAAAATTTCAAAATGAAAAGTGTTCGAATTTAAATAAGTAATCCAAAACATTTTCTGTTTTGCAAAATAATTATTCTAACTATTCAAACTATTAACCATTTTGCCACTTTCAATTAAAAATGCATTAACTAATATTTTTTGAATCTGACAAAAATTTCAAAATGAAAAGTGTTTGAATTTAAATAAGTAATCCAAAACATTTTCTGTTTTGCAAAATAATTATTCTAACTATTCAAATTATTAACCATTTTGCCACTTTCAATTAAAAATGCATTAACTAATATTTTTTGAATCTGACAAAAATTTCAAAATGAAAAGTGTTCGAATTTAAATAAGTAATCCAAAACATTTTCTGTTTTGCAAAATAATTATTCTAACTATTAACAATTTTGCCACTTTCAATTAAAATGCATTAACTAATATTTTTTGAATCTGACAAAAATTTCAAAATGAAAAGTGTTCGAATTTACATAAGTAATCCAAAACATTTTTGTTTTGCAAAATAATTATTCTAATTATTAAAACTATTAACCATTTTGCCACTTTCAATTAAAAATGCATTAACTAATATATTTTTTAATCTGACAAAAATTTCAGAATGAAAAGTGTTCGAATTTAAATAAGTAATCCAAAACATTTTCTGTTTTGCAAAATAATTATTCTAACTATTCAAACTATTAACCATTTTGCCACTTTTAATTAAAAATGCATTAACTAATATTTTTTAATCTGACAAAAATTTCAAAATGAAAAGTGTTCGAATTTAAATAATTTTCTGCAAGCATACGACTCATCATGAAAACAAGAAATAGGAACATCATGTATTTAATTTTTACAAAGAACAAAAAGAGTAAGAAGCAAAGTTCTATAATAAAAAACTATAGTATAAAATACAAATCAACTCATCTGGTTTTTTTTAATTTATTTTAAACATTTTGCAAATAGAACTCATTTGAAGATTCATTATAGCACCGAGAAGATTCATCGTTCATACAATAGAAGAAGCCTCAAACACCACACACCACACCACACCATCTACTCATCAACAATAATGTTGAGATGATCAACATGGCTATTGTAGCCACGTAGCTTCCAGTGCCTCCTAGCAATCTCGAAGCCTAGTCGAGCGTCTAGAGCGGCATACTTCACTTGCTCGTAGCTCAATGGAACGTTGCCCCAACCAAATATTAGTTCATCTTCTTCTTCCTCCTCGTCGTCCTTCTTCTTGTCCTTCTTCTTCCTCTTCTTCTTCTCAAGTTTTGTCCCACACTTTTGGCATCACAATGCTTGCACATATATCATACTTAAACAGGGACATAATTAATAGAAATAATAGTTCAGATAACCATTACAGAAAGTACTGCATAATTGAAGATACCCATATATATGAAACTGCAAACACTACTCTCTTCCAGATGAGGAGACCCTCAAGCACTACATAATATTAGAGATAAAGTGTTTGCCATTGCAAACACTAGTACTGATCGTCCTCCGGATCAGAATACCCCCAAGCAGGAGACCCATGGGGCACTAGTGGCGGTACGAGGTGGCGCTGCCCATAGTTGATGATTCTAATCTTGCGGTACACCTCGTATGCAACGTACGCATCTATTGCTGCATACTCAATGTTGGAAGCGTCAAGTGGGGCCTCCTCCCATAATTTGTGCTGCTTCTTGGGGAATCTTGTCTTCATATCAGCGTACTCGTCCTCGTCGATCATGGCGGCTGCCATATCAGCCATTCCAGTCTTGACATGGTCAAGCCTGAACACGTCCTGGAGATCAATGTGGCAGGCAGATGGTATCTCAAGATCCCAGGTGCGTCTCATCTTGATCTTGTCATTCGTTATATCAATGCTAGCAAAATGTATGTTGTTGCGAAGAAAATCCATGAGTATTGGACATTGCTTGTCACTACTGCAACAACAAATGGAACACATGTTAAATACTGCTGCAACAAAGTATAATTTAGAACAACAAGTATAATAAGAACAATAACAAGTATAATTTTAGATCAAGTATAATAAGAATTAATCATAACAACAAGTATAATAAGAATCATATATAACAATTATAATTTAGAACAAGTATAATAATTAAGAATCATAACAAGTATATTTCGGCACAAGTATATATAATTTTCCTTCATTTCCTATGAATCAACAAGTATAATAAGAATTAATCATAACAAGTATATATTAAGAATCATAACAAGTATAATTTTAGATCAAGTACGATATGGCCAATATGCAACTTTCATTTTCGGCACAAGTATATTTCGGCACAATATATATAATTCTTTCACTACAATCAAAGAGAAAGTGCTATCCTATGCAATTTTGCTATCCCTATGAATCAACAAAGAAAATAAGCCCCAATTTAAAACTAAGACAAGTTTTTATATTACCTTGCCCACTGGAAGACCATGACATGTTTCTTGAAACAAAGTTGGATGACGGCAACATCTCTTTGATCGGCCGTGTACTCGAGATCAAGGCCCATGAACTTGTCTTGCTCCCGAGCTTCGTCAAGCCAATACTCGAAATCGGAAAGAAAACTCGGCACCTTAGCGCTGTCGTTCGTGTACACGACATTGAGATAGGTGTTGCCATGTGCAAGCACCTGCCCGTAGCGAGTGATCGGTGGTGGATTCATGGTGGAGGGGATCGGATGGGGATCGACGAAGAAGAGAGGAGAGGGAGACGAACAGAAATGGCCGCGGTCACTGTAGCAAATCGCGTTTTCCCGTGTGTTAAAATCGTGGGCGGGAGGCGAACGGTTCGGGAGGCAAACGGTTCGGGACCTTTAGTCCCGGCTTGAGCCACCAGCCGGGACTAAAGGTGCTCGCGCCATGTGTACGGTTGCCACCACCCCTCTAGTACCGGGTTGTAATACGGCCCGGTACTAGAGGTATCCTACGACCCGGTACAAGTACTGCGGGGCCTCGTAGCTTTTGAACCGGTACTAGAGCCACACTCTAGTACCGGTTCGTAAGCCACCCGGGACTAGAGCCAATTTTGGCTCTGGACGAAAGGCCATGTTTCTACTAGTGATACCTCAGACACCGTTGGCCATGGGCAATGCTAATGAGGACCAGCTATCACATGTTATTACGTCGTCTTCCATTCCAATGCCGGAACCCACCCCATTTCATGACATAAGCAACACCCATAAGCCAGGTAAATCCTGAACAAACTACTCCTAAGGCAGATGGTATTGTGTGCATGCTTATCTGTGTCTTAATACAGACCCAAAGGACGACACATATTCTGAAGTTACAAAGGGGAGTTTTCTTATAAAGCAAGTTTCATCCAAGTAATTCTCATTCCAATTATATTCTATTCTACATACGGATAATTATTATTTTTAATATTGTTCTCAGAAATTAACATACAACAAAACAAGTGAACAAATGCTGGCAGCTCAAGCGCCCGATACGGAAGGACTGGAAACTATGAAGGTCAAGCTGACAATGCCAGTGCAGATAGAAAAATGTATGCGACCGCATAGCAAGCCTAAGAAGACACAAGACTATGTGGTGGATCCAGAAGGCAACGATCAAATCCTTCCATGCCCTTTTTTATTTTCTTCATGCTTAATAAATGTTATTACTTCCATCCCGACAGATTATGCCTGCACGGGCGATGATTGGTCCGTGATTGATACTATCAATTCTGAACAACTCAAAGACAGATATTTACTGAGCATCGACGACGCATATCTGAAAAAGAGTCACTTACTAACTCTTTTAACTCCCGGAGAATTCGTTGGCGACGAAGTAAGTATATATAGCTTTGTGACAAGAAGATTCTATTTTAATATTACTATCTAATCGCATATGACCAATGTGTATATACTTCAAATTGTAGATTATAAATGCGTACATACATTGCATAAATGCAAAAGAGCATCTACAAGTGAGGTCAGGTGGAAGTGTATTCTTAGAGAATCCGTGCATCTCTAAAATAATAAAAGTCGGTAGCTGTCTGCCCGAAGATTTCAGGGATGACGCACCGGGATGGGTATTAAAAAGAGTCAAAACTTACTTGGAACATGATATGGTTAGTATCAGTGTGTTACATATATGAATTCAGTCGAGGACGAATGTTCATCTATGTGAGACTAAATCTAACAAAAAATCATTTTTGTTCAGATATTCGTTCCAGTTAACGTTGATGACATTCATTGGTACGTAGCAGTTATAAATTCCAGAAAAAGATGTATCCAAGTGCTCGACTCCCTAGGATCAGGAATGCAGCGCAGAGACCTCACTGCCATGGTTAGTAATTAGTCCCACAGCCCCATATTTTCATAAGAAGATTTAGTGTTTTTCTTTGCTTCTGATGCTAATATTTTGTTATTTATTCATCCAACAGCTGGAAGGACTGGAAAACATATTCAAATATGCATTGAAGCGCATGGAGCTAAAATCTGACAAGTGGAAGGATCTAGACGTCACAACATGGAAAAGGGAAGAGTGTATAAAGAGCGGACTGCAGACAGATGGGTACGCCTTGCTACCTCAACGCAATTGATATTATGTGTTTTTTGTATGTCCCCACTTAATCGTGCTCAACTATACTCCTATCTCTACAATCGAGAAAGGAAAGCAACAATGAAATACAATATTGAATATCCTAAACCATGGCAGTGAACGATAGTACTGGTTTCCTTTATTCAGGGAAGTATGAGCGTCTGGAGTGCACTTGCATATATATTTTTAACATATTGTCATGAGCTTTCAAGAACTTGATGTGGTGGCCAAACTACAATAAGACATACTCTATCAAAGCATCTTCCTTCCACATACCACAACCGTGCCCAACTACGTGTGCTTACCTTGGATTTAGAACTGTTGCAATACACTGCAAATCCTGTACCAACTTTGGACCTTCTTTGCTTCTCTATTTCTATGTATGTGCTTTTGCTCACATACATATTATGGGACAATCTGATAGGAATTTCAGATTTCTCTATTAGGGGTCAGGCTGATGGCTCAATATTACGTCCTACAAAATTGAGCTACACATGAATTCTATTTCAGGAAATCCAAGGTACTGTCTAGCACAAAATTGAACTACACTACACTTAACCATTATTTCCAGGAAAACTGAAAAGTACCAAAGAAGTTAGTAAGCTTGGCCATTATTCATAGTAACACCACTACTAAAGCATATATGTTCAGATTTCAGTAAGTATCGCAACAGTCCACTAAAATTTAACAAATAAATATGTGCTAAGAAGTTAACTGAACCTGGTATGCACTAAGTTCATAATCCACTGAAAATCTCAAGTAATCAGTCCACTACCCCCAAGCATAATTGTATCCATACCGAGGGACAGTTGCGACCTGGTAGAGCCAAGTAGAGTATCTAACTCGTCCAGCTCTCGCGACGGAGCTCGCGCGAGGACCGCCGCCGCCACAGTTCGATCTCCCACCTCCGGCCATCTCCGGCTAAGCCAACCACAGATCCGGAACCCTCCCGCCGCCCTCTCTCTATCCATCCAGGAACCAAGCCCCGTCCTCGCCGTCTTCCTTCACGCAGAGGAGCTCGACTCCGGCCTCCTCCTCTTCCGCGCCCGCTCCCGTGCGGCCGCGCCGGGCCGCACCGGGGCGCCCCGGCGGGTACGAGCAAGGCCCTCTACGCCTCCCTCTCCTCTCGCCGCCGCCGGAGGCGTCGCCGGGCAAAGCCCGGGCGGCGTGGCGGCGGCGGGACCCCTCAGTCGCTGTTCTTGGGCGCGGGGGCGGCGCCTCTTCCGCTGCTCCAGGCGCCGACTGCGCGCCGAGGGTCTCGCTCGGCCTGGTTGCTGCTCTGCGTGGCTGCGGCTTGCTGGGGCAGGAGGTGAAGCAGGTGGTGGTGGCGCTCGCTCGTTCGGTCGACGAATGGCGCAGGCAGGTGGTGGTGGCGGGGTCACGCGGCAGTAGATCGAGGCCTCCTCTCGATTTGGCTGTTGGTGGCCGTGGTGAGGCTGTGGTGAGGTGTTGGTGCGGTGGTGGAGGTAGTGAGGGCGTCCCTCAGCCTTGAGGGCCGACGCTGCTGGTGCTGGTCACGGAGGTGGCTGCGGTGCTCCATTGAAGATGACGGCGGTGCGGTCCGTTGGAAGAGGGAAGCTCGGGTGGACCAGTTGATCGGTGGGGTGCGAGCAACAGTGCCGAGCGAAGGCTTGCTCCTGCCTTGGTCGGAGCCGGCAGCGACGGCGCCCGCGGGTGTCGTCTCCTTCATGAAGGCGTTGTCGTGGTACTACGCTCGCCTCCACCTTGTCCTGTGCTCCGGGGGAAACCTTCGATTCGGATTTCCGATCAGACGATGTTGATGGCTCATCCGTCATGTCCCTCCTGGGGGCATCGTTCTTGGAGTTGGACTCAGCTGGAGGGACCAGTGGAGCGGTGGCGGTGGTGTTGTTGGTGCTCTCTGCATGGTCACGATGCTCGAGCTCCTTCGGAAGGGCCGGAAGCTATCCTCTGAAGACGACTAATGGCCGGGCTAGTGCCGGGATGCCTCCCTGGTGTCAGACTCGGCTTTGTAAGGCCCTTCGATTATGCTGTTGGTTGTTGTGTAAAACCTCGGCGGCGCATGGCCCTTCGTCCGGGTGTGGACTCGGCAATGTGTTGCCCTTCGGCTGCTCCAGCACCATCGTGGGTAATCTCGGCTAAGTGAAGCTCTTCGTCTACGGCGGTGATGATCCTTGTGCGCTAGCGTCCAACGCTAGTCGGGAGACGATGGGAGTCGAAAGCTCTCCCTTCGGGGTTGTTTGCTTAGTGTCATGCTCTTTTGCTTTGTTTCCCTCTGTAACTTCTGTAATAATTCGCCGGCATTTGTTCCGGTTTCCTCTTAATATAAAAGGGAGCAGTGCTCGCTGTTTTCCGTCAAAAAAAAGTTTCAACACATCAACGCAAAATCTCTCTTTGGGAGGTTCCCTGTGCGTTGCTCTCTTTGGGGCTGGCTGAGCGTCCATGAGGGGTTGCCGATGAGGTGTTGTTGCTCCTCGCCTACTGCCTGCTAGGTTTGTACGCCAGGGCCGGCGAGGAGACTGCTAGGTGGGGTTGCTGAAGAGGTGCTCCTACTCCTCGCCGAGGACCCTGCTACACTTGGTCGCCGGGACCGGCGAGGAGCCTGCTAGGTTGGGTCGCTGGGGGTCCGGGGCGAGCTGAGACAGGCTCTATCGGAGACCGGAGCCGGCGACAAAGGCGCAACGTAGAGATCAGCCGCCGGATGGGAGGCAGGGGAGGGGTTCACGCATGAACTTGGAGAGAGAGAGAGAGAGAAGTGAGAGGGATTGGGGGCGGTGGGGAGGTAGGTGAGAGAGTGAGAGTAGAGTGTGGCCGTGTGGGGCGTGTCGTGTCCGATTTTTTTGTTTTGTTTCATTGGTCGTGTTTGAAAATAACTATTTTCTCATGCTTATTTGATGCTTTTGAATATTTTTTACAAGAATACTAAGATTTCTTGCATAATTTTTCATTTAGTATATTAAAAAATTATCATAAATCTTTATATCATGAAGGTCATCATGTGGTTTTTGGATGTTAAATTTTATGGAGTACTTCACGGGAGATATTTTGTGAAATTTCTATTTTTAGAGACGTGCGTGCACGTACATTTTTAGAGACGTGCATGTTTACTAGTACAAATAAAGCACAAATCGACTTATGAAGATGTTGTCCAATCAGAACTAATTAACAATCCTCTTTATTAATAAATTTAATACATCTGAGTCATTCATCATACATACAATTTCTGGCTGCTCTATCAGCTTACACACATACAGATCTCAAAAAACAAAAAGAACTTACACACATACGGAGTACAAGCGAAGAGAACATTATATATATATATATAACGTGACACGATTAATTTGGCACAAGTATGAGAAAAAATATAATTGAGCACACACTGAAGATATGTAATTCGAAATCAACCGGCTCGTCATCATCAAACACAAAAGCGCAATCTTGTGTATACAGGGGCCGATCATAATGTGTAGTTGACGTCGATGAAGTTCAGGATCTGGTGGACGGCGCCGACGATGTCCTCAGCCGTGAATCTCGGCTCGCCGGCGATCTGGCAGAAGCGGTAATTCAATCCCTCGGTTAGTTTCTTGCATATGCATCCATGATCGATTGATTTTAGTTGGTACGTGTGCACGTACCTTGACGTTGAAGGAGTAGAGGACGGTCTGCTCGATGGTGGTGATGTTTGTGTGGAGGATGGACATGTGCATCTCCTCCAGCACGGCGATGGTCTTGATCAGCTGCTCTGGCCGGCGGCGAGAGAGAACCTTGATCACCGCGTCCTCGCCCAGCACGCGCACCTCGATGTCGGCCAGGCTCGACTTGTTCTCGGCCACCTCCTCCCTGAGCCCGCCGCCGCCGCACGTGTCCAGGTCGACCATCACCTTGCCAGCGGCTCTGCCGTCGCTCGTCGGCGCGGCAGGGAAAGGGAGGGTCGGGGAGACGTAGAACGGCGAAGCCTCGTGCCCTTGCTGTGGTGGCTCGTGCATGGATGTCGCCGGAACCGTCCCCGCCGACCCGTCGGTGGCGACCGGCCGTGGCGTGTCGCCGTACAGCCGCCGCCGCTTCTGTGACTCGAGGCACTGGATCAGCTGCTCTAGCTCTCGTATGAACTCTATGGCTCCACCTATGATGGATGCCTGGTCTCCCTGCGCAGCAAGTACAAGCAGTATGTCACGACGACACAATATGCATGTAGCTAGGGCATATATTAGATCGAGAGATACACATACCCTTTGGACGTAGGATCCTGGCATGAGGGAGCGGAGGACCCTGAGGTAATCGTTCATCTGGCGGCGCCGGTTGCGCTCGACGGCAATGTGCGTCATCCGCTGGCTCTCCACCTCCTCGCTCGTCTTGGTCGACCGAGGCCGCTTGCGCCGTCCGCTCTTCGCCGCCTGCTCCCCGCCAGCCTTCTGGCCGGCCCTGCCGCCGCCGTCAGACTGCTGCACCAGCGTCGTGCTCTCCGAGACGCCGCCGCCGTGATCGTGCGGGAGGCCACCTGATCCGTCGGCCGTGTTGCTGCCGCCGTCCTGCTCCGCCGCTTGGTGGACACTGTCGTCCGCCGCGGGGAGCTCGTGGGACTGGAACCTGAAGAAGTAGCTGTCCTCGTCATCGTCGTCGTGGTCACGGGCGTCGTCGCGGTGGTCGGCGGACGGCTGGTTGAGCCCGAGCCTGGGGCCGAAGTCGGCGAACTGTAGCACGTCGGAGAAGCTGAGCTTGTCGAGGGACACCTGGCCGTGCGGGCCTCCCGGAGGCGGCGGCGGTGGCGGCGTCGTCTGGCCAAGCATGTAGTCGACCATCTCTGCTCCCGCGCCGGCGCCGCCGCCGGCCAGCTCCTGATCCGGCGCTCCCCCGTCCAGGCGATCAGCAAAGCTATCCAGCTGCTGGTGGCTTCCCTGCCGCGAGCGCACATCATCGCAAACATCAAAACTTAATTAATCACACTAGGGTAAAATATACTCCCATGTATCGCATGCACGCACCTGTTTTTCCATGATCACAGGTAGCAGGTCGACGGCGATCTAGCTTTGGCGAACTCACGACGGACGCATGCACGCAGCTGGCTCTCGATCACGCGCCGTCCACCGTGCATACACGCATGGACGCACGGTGTTGTTCGAGTCGGGAGAAGACGGAGGAAGCTAGAATCTGTCGATGAGTGCGTTAAATTTGTGGGTGTTTGGGCAGTGGAGAGGAGCCTCTCGATCGGATGCATTAATTGGAAAGGAGGAAGATGAATTCACCGCGCCACCTCTCCGGAGGATGGAACGGGAAGGAGGCTCCGGCCGGCCGGTGAGTTATTTTTCTCACATGCGACCCGCTCCGTGCCTCTGCTTTTTCTTCTTTCCTTCTCCATCTTCTCCTCTACTTTTTGTGCTCTTTTTCTTGGATCGACATGTGACGATGCATGACAGGCCCAGGGGGCTTTCGCTGCGCTTGGGCGGGCAGATGGCTCTGCGTACTGTTGGAATTTGCTAATGGGCCTTAACCCTTGGTCTAACTAAAATTATGAAATTCTCGCATGCCACATTCATGTATGGCAAAAATAGGACTAAATTTTAGTTCCATATTGCTAGTTGAGTGCGAGTTGGAACTTGTTGTATGGAAGGGTGTTCTACCACTCATTAAGGTGTGAGAAGAAGTGTGGCTCACGCGCTCCTCCTTCATCGCCTGCCTCGCCACGACTCATCACAACACAGGCCATGTATGTTGTTTGTATTTTTGCTGCTTAAAAATTTAATTGTGTTTAATTTTGAGTCATTAATGGACACGCTAATTAATCAGCCATTTCCGAATTTCCTGGATCATCGGTTGTTACCTACCCGCACATGGGATTACTCCCCACGTTTTACCCGACCCCCACTTAATAAATAGTCACACTCCAACCCTAGCCGTCACCAAGAATTAGATTGCATTTTTCTTCTTGCATACTACCGTTCCATCTCGTTGTGCTTCCCTCGGCTACACACCACCTAGTTGTCGGCCGCCGAACGAGGAAATTTATATGTAGCAACCAAATGTTTTGTAGTATATGCTCAAAAAGGCTATGTGCAGGTTATTAAAATATTTGTATGACCTGAAACAAACAACTAAACAATGGCATAACAGGTTTGATCAAACTTTGACATTTGATGGCTTTGTTGTTAATGAAACTGACAAGTGTGTATACTATCACCATGGTGGGGGTGAAGGAGTTATGTTGTGCTTGTGTGTTGATGACATACTGATATTCAGAACTAACATCAATCTCATCGAACATGTCAAGAATTTCTTGTCTCAAATTTTTGACATGAAAAACATTGGAGAAGCTGATGAGAGATTAGAATGGTGGAGTTACACTTATGCAATTTCATTATGTTGAGAAGGTTTTGAGTTTCTTTAGCTACTTTGATTGTTCTCCTTCGCCAACACCATATGATCCTTTTAATATGCTTTGAAAGAACAAAAGAATAACTTGAGATCAATTGAGATACTCTCAGATTGTCTCGCATGACGTCACGTTCGCCGTTAGTAGAGTCAACCGGTTTGTTTCCAATCCGGAATATGAGCATTGGTGTGCTCTTGAAAGGGAAATGCATTACTTAAAGGGAACATCAAGCTATGGGATTCACTATACCAGATATCCGACGATACTTGAAGGGTATAGTGACTTGAACTGGATTGCTGATGCTGAGATGAAAAAAATGTCACAAGCAGATATATATTAACTTATGGTGGTGGTGCTATTTCATGAAAGTATTGTAAGCATACCATCAAAACGAGGTCAACAATGGAAGCAGAACCTCACAACACTAGATACAACCACTGTCTAAGCAGATTGGCTTTGTTAACTCTTGAACGACATGTCCGGTTATTGACAAACCAGTACCCATCTATCCTTTTTAAGTGTGATAATAAATTGTGTTCATCCAAAGGAATAGTTCAAAGGATAACATCAATTTATCAAAACATATAAAGAGAAGATTAGCATATGTCGTGAAAATGAGAAACTCCGAAGTAATTGCGTTGAATTACATCAAAACTGCTAAGAATTTGGCCGATCCTTTCACAAAAGGTACATCAAGGAATGTGGTAGATATTGCATTGAAAGATATGGGTTTGAGACCCACATTATCATGGTAGTAACCAAAACTATGTGATCGTTGACCCGTAAATTAGGACACGGGGGAACAAGCTAGTGATTAACTAGAGGAGTTTAATTTTACTAACCCACTCCGCTACTCTCACATTCTGTATGGCAGGTTGACCTTTGTCTTAATGTCTTTATAAGCTTTTATAAGCCAGGAAGCTATCCTACAGAGCAATATTAAAAGAACACACCTATATGAGCCTGACTGCTGGTCACAGTCTATAGGGTAATCTTTAGGAAGCTCATGAATAGGTCATAAGTGCGACTTATATGCTCCACCCGAGGGGTAGCCTTCAACAGCCTAATACTTATATGCAACTCATTTAGTCATAATCCATTGTTCCTTGTCTATGAGCATAGTCTTGTGTTCTTGGTGGAAGTTCGACTTAATAGTCTCCACAAAAAACGCTGGTACATCAAAACAGTGATTTGGAACAAATGTGATGTGATGCCTATTATATTTGTGTGTGTGTGGGGGGGGGGGGGGGGGGGGGGTGGAATTTGCTAATTGGACATAGACCCAACTAAATTTCTAAAATTCTCATATGGTCCATTCATGCATGGCAAGGGGTGGGACTAAAATTTAGTCCCATATTGCTAATTGACTATGCGCGTGCACATTCGTCCGGGAGAGTAGGCCTCGGGAACCGACAATAACACTTTTGGGGAACGTCTTGGCACGACTGCTCACGTTCACCTTCTTTGACTACGTCCGACTACCTCAGCTCACGTCATGTCAGACGCTGACAGAAACGATGTTGTTGCCGCCGCCGCTGTCAATAGCAGTGCGACTCCTATTGTTTCATCATTGGTCATACTATCGGCCAACTCGTATGCGTTCTTTGCTCTACTTCTCTTTCCTTTGATGATACTACATTCTCAATTGGTATAGATATGCTAGGGTTTCACTTGCATTCTGTTGCATGTCTAATATGTATATGTTAGCTTGGAAATTGCTTTGTCATGATTTACACTTGATTAAATTAATGCAAAAATTACTACCACCTCCGTTACTAAATATAAGATGTTTTAATATTTTTTCTGATTCGGATGTATCAAGACGCTTTTTGGTATGTCGATTCATTCATTTTGCTTTGTATGTAGTCCAAGTTAGAATATGTAAAACATCTTATAATTTGGAACGGAGAGGGAGTAATTATTTCAACATGTACAGTACAAGTACTAATTTAGCATATGAGTATATGACTGTTTACCATTTACCAAAAAAAAAAATGACTTGTAGAGCTGAACAGCTTGGCAGTTCCTTCCTAGTACTACCCCGGAGTGTACTGGCGACATACTTTGTATTGATTCTACTTGATCAATAAAGTGTTTTTTTTACAGGGCGATAAATAAAGTGCTCAATTCTCAAAAAAGTGAACTATCGCTAATGGGCGCATGCGCACAACCTGGTCCTGAGCTCTTTCTTATTTCGCTAGGGCCAGTATACAGACAGATGGACTATCAATTTTTCGTCCTTTCGGAAAGGGCTATTCGAAAAAGAAAAAAACTTAGTCTGGGTTGCTCTGAAGTCTGAACATAACTGTCAGTGTTATAGAATTAAGCACATCTTGTTGACTCTGCTCTTGCATCGGAGCAGTCAGCTGCCATGCATTCACCGATCATGCGTGGGCGCATGCATGCACAATGGTTAATGGAGGATGAGACGAAGGAGGAAGAAGAACGTACGATTGGACGACCGAGGAAGAGAGCTCTTCGGCCGGCCTGTTCCGAGTTAATTTTCTCACATGCGACCGGCTCCTTCCCCGCCTCTGTTTTTTTTTTCATTTCTTCTCTGCTAGCTTAGTCCCTCTCGTTGCTAGCTTTGGATTGACATGTGACGACGCATGGGTTGCCGCCGCCGCCCGCCGCCGCCGTGCCCGTGATTGCTCTCCCGAACGTTGAAGAGGTGATGATGAAGACCACGACACATACGGAAAACACCCAAGCGGTGAATCAATAAAGTTTCGGAAAGCTCTATGAGTGTTTGAGTCGAGTCCCAAAACACGATTCTTTTGGAGAAATTCCATTTTTCTACTCCCTAGTTTGCTGTTATGACAACAGTTACCCCGTCATTTTATTCTGTTTACTCCCTCTGTCTCAGTTTATAGGGGCAACGCGAGTCACTAGATCGTTAATTTGACCAACCTAATATAAGTTAAATATTATAAAAATTATACCATTTGAAACTTTAGATGTTATATTTTTTAATGATGTAATTTTTATGTTATATAAATCATATTAAGTTGATCAAATTAACAATCTAGGGACACTTGCTGCCCTTATAAACTGAGACGGAGGGAGTACCTCGTTTTGTGAAAAGCCGATCGATGTTGACCATCGTGTAAGTTTTTTTTTTCTTCAAGAAATTGACGGGAGCACTGCATTAATTCTCACTAACAAAAGATGCAGAATGACATACTCGTGTTGACGGGAGTACATTATGTACGTTGGATTTTTTTTGTGAAGCAAAACAGAGACCGTAGAATTCGTGTAGTAGCAGTATTTAACCGCAACAACAGCATGAAGCATTTTACAAACGAATTCACAATTATGTACCTCTTTTCTGCAGAAAGTTTTGGACGAAAAATTACTACTTAGTACTAGCTCGGTTTGCAATCATAGTGAAAAATTAACAAAGTTATCAGTGTTGATGCTTGGAATTAGCGGCCGACAGGGAATCCGGCAGCCCTCTGTGGGAGGGGAGGGACAGTCAAAGCGTCTCCCTAACTCCCTTCACCCTCCCTCTCCAATTCAACGCACGCATAGGCATTTGCCTGAAGGTTCCAAAGAGGCACATATGATGCTTATTTTAATAAGCCTGCCACTAACTCTCCTGATTGCTCAAAGATAAGAGAAGTACTGCAAAGCCATTATGCTGATCTATTTTGCTAATTTATACTATACTAGATTGAAATCCTATAATATTGGTGAATTTGAATAAACCTTCTTTTTATGCCATATTGCAGCTTCTTGTCGCTTTTGATTTGACTCAACCGATCAAATGATGCATCTAAAGAGGTTTAAATAACATATGATGCATTTGACATGTTTAGGTGGTTTGTGACATGTCTAAGTTTATAGCGGCTAGCGTTCTCATCTAATCTTGATATTTCTCACCTTCACGCGAATCTCACCACAAAGGGCAGAGATATCGGACAACTTTGGCGCCGACCTTTTTTAAAACAAGGCAAATGAGTTAAAAAATTACTTAACTAAGAAAAAAATCCCAGTTAATTAGGTATAAACCGGGTGAAATCCGAGATTTTAACAAGCCCGAAGCCAACCTGGCTACATAAGCAAACTCACACACACGACAGAGCAGAAAACAATTGTCGAGGCTGACCATAAGCATCATAATTGTCTCCCATCATCTCTAGTCTAGCGACTCCGACTTTGCCATAGACGAATACAGACAGCGTGATCCTCACAATGACAGCACGAGGCCTGCCTTGGCCCATCCAAACAGCCGACCGCAACGAAAATGAGAGACCGCTTCGACCTTGCAAAGGACCTTTGTAGGAATTTATGCAAAGCTTGTGTTGACAAAGACTGCCACAACTAGCCACCCTCAACTTAGACACAAGAAAATCTTAGGCAAATTATATTTAGCAAAACCGATACATTGGTTGATATTGTGATCCTGGGCGAGAGGGGAAGTGCTCCCCTCTCTGGCAGCATCATTTTCCCACTGGTAAATTGGGCCGGTTTCGAGTCTTGGCTGCTTGTTGTCATCGCGACCATTTCTTTAATTACCACATCTTTGGTGGCGATCTCTCTTTTGGCAGTTTATATCGTGCTCTCTGGTTGGTTCTGCGGGTGGCGGTGTCGTTCGTGGGAGACGGCTTAAAGAGGCGATAATGCTCAATCTCCACCTTGCCAACCTTGTTTGTTAATGTCCTTGTGTGCTTAGGGTGAGCTTATATACCTCTCGGCGGTGCGGCGCCCTTTGATCCAGGGCGTGAAAGCAGGATGCTTTCTCTAGAGGTGGACACAGTTGACATTACAATAATGTTTGGCCCTGATGGTTGATGGCGACATGGGTTTCCTCAGTGGCGTTCCTTCACCGACTCTACTTCCCCTCCTGTTGGACTGCGAGGCTTGACAAGAGCCTCGAAGCTCAAGTTGTGCTTCATCTTGTTTTTTCTTTGCTTGTTGTTTTCGTTGCTTGTAAGTTGTTCTTCGGCATTGTGTAAACTCTGGCCATTCAGTGCTTTATTAATTTAAAGCCAAGCACTTGGTGCCTTCTGTCTAAAAAATACATTGGTTGATAGGATTTACCCTCTCCCTGTCAGCGTCCACTTGGCTAGCCCAGCACTCAGCCTAGGTTCTGGACGTTTGGGCGCACGTGACGGCCTTCAGCAGCAAGCCCAGCCCACTCGCTCCCAAAACCCGGGCGTTGAGAGGAGGGAAGCTTGCCCTTATAAGCTGGTCACGGCCTCCTCCCCTAGGCGAGGTGGGACTAAACCAAGGGACCTGACCCGGTCCTGCAGACACCTAACATCCCATCCCCCTGAGAAGCCCTCAGGAAGGCATGGCGATACTGGCTCTGATACCAGATGTCAGCGTCCACTTGGCTAGCCCAGCACTCAGCCTAGGTTCTGGACGTTTGGGCGCACGTGACGGCCTTCAGCAGCAAGCCCAGCCCACTCGCTCCTCGTTGTTCACCTTCTTTGAACAGTGCAAACCAGAACTTTATTTTCCCGAATAGGAGGGTAAAAACAATAACTCATCGCCAAATTTATATAATAATAAAAAATCCACATTGCTAGTCAATGAAACACACGGCTAGTGACATACGGCATCCACAATGTGCTCCAAGAGGGATCCTTAGAGCTTAGCTGGTGAGATGCATCACAGAAGCATATTGGCTCCTAATTAACTCCTAAGCATGAGAACATGCCACAAGCTTAGGACCCAGTTCTTTGATTCCCCTTTGACCGATCTCCTGGCCGTCTCTGGTGCTGCATGCACTCCTGGCAGTTGAAAATTAACAGTTTGGAATTGGAGGGTAGTTTGTGTTCGTCCTTTACATCGTTGATGATTCCAAAATTCGCACAACGTATGAAGAAGAGATCAGTCTGCAGCTAAGCTCTCACTCATTGGGTGTTTCAAATGCCCCTTTGCTTTTCTGTGTCGGGCTACGTTTCTAGGGCAATTAGTACTGCTTTAATTTATTATTGATGATACTCATTTGCCGGTTTAGATGGACAAGACTCACAAGGGGAATTGCAGATTAGCTTCATTTGGGCTCTAAGGAATACACTGGCTTGTGCCTGCACATAGATCAGCCGAGAAGTTTGCACTCTAGTCTAGTCCCGGCCAATGTTTGAGGGTTTTGCTTGGGTGGCTCTTATCTAAAAAAGTTCGTGAATCTTAGGCCGAAGTTGATATAGGTAGGGAAAAACTATACCAACACAGTCTAGCAGCCATTGTGGTGTTTATAAATAAGCTAGCAGCCAGGCTCCGGTGGTCATGTTGGAGAAAGCAGTCTATTGATTCCATGACAGAAAATGGTTCTCAAGACTGACATGTGTACTCTTAAAGACAGAAATAGTACTGTTCTGATTGCCAATCACACCAAGGCTGAAAGCTTCATATTCTGATTCCACGACATAAATAGCTTGCATCTCTTCCCCTGTCTAATATGCATCATCTGACTAAAAGAACATGTTTGTTCAGACAATGTAAGCATCACGCTTACCAAAGCCGGAATGGCCGTGCGTAGCCACTTATGATGATGCATCTTTCCGGAAACTGCTACTCTGCTAGTATCTCCATAACTGGGAAATCATAGTGCAAAATCCGCGAGGCACATCAGCCAGGAAAAGCCGAGGTGAGGGTACTGGTGAGAGAGTGACTCGCACCATTTCTCAGTACCAATGAGAGTATGAGACCATCGCCAATTGCCAATTTGCCAACTGGTAGACTGCACCGAGGAACGGAACCTTCGGGTCGGCACACTCCCTCACTCGTATCTCGGTGGCATCCTAGATCAGCATGCCAGTCAGTGGCCAAGAATTGTATGCAATGCACCAGCACTAAACACGAGACAAAAACGGGGCACGCGAAAGCCACAGCAAGAAGGTTTTGTTTCGATTTTTCAGGTAGGTAGTGGAAAGCATCAACGGCCCAAGCTTTGTGGGGGGAACAGGAACGGAAAGTAGTTACACTACTAGTAGTACTGTAACTGTCTAACTAGGAACACGCATAGAACAAGCTGAGAAAGTGAGAGGTCCTCTCGCCCTTCTCTTTTTTAATTTTCCTTCTACTAAAGGCTAGTGAAGCTGCACTACGGGCACAAGAAGGTCAGCGACGCCCCTCTGACCGCTGCACGGCTCGGCAGCCGCCGCCAGCTCGGTGCTCCTCGCACCAGACAGCACCACCAACCAGAGGTCAGGTGCCGGAGCACATGTCCGCGAGGCTGGCCCACAGCTGCTCTTCGTCGTCGAAACCAAGCTGCTGCTGCTGCTGCTGCTATGCGCTGCCACCGGCGTTGCCCACCACCACCACTTGTTGTCGTCAAACACCATGCTATCGCCGCCGCCAGTTTCCCTGCTGAGGTGGTTGTAGGAGCAGTGCTCGTAGCTGATGCCAGAGGCCTCGGTCTCAAGGTCGCCGCCCTCCGTCTCGGCGTTCCTCGCGAAACGGCCCTGCACCCTGGGCCTGCTGTCTGCCAGCGTCTTCCTGCATGCGTACTGGAAGGCGGCAAAGATGGTAATAAATTGTAAATATTCGAGAGAAACGGAATGCATTTGGAAGGTTATGTTGGGAGGGGAGGGGTCAATACAGTGATCTTTTTGTGGAAGTTCCTCTGCTGGCGCTTGCTGCGGTACCTCTCGATCCTCTCCTTCCGTTCTTCCGCGCTGTAACGCCCCACCTTCTCTGAAAATGGCTCGCCCCCTTCCTGGCTGCAGTTGTCGCCCCGGAATTGCGGTGGCATCAGCGATGGTAGCGAAACATTGTTCCCCTGTTTTGTTTGCATCAACACATGTGCAAAATGGTTACTTAGCAGTTGTGTAGCAGTATGAACTGCAGTGCCAACTTGAGGGTTTGTTGCATTACCTGCAGGTCACCGGTGCTGAGGACACGCCGCATGGTATCGGAGCTGCTGAATTCCAACAAGTCGCCGGAGGATGAGGAACGGGAGGAAGAAACAGGGGGAAGGGGCAACTGGAATGCCGAAGGAGACGGGCAAGAGAAGGCGGCATTACTCTTGAGGGGTTCAGGAAATTGCAGATGCACAGGGAAAGTGTGTGAGCTGGTGCTCCTGCTCATGTAGTAGGAAGGGAGGGAAGAGTTGTAGGGAGGTGGTGCTGAAGCAGTAACGCCGAGTGGAGAAAACAAACCACCATTGTCGTGGAAGCAACCGTTGCCACGAGGAATTTCAGTTGGAGCTGTGTGCAAATCACTGGAGAATTTCACTGCGTTGTGCATGGAGAGGTCACTGTAGGTGGACATGGGCGAGGAAGAAGGGTTGAACATGGCTCTTTGATATTGCTCCCTTTGATGTGCTTGGCGCTAAGTGCAAGTGAAGGGGTTTGGTATAAAAAGACCATTTGATGTGCATAGTGTATATTACTATACACAAAAGTTGGTAGGGCGGCTAGGCCACTACTTTTAACATGGCAGAGAATTCCTAATTGATATATACCAGCTTCGTATGGTCACTACAGGCAACAGTAAGCATGTCATGGAAGGATATCATACTGATGAGTGATGAGCTGTGTGACGAGGCAAAAATAGCTCCTACAAAGTTGGGCCCCCTTCCCCTCCAGTGAAGCCAGTGGAAATCAGATTCTTTACCATTAAAGGAAAAGAAGTTCAAAATCGGCCTTCCTTTGGTAGAAGATAAAAGGTATGCCGAACACGAGAGTTCAAGAGATGAACAGGTGTCAGACTCGTTAGTAAAGAATATGCTCCAATCAGTCATAAATGCATTTATAAACATGAGGAGATTGATGCCGTTGACCCTTCTGACCGGTGATATTTACATATGCATGGACCTTCAGCTAGTATGTAGTACGTACAGTATACATCGATAGTTTTGGAAAATGTAATCACATCACAACCAAGCGTTAAGAAGCTCCTGACATTTCTTTCAGAAACCAACTAAAAGATCATAATACAAGACAAAACATTAGAGACATGAATGGCCATTCTTTTCCAAGGATATGGAAACTATCTTCTCCTTTGCAGTTCTAAATTGTTTTTTTTTATTTGCCAATGAAGCTATTTACAAATGCAATGATACCAGTGACTAGAAATGGAGTAGAAAAGGCGAATGTATAGCTCACATCTATAATTGTAAGCAAAATCAACTTACTAATAAGACAATATGACTAGTAACCAGCATAAGGAGCAGGAACAGAAAGGTGTAGAAGATAAAACAAACTGTAGCTGGATAACTCATCTGATGCTTGCTAAAACGAAACTCAAGCCCTTCTTTCCCAACTTCAAGAGCTTCAATCATTACTTCATTAGCCTAGAGTCTAGAGATTGCCAGGTGTACCTTATCTTAGATTCTGAACAATGGTTTCCGTGGTCTGTAGAAACTAGCAAGCACAAAAATAACCCACGGCAGATTAAAAATAGTGCTTGTATTAGATAACCTGTTAATACGTCATCGGAACATTTGCAAGGCTTTATCATAAGAAAGATGCATGCCATTTTACAGTATGCTTTGAGATATCAATGTTTTGAGCTTGACTACAAAATAGTAGGTAATGAAAACCCACCGCTTCGGCAAACAGAAAATCTTTGAGGAAGCCTGTGAACTGACTGGGAAAGAAATGCACAGTTTCATCATAAAGCAAACTATGCATAAAACTGAAAACAGTGAGTACATAATGGATAGAATAGCGCTGGTCATATCTCATAGTTGACACTTCACAGCCCTTTTTTTGTTAAATAAAAAAATACTAATATGTTTAGACATGAAAGAATGGACAAGGTAGCATTATTAACTTCATGTAATGTGCCGTCTAAAGCACCGATATGAAACATACCTGGTCAAGTCCATCCGAGACAAAGTTTCTGACACCTTTATCTCATGATTCAATGAAGTCAACACTCGCTTATCTTTCCTGCTAAGGAAATAGCAAAGCCCTCAAACTTATATTAAACTGTCAAGAGGATAAAGCATGCAAATAAGAAACAATTGTAATGAACAGCACCTCCACCTTCTGGAGAAAATGAAACAGAAGAAGGTAGTACCACTTTAGTTTTGCAAGTAAGTTAGCCTTTATGATTTTTTGGATGTTAATAGATCATAACATATGCAGATCAACTTTGAACGTGAAACTGAACCACACACAATGAAGTCAACACGCATTTCTGTCTGGCGATTTGCAATTCCATTGACACCATGCGTAGAAGAAAGACATTGCCGTATGAGGAGATACACTTCTCTAAGCCTTCATAGCCTGAAAAATCAATTCAATAGCTGATGAACATATCAGCAGAAGAAAAAAAGGATATTGTGCACATGAGAAATTAGAAGAAAAAAAAAAGGGTTTTGCTCGAATTAAATTAATAGGTTACAGATTTCTCCCAACAGCCTTATGAACGATGCCAAGAAGGTAAAAAATGTTAGGATATGACACAATTTCCCCCAGTAGGTCAACTGGAAAGACAGATGCGCCACCACTGAATAGGTAGGGAACGCCCAACTTGACCTCAGTGTGGCAATTAGAAGGAAAGGACAGTTCTTCCAGTAATAATAGGACAATAGTATTTTGAACAAATTTGACATCATATTTTCCTCTAATTTTAGTTCTGGCAGTAAGGTCCGCGCAGAGGTAAATTAAATATATAAACCAAAATTGACTCAAGTAACACATTTCCATTTACATTTAAGGCCTAATAATAAACACAGATAGCACAAGTCAGCTAACAGCTAGAAGAAACAGATAGCTGATAATCAAACCATTCTCATCTACGACTAGGCTTCGGGCCACCATAGTTCTTATGCATCCCAGGACTCATGCATGAGAAGAGTGATGGTTTCTTTGGCTTCGCGCCAAACAGGAAAGTTCTAAGGGGGACCCCAGCTTTTGTTGACAAGGCTCGGAAATTCTGTTGAGCTCGGTTGCTTCTTGCTATAGATAGCTCAAGATCTTCCCGGAGCTTCAAAAGCACCCTCCCAACCTCCACTTGTAGACCTCTTACATGGTCGAGCCCAGCTTCTATCTCTTTAGCAACTTTGTTGTTCTCTTGTTTCATATTAAGCACCTCTCCTTGGAATTTCGCAGCTTGGAGAAGGGTGAAGTGATCATCACCACATTTATCCAGAATTGTAATCCTTGATATATCCTCCTGTATGCTACACAGTGAAGAGAACCTGTTCTCTACCTCTCCTTTTAATAGCACATTCTTTTCCATCCAAACTTGAAGATCTGTATTCAAATCCCGAAATTTCTTTTCTAAAACTGCTGACTCCAGCTTTGCTACCTGATGATTAGTAGGAATACCATTTGCAACCCCCTGTGCCTGTGCATCAGCCAATTTAACCATCTCGGCTTTTAGCCTGTCAAATGCTGTTTGGAAATTCCGTATTTGATGGTACGATGTGCTAAACCGCAACCAGAAGTCCATGTTCTGCTCCAACACCTTGTCGATCTCGGCTCTAAATTTTTCCTCCCCAACTGAATACGCAAGTGGTTCTTCAACTTGGCATTGCTTAATGTATTCATCTATCTCTTTGTCTTCAGTTGTAGGAGTGGTGCTTATTTTAGACGTTTCTTCAGGCTTCTCCATGTTCTCAGGAACAGGAGCACTCATCTTTCTCTGCAAAGAACTTAGCATGCGCCGAAGAGAGTGAATCTCCTCATCTTTCGTTGTATTTGCGCTCCTCAGATCATTCAGCTCTGACATTGCCTCAATATGATAGTTCTGATTTTTATTTTCGATTTCTAAAAGTTGTTGCTCTGTATCTTTGTAGCTCTGAAGAACAGATGCGTAATCTTCTGATAAAATATTATCGTCGCCTTCAGATCCATTTGGAACAAGTTGTTCACGAACCACAGGACCCTCCGAGCCCTTTTTGGATGAATCCCAAACCTGCTCAGGAGCATGCAATGTTTCTACGAACTCAGCAAGATCTCTGCAGGCTTCAGTCATTTCTTTCGATATATTCGATGTACCATTTTGTATGGATCTACCAATTTGTTGGATAATTTGCAGAACCCCTTCAAGTTTCTTCAATCTGTCTGCTAACTTACTGGAATCCGCGACCAAAGCAGCCTTTTCTTCCTCCAAGGCATGCAGGCGCTTGTGAAAGTCATCTATCTCAGACTTCATTCTATCGATTTGAGCATTCTGCGAAGTAGTAGCAAGCTCCAGGTTGATTACCTTCTCCACAAGTCGATCAACCTTTTCTGCTATTTCTGCTACTGATGCCTCTGGGTGCAACTCAATTAGTTCTTTAACTTTTTGACATATTTCCTTCAGATCAAGCTTAACCTCGTTCTGAACAGAATCATCACCGTCCACACGCGGCAGTACTTGGGTAAGTCCTGTGTCAAGGTGATCAGGCCCGTCATTTTGCGTCTGAGGCTGCCCGCACTCATCCTTAAATATTTTCAGTTTCTCCTTTGCCTCGTTGAATCTTTGAAATTCAGTACTCGCCTCTTGAGATGATCTCTTTTGCTGGTCCTGCAAGTTAACCAATGTGTGCTCACAAGACGTAATGGCTCGTGCAGCCATCAGTGCCCGGGCTTCGTTGTCTTCAATGTCTGAGCCAGTGCTAAAAGTATCTTGCAAGGAGCAAACTTCATCCTGCAACTCGGCCACGTGCCTCTCAATGTCTAGATACTTGCCCAGCGCACTGTCATAAGAGGTCTTCAAGAACTCCTTCTCGGTCTGCAGCAGCAGGATTTGCTTCTGCAGCTTGTCGATCTCTTCCATCGCCTTGTCCTTGTTCATGTGGGAGGCGACTCTCCGGTGCGTCTGGGTCCTCTTCGGAACAGGGCTGGATCCCCGGCTTGTGACCCGTGAGCCCATGGGCAAACCTTCCAGCGCAGGGAACTTGTAGTTGATGAGGTCGATGCTGGTGATTGCCTTAGGGAGTCCTTCGCCATCGCCCTCTTGCATGGAGAACTGGACATGGTCCGGGAAAACGGTGGCAATGGTGTGGTTGGCCTTGTGCAGCTCGCTGGATATCCTGTCATACCGGTCGGCCAAGTGCCTGGTAGGATCTAAACATCTCCTCGACGTTGCTGATGAGCTCCGGCCGGCTCCTGAAGTAGAGCTCCGCCTTCTTGCCGAAGCTGTCGGCGTCCGCCCCGATGAGCTTGACCATGAGCTGCACCCTGTCCTCCATCTCTGCACGCAGGACGCAGACAGGCCATTGTCACAGCCACAATCAATCACAAAACAGCAATGCGATGAGCAGTTGGCTACACCAGGAGACGGTGAACGAATGCCGTGCGCCCGTGAGGTGCGTACCGCGGAGGGTGGCGTCAAGCCACTTGGACTGGCTGGTGCGGATGTGGGACGCCCACCACCAGGAGTAGGCATTGCTCGCCGCGCGCTGCAGCATGGCCGGACGGGATCACGCCGCGCCGCGGCCGTCTCTCTCTCTCGCGTCTCCCCCTCCTCCTTCTCCGCGTCGTCAGCCGCGCGCCGCCCTCGGTGCCGTGGGGGCGTGTGCTGCTGCGCCGCGACGGGAGGGCGAAGGCGGTAGCGCGATGCGGTTTGCGGTGCGCTCGCCCGTGCAGCGGGGGTCGTCGTCTGGCCGCCGGAAGCCGGATGAGGAGAGGAGAGGGGAGGTGGGTCGGTGGTGGGGAATGGCATGGCGAAATAGGACAAGGAGGAGGGGGTTGATTTCGTGAGAGTTGCCGCGGGGGTGGGCGGGCGCGAGCGACGCGCGCGGCCGGTGGTGGAGCGGATGGCAGCGCGGGAATGGCGGGGGTGGCCCGGCGGGGTTTTCCGCCATTCGGGCGGCGCGAGGTGGTGGTGCGGTCGGCTGCCGTGTGGGGGGGAGGAATGGGGAGCTCCTATATCACGCGTTTAGCGAGAGTTAGGATCGCTCCGCGTAACCCCCTACGCTAGCAGATGCTTGCTGGGCTTGGCCCATGGTTCGTTCGCTGTTTTGCTGCTCGCTTTGCTTCCGCTCGCTCGCTGACGCGACTGTTTTGCTCGTTGGTGGAAAAGTAAGCTTGAGAAAAAAATGGAAACTGGAGAAAAGAAACCATGCAATAGAAAATGCATCTACAACAAATCAGTGTCGAACTGGCTATATTTAAAATTGTTCAAAATTAATCTGCCTATGCATTATTAGAAGAAGAATTGATCCAGAAACCGGACCCAAAAACCATACAAAGCGCGGTTAAATAACCGCACATTCTAACTCATGGAACGTCGTCTGTGCCTGAGACAAGGGAACCTAGACCCAAACTAACAGGCCACACCTCATATCCAACTAAGAGAAACTCTCCAAACACACACAACCTCTCACCGCTAGAGATGCCAGATCAAGCATTAGTCACCACTAACTCTCGAACCGCCTCCATCACCAGTGGTGTGCGCTGCTTCTTGTACAACTGCAAATAAACTTGCATCTTCTCCTCGATGGCTTCGTCGGTGGCTTTCTCTTTGCTCTTGAGTTTTGGGATTTCTCCAAAAGCCTCCGCCCGCCTAAACTCGGCGCGCTTAGCTGCTGGAATGACACAATCTTTGTTCTTCTTGTCCAACCGGAGAGCAAAGAGGGAACATCCATCCGAAGCTGCTTGCCCTTGGGCATGTCAGCAATCTCACGACAAAGCTCCATCATCATCGAAGGCAAGGTCTTCTCCTGTGGCTCAATCGCGTCATACTGAGCCATCACCTTCGCGATTCCGCGCTAGGTGTATCAGAACCCCCAAACTCCTCCAAAATCATCTCAACTCCAAGATCCTTCATCGGGGGCCCTTGCATCACCAGGGAGACATGCTCCAAAGCAACAGAAGGCGTGGAGGTGGATTCCAGGGCAAGCGCCGACGCAGACAGGCTCACACCCCTAGGAGAGTAGCAACCAAAGCGCCCAACCCCGCCGTCTGTGCAATCAGCATCGTCCCCAGTACACAGAGATGGTGTTGGATCCACCTGCACCACAGCCAGCGTCAGGGACAGCCTCTCAAGAGCAGCCTCAGCCCGCTCCAGCAAGCCCCCAACACGCTCCATCAATCCCTGCACAGATTCCTGCATCTTGAGCTGAGCTGCGACCATCTCCTCAAGCTGAGTCGTGACCAATCCTTGCAGCTCTGACCGCAATGACGTCGCCTGCTCCTGCTCAGCTCGCAAAAGAACCGCCTGCTCCTCGAGTTTTTGCAGCACGTCGAACGGAACCAGAACAGCCGGGCTAGCAGGCGCAGCGTAGTACATCTTCTTTGGCAAGCTTTCATGGTGACAGCCATTGGCGTGAGGGGCAGAGCGAGCGGCCGCAACCTCAGCCCAAGAGCATGAACCGTCCGGACTGCGAGCGGGAGGAGGGGCTTGAAGCAGCGTAGCGCTTGGCTGTTCTTCAGGCGCTGCGGGCAGTCACATTCCCGGTGGCCGGAGCAGTTGCACGAGAGGCATCGGATGTCACCGTAGCAGCCCACCACGCGATGGTCCGGCGCCAGGCAGCGGAAGCACCGGCCACGCACCCGCCGCCTAAAGACCATGGCGCGATCCTCGCCGCCACGAGTAGGAGAGGGGGGCGCCCGGTTCAGCCCCGGGCGCCGCTTGTTGCGGACCTCCTGCCAAGGAAGCTCGTTTCCCTCCATGTCCAGTGCAGGCGACTTCGCCATCCCTGGCTCCTGCAGCTTGAGCTCGACCGGTGGCAGAACCTGAGGAGATGGCGGCCGGGACGAGCATGCGGCCAGCTCGGGGGCCTCCATTGCCGCCGTGTCCAGCGGAGACACGGGCACCTCCTCCAGCTCCTCCTCGACGGAGAGGGAGCTGAGGTCTCCGACAACCTCGGAACGGAGCAGGGGGCGCGGCGGTTCCTGAGGGAGCAGCACCACGCGGGGGACGAAACCGTCCGGAATCACGGCATGCGGGGGTGGGGGGACTTGGTGGGGGCGCAGGGAGACGGTTGACGACGGGGCCGGAGCGGCCGCCACCGGAAGCGGCCGGTGGTGGGTGGGGAGGACGGGGGGCCTCCGCCATCGCCGGAGCATGACGGGGGAAGCAGAGCAGCGGGATGGAGAGAGGGCGGCGAGGAGAGCTCGGATCAGCTCGCAGTGGCCGGAGGGAACGCCTGCAGGAGGAGATCAGGCCGGCGGCGGCGCCGGCTCGCCCCCAGCCGCCATGGTCGCGAGAGCAGTCTGGGTCTCCTAGCTAGCTCGTATTCACTCTCTAGCTTCTTGGGGCGTTGGAACTTTGAAACTTCCTTAAGTGTGTAAGACATGCTGCCAAGAACTTCCCATAAACGTGTTGACACCATGGTAAAAGGGTCAAAACAATACAGCAAGTTAAGTATCAGACAATCACCAAGTTAAGCCTCAGCTGACTCGAAGCTAGAAGTCTTTAAGCCAATGAATGCGCACAATGTCAGCTCATATTAAATGAACAATATGTGTGCTTCCTCATTGCCATCCATAGCTAAAGCTAAATACTGTGCAAATCAGCTGAGATCAAAATATAGAAAGACTAGAGTAGAAGCCCACTAAATGCGTGTATCAATTTTTCTTTGGTAAGTTACGTGAAACAGATAGCAAGCTGATGTGGGACTGATTAAGAAGTGGAAGGATCCAGAGGAATGCAAATGGCTCTGCCCAGGGACAAGGTCCCCAAACAACATTGAGGACTTCTTTAGACACTGGGTTATGGGGTGTAACAGGTCAAATAAAAGGTGGCGATCTTATGTTTTTTAACAGTATCCTTGAGGATTTGGAATGTGCATGAAAAGATGGTGATGGGGGTGAACAGGGGCGGGCACACATGGTATCAAGGGTATTCAGCTGAATACCCAATTATTTTGCCAAAACTATTATATAGTATGCTAAAGCCATAAAATCCGATCTACTTTGTATAAAACTTCATCAAGTTGTACTGCAAGCACGCATTTGTGTAAATGGTTATAGCTATTACATGTAATTCCCTTGGTCAAGGGATCAAATGCTACTTTCTATACATTTTTAGCTGTTTTTTTTCAAAAAAACAATTACTTTGAATACCCATTGTTAGAATCCTGAGCCCGCCACTAGGGGTGAAGATGCCAAAGCAACCAGAAGATGTGGTTTTGCAAGTATTATATGTTTTGTGCAGCAATGGAGACCATTGCTCAAGGATCAGGAGAAGGAGAGGCTGTTGGAACTGATGGATAAGACGTATCAACAGATGGCCATGCACAGTGGTCAGTGGCCATACATAGGTGCATTAGGGATATTATTCGTTCTTTGTGGTTTTCTTTGACATCAAAGTTGATATGTCATTTCTTCTTTCCAAGAATGGCTGTGATAGTTCTTTTGTTGGTCCCTTCTAGGACGTCTCGCGTTAGCTGTCATAAGGAGCTGGTAATCCCAGCACATCTTCCGTGTCCCTGTACACTGATGGATTTATAACCAAGATGGCGAAAGTCCTTTTGTCCAAATTACGAAATATGATAGTGTGGAATAGACTATGTCAAACACTGAAACACACATAGGAGATTGGGGAGTAGAACATATGTTGGGACTTGGGAGGATGAACAAGAGAGATGAAAAATCGATAAATATAAACTCTCAACAACCAACTTTGTTAGGATTTTTCCCTCTTCTTACTTCTTGATATCTAGAAGCCAGACACTTATCTCCTCCCCAGCAACCTACATATATGTCTGCTCACACCACATCTCTAGAAGCAAGTTTGTGAGGCGTCCCAATAACACATCGCTGACGTCCTCAAGGCTTCCGCTGTCGAAGAGTGAAAGATATCACAAGTCCTCCATACATCCGTCCCTATTCCTAGCTCAGCCCTTATATGGGACTTACTTGGCCCCTGAGTAATAAAGGGTACTAGTTCGATCACTGACTCTAATCTTATCTCTTTCCATTTAAATAATTCTCTTCCCTTTTATTCCGATATTTTCCCGATGTTATACCCATGCACATCCCCGTGACTGTAAACATTTCACACTGTAAAGAGTGCATTCACTTTTCATGAATAATAACAGCTGCTCCAGTTCCCCACTACTTGTTTAACACGATCTTACAAGTTTAAGAATCAACCTGAAGAATGTTACCAGCCATTAAGCATCCGGTATTACAAAATACTATTTAAAACCAGTGACACTAGTGAACTGGAATACCAAATAGTCTACCTCCTAAATCATTTTGCATCATAGATTGGTCAGTCCATGTCAACTGCGGCAAGCACACAAGTACTCCAAACACTCTATATCTGCTACACCACACATGTGTTACCTTGATCCGCACAACCAAACTAACAAACCAGTTGAGCAAGCAAGGAACCACCGTCCACAGACACACAAAACATTTCATGAATAAAATAGCTGCTCCAGTTCCCCACCACTAGTTTAACATGATTGTTGAAGTTTAAGACAAAAACTGGAGAAAGTTACCAGCCATTAAGCCTTCGGTATTAGCAACTACTACTACGGAATATTTAACATTCACTGGTCACACTAGTAAGCTGGAGTACCAAATAATCCACCTCCTAAATCATTTTGCGTCATAAATTGGTCTATGCAAGTGCAACAGCGGCAAGCACACAACTATTCCAAACACTCAGGTATCGGGCTACACTACTACACATATGTTCACTTCCTCCACATAAGCAAAGTATGAAAGTAACCACACCTTCAGACTTATCTCTTCTTACCTTAGGGCTTGTATCTTTTCGAAGATTCCCCTATACCTATCTCCAAGGCTCTCTGCATTTGTATGGCAATGGGAATTATGAGCTTAAGACTAATATGCAAATAAAGTATTGAATTATAGTGCAGTTATATGAGCGAGGTGACATTGTCAGCGGTACCTTCGATTTCACCAGGAAGAAGTCCGTCATTCTGATGAGGTCAAAAGTTATTAGTACAATAGAATCAAACTTCCATAAGTAAAAAATGTGCACATGCACTCACATTCCTGAGGGTTTCCTCGCCCTGGCGTGTTTGATTTTTGCCAAATTCTGCGCACAAAAAAAAAGTCAAGACATTATAAGGAGAAGGGCTCTCCTGCATGTTCGAGAGAAAAAAATTGAAAAACAATGGGTGAAGTAACAAAATACGCATACCTCGGCAACCGTTTTTTCACTGAAATTCTTTTCTTTTACTAGAAACTGATAAAGTCCCTGGAAAACGACAAGAATCAATAGGATGCGATGAATGAAGTTTAATAAAGTACGCAAAGTCCGTAGGTGTACCTTTTCATCATGTTGGTGCATTCCAGTTGCTGATCAGAAGCACCATCAACTCGAGGACTCTTAAATAGGCGCCGAGCCTCTTTGTATTGGTTAGGCCAGTTCTCAGGAACTCGGTACTTGCTTCTGTAGACATACATCACAAAGCAAGCAGCAGAATGTCATAGAAAAAAAGAAAGTTCAAAGTGCCTTGATGGTAAATGTACAATTAAATCTTCAAAATATTTAAATGTATGAACCTGTCTATATTGTTCAAAACAATTTCTATGGATCCATGATCCCGAATGAGATCGAGTGCTTTTTGGCCATCCATACCTGATGGATAAAAAAGAATAGAAGTTAGGAAAAAAATTCACTGTTGGCCCAAGCTACAATGTATGCAGGACTTGACATATGATCATACCTTCGATCCTGTCACAATAATCGCATCCACATAAGATGCACAAATCAATGAATTTGTCCATTGAGAGTCCAAGTTCATTCAAAATCTGCGGCATAATAAGTTGGTTACAACACTAATAATTATGTAACACGATGGTAAGTACTAAACATAATAATACTACCTACCTTGTCATGATCAAATTATGTTATATATACACCATCTGTAGCCTTAAAGTTCATAAGAACCTTTGGAGCCCCATGGGTAAGGCAATCTGAATCCTCAGAAGCGACACCATCCACCTTTTTTATTTTACAGAGATGACAACACTATGCTTGTAACCCTAGCTGTGGGGGGTAAAGAAGCAGGGCTAGTCCAATAAGAAACTGGGATCGGGGCAAATCAAAATAAATAAATTTATACAGAACTTTTATAATTTCCTAAATCTTATTTTTAGCATATTATATTATTACAAGCATAATTTTATTTTTTCGCATAAGTCGACCACATAACTGGCAATATAACTAAATATAAATTGGTGTTTTTTTATACTGAATATTATTGAAGATACATAATTTTATTTTACAATATTTTTTCTACAACGCATAATCTATATAATTTATATGTGCTTATGGTGAAGATAAGTAAAGAGTGTGATATAACAAATATCTTAATAGTGCTTTCTAGTGTATGATTAAGTAAACATATTTATAAATTATAAGATTTATAATATAAACTGAATAGATGACATTACTTTTACATCATAAAATTGTCTAGCAAGTTAGAATTTCATAAAGTAGGCATTTTCTTAGAATAATTACCAATGAATATAAAATGAAGTGGATTATAGTATGTTTGCCTATCAAAATTTTATTATTTCATATGCCATGTGCTTCCACCCGTTTATGCGGATTCCGTAAAATCTGCAGTCCTTCCAACAACAAGAGAATATCATGCTAATTGAACTTGTTGGTACTGATCATATTGGTTTGTTCATGTTAACTGAAGTGTGTGGGTTACCTTGTTAAATGATATAGTTATTTTGTTGTCTTGTGAATTTTTTTGCAATATTGTTTATATTATTTTTAGATATAATATAGTGAAAATCATAGTAAAATTTGTACGTTCTTGGTTAGAAAAAATTTATTCGCATTTTCTTTTTTTTTACATATAGTGTATTAATTTTTTGGTTGTAATGGGTATTCTTATTATTATTATAAATTTTACAATTTTGGACCCTTATCTTCTAGGGGCCCTGGACGGTCGCACTTCTTGCCCGGCACGGTGTCGTTGTGGATCAGCCGCATCTGGTCAAGAAGGCATCAAGTTTAAGGCTCAATTATTTTGGTGCATGTGGAGGTGGGGTATATCATGGCAATTATATTTGCAAGGCCAGAGAAATTTCTTAATGGCACATGTCAAGTCTGAGACCACTATATGATTGGCGGAAGCAAGGAATGACGAATATTATCCGACAGTGCGGTTTGCCTAGGCATGGTGTTTGACCGCGTGGCGATTTCCGTGTCAGAACCGTGCGCGCGAGCAACTGAGTTGATGAGGAGAAGTTGATACTTCACAACAAGTCGAGCGAATACGGTTTGGTTTGCGTGACGATGCCACGTCAAAATTGGGTGTGTAGCAACTATGAACCTGATGATAGCGCTTTACAACCGTGTTTTGTACTAATTTGTGTTGTTAATCGTTTTGGCAAGTGCCATGTTTTTTTTCTTTTTCTTCTTTTCGACGTGTGCATCCTTAATGTCTAGACTAGCTCTTGACATTTCGTAGTTGCAGAGGCTAATTATAATTGATATCTTCCTAATATTAATGTATTTCTCACTATTAAAAAATATGCGTATAATAATAGACAACCTGCAAATGAGATGAAATTGTTTTATTGAAAAACATATTTCTACATATCCGCCAAATAAGAATTTTAAACTAATAATTGCCAAAGAAAACATTGCAAGACTATGAATTCGAAGCAACCTAAATGATAGACTATATAGCAACGAGCACTCGAAGAAAATGTGTTTAATTGTATCGTCATGACAGGTTATCAGAATGACACCTTTGCAAAGATACCACTCCATATAGCAGTGTAAATTAGAATTTTAAAAACAGCAGATAACTCAAATAAGGTTTTAGACAGGTCGGGGCCTCGGGAGGTAGAACAAATTTTAATTGGTTCAATGACACCAATCCCCGGCATCTCCTGCAAGGGTACCAAACGGCAGTGTTCAACCTCCCAAATTTGGGGTAAACGCACCCTCGTGGTCCACCATCGAGTGAAATGAGCTGATGAGATAGGGCTCCTCCTTAGATACCTCGACATACCACATCTTCCCAATCGAGTGAAATCAATGGAAATCAAGTCAGCGTGGGGCGACGGCCTAGCAACAGACAGCGGCCAGGAGGCGGCGGCCGGCCAGGCAGGGGTGAAAGACGGACGGGCGTAGCCGCGCAAGGAGGACGGGATCCAGGGAGTCTGGGGGGCGACGGCTCGGCCACGGCTTCTCGCCGGCATGGGGTGCGAGAGCGGGCGAGACAGGGGATAAGGGGAACCACCGATCGAGCGGGGGAATTTGATTTTTTGCCACCCTTTACTTTCGTACTAACCAATTTGCCCCTATTTACTTTGACCTCTCCTATTTGCCCCACTTTTCTTTGCCCTTTTATTATTTGCCCTCTGACATGTAGGACCCACGAGTAATGACCAAAATACCCATCATTAATGTGTGACCTGGTCGAAAAGTCCCGATCGAGCTGAGCTTTTCTCTGTTCGAACAGAGAACCAGGTGGCGGCGGCGACGGAAACTCCCAGATCCCCACACTGCACAACCCAAATCGCCGGTTTACTCAACCCCAAACCGGAGCAATGACGCCGGGCGTCTGACGCGCTGCGAGCTAGCTCGTCCGTCGCGGCCGGGGAGGGGAGCCTGGGCCATGCGGCGGCGCGGCGTCATGCTACTGCTGGGAGGAAACACAGTGCCAAATGCCTGAGCCCAACCTTCACCTCCTCAACACCGCCGACCTCCACCGCGACGTGCTCAAGGGCTGGCCCGACCTATGGCTGCTCACAGGGAAGCCGCCGCACACCGCCGTGGGGATGGCGCCGCGGGACCGCGCCGCACGCCGCTGTAGGGCTAGCTATTTCTGGTCGCGGCGCGGTGGATCGCGTCGCGTGGGCGAGGTCGGGGACGACGAGCCGCAAGAGGCGGCGGCAGCAGACGGAGAAGGAAGTGACTGCGCGAGCCAGCGAACAAGACCTAGGAACCAAAACAGGAACCTGTTGAAAACCACGGTTTCAACCTGTTTAAACCTGGAACCATTTGAACCCATACCTCACCGGACCCAACTTGTTTAGCCGCAAAACCAAACTCAACTAAACTGTTTACATACACAGCCCGTTGGCACCTAAACCAACAAGACCCACGCGCACAAACTGAACCATTTGACCCGGTTAAACAATAACCATTCTCAGGTTTACCTGCCACCCAGAGAGGAATGAGGCCGACGAGCATGCATGGGCCCTGGGCAGCTCATGCCCTGTCGCTAAATTTTCGTGTGTCGGGCCTCGGGCGCGCGGCATAGCCGAAGGATAGGATTTTTTGTCGCTACATATTTTTACATGTCAAAAAAAATTGAACAAAATATTTGCACGTACGTCTCGATATTTATGTGTTTCGTGAAAAATCGATTTTTTTGTGGTCTGTGTAAAAATGACAAAAAAAAGTCTTGTGAAAAGCCTTTTCTACCACCAAAATTTGGCTTTTTCACACACGAGACAAGAAATGCCAGTTTTCCGTGAAACGACTTCGTGAGCATGTAGAATGTCAAGATGTACATGCAAAGTGTTTTGCCCGTAGTTTTTTACATTTCAAAATTCGGTTAAAATGTATTTTAAAAACCGGGAGCAACTCTTCCTCGGCCAGATGGTCGGCAGGCTGAAGCATCAAGCGCCAGGCCGCGGATTCGAGTCACACTTCTACCTTAATAACAAGCCGGGGTGGCGTCTCCCCCCTCGGCCTTGTTGTTTTTATGCTCTCAGGTGCCAAAACATCATTCCCCACAAAATGGGCCTTCACAAGTGGTATGTACCGTTTCTGCCACTAGGACGAGAGGTGGCCCATTCTGATGAAATTTAAAATTAGCAAAACCAGAAGATAGACATGAACAGACTAGAACTAACTTAGCGTTTCACTTAGCTCTAATCCTTCTACAGCCTATTCTCTTCTTTATCTTGAATGTACTTCTCTTTTTGTATCTAGTACTACTACTGGTGGATCACAATGAAAAAACTCCAATACTCTCCCCCAAATCACTTTTATTCCTCCCAATTTCACCAAATTCTAGAACAAGTTGTGTATAAAAAATAGAGGACCCTGCACCTTGTATAATTACTTTTCTTCAGTGTACTTCCATAACCAAAAAGCAACTCTAATAGACGTGATTGTTACCTGCATAAGTGAAGGGTTGACATCTATTAGCACTAATTCGCAAAAAAAAAAAGACATCTATTAGCACTTCACATGATAAAAAGGCTGAAACTAAACTCTCATTTATGATCTAAACTATTTTGTTCCATTAACAGTACAGATACTACTCTAACTGAAAATTCAAGAAAAAAACAATTGCATGCTCTCTGATCTCAAATCAGTATGGTTCAGCTCATTCTAAACTCCACACATTATTCAGAAAAGCGTGCAAACAGATATTCATTCACAAATCGAATATCATGTCAGCCTTTTCCTACCATGAATGGGTGCTAAGGTATAACTCTTACTGTGTAACTAATCTGCATCTATATAGGCTTTACTGAACATATATGATGGGTTTGTTATTTCCTAGTTGTCATGATCAAGGCTCTGAATCTGATTCCATTGACATGGTAATAATTACGGAGGTGCATAAGATTCATTCATGTTCTACTCTTCTTCTTAAGATGATCTCTATACTTGCTATTTCATGTTATAAACTGATGGATACATTATGCTAACATGATTTAGTTTATTCCATGAGGTTCCCCACATTATAATTTCCATGAATCATTCAAAAAACTCCTCATGGGGTGTCTTGGTATGCATGCTCGTGGAGAACCACTGGCTACAAATGACGATGACAATGATGATGATGGTTCGCAAGTGGAGAGGACATCGCAGGGTTGCTGAGGCTTGGTTGTGCACCTTGAGCACCTGATTTGAGCTCCGGGGTGAAAACCCTTGGTCTAACCTTTTTTGGTTGAACTTCACAATGACAGTGTTTAGGCATGCTACCTTTTTGAAGACATTGAATGGAGTTTTCTCAGCCCTTCTCTTTAGGATGAAAACTCAAGATCCGCCCTTTTATTACTAGATCTGTTGATGGGGAAGCTGACATGTTCGCTTCCTGAAAGCATTGCTTTTTTTTTTGCGAAACCTGAAAGCATTGCTTTTGATCCTTTCTCACAAATGTAAACTATAAACAAAACAAAAATGTCAAAACAGAAAACTACGGACTTCAGCCTAAATCTCGTGAAAGCGACATGTACGACTGGCAAGATCAGTTGCTTACTATCTTCATCTTCACTCACGGCAACTTGAATAAAAGGAAAAAAACTGTCATGCAGCATACATATTATCCATTACATAGAATACCTTTTTACAGACCCAATCAGGTCAAATTGCATTCTAAAGTTAGAACAAGATTTCAGTTACCGCAATGCAGCATAATAGCTTATAATAACAAATATCATAACAGTGTACGCCATAATGATCCATAGTTTTAAGTTTCTAACTTCTGAACTTATTAGTGCATTCGAAGTTAAGGACATAAGGTTGCGTCGTATTGTTGACTGTCGTTCCTTACTGAAATTCCAAGGAATCAAGCCATTCCACTGAAATTCAACAGCAGAACAAGCAAAGAAAACAATATTAAAAACTCTTTCGCCAGACTTTTGGTGCATTAGCAAAGCCTAACAAACGAAACTTCTCACAGCATTCCCCCAAAACGAAAATTCAGGTAACTACCACCATAAATTTCCTAGTCCTCCAAAACAACTCTTATCTGACAATTTCGAGAGACATGCAAAGAAAGATATAAACTTGAGTCTCACTGATCTATTTGACATGATTCTGAAAAAGAAGTAAACACTACAAACATCTGAATTGTGGTACGGAGAGAACACATGACATAAATAAGACACATTGTTTCTCTTTTCCTTTCTTCTTGAGCCCAATATAAATAGAAGTAAACAGAAACATGAGTCCAGAGGTACACAACAACACGAGCAGATTCCCATTCATAATGCTTTGGAACAATTACAAAAATGAGATGCCATATGCTGAAAGTTACAGCGTGATCATGTTACGAAGTAGCAAGATCATGGTTCAGTTTAGGCAAGATCATGGCTCAATAATGAAAACAATGGCTCACCATAACGAAAATGCTAGGAATATGCTAAGATCCATAACCTTTATGATGTTTCACACTCCAAGTTTGAACTTTGTAATATTAAGTCATGCTTGGTGAATCAAGAAAATGTTCCCTGATAGAATTTGGTAACCAGCAGACGTATGCATCTAATAGTACTTATCTTTCCAAGTAACACCATTGTGGACATACTAAGAAAAATGGGCCGTAACGAATAATACACGAAACAAGTAGAGATAGCTATGAGAAAGTACCGCAATACGATTAGCTGGTGCATTTCATTTCATCAGTTCTACTTCTACATGGAAAGTCTTCCTTTTGACAGTCTCCTTTTTGACAGTGGTCTTGTGGCTCCAACCTTCAACCATGCAAGCAAGAACTTAAGCAATTGTAACATGGTACATATTTCTCTGCAGATTATACATGTGTTGAAATGGAAAACTGGAATGAAACATTGAATAGGTTATAGTAATTAGATGAATAATGTGTATAGAAAATACCGCATTACATAAGATGCTCTGATCCATATTACTGGTGCAGGGACACAAAAATTCCAGGACACTGATAAAACAATACACTAGTACAGAAATATAGAAAATAGAAATGATAATAAAGCGTGACGTATAAGCTCCAAGGAACAGCATTGAGAAGATGCAGTGCACAGCAAGATGTCATCCAGCTCCCAGTAGCAAAACGTCCATGTTGTGTGCGACAGAAAGACACATACATATTAGGAATATGTTCCAAATACTTTAACTTGGACATGATTTTGATACTCAGCAATTCGTAATGGAGGCATTAATATTAGTATATATGCAGCTGGTACAACAACTCATCGTAGTATCGGGATAACCTTTACCTATAACAATAAAAGTTCATAGGATGATATTTCCTCCATATACATATAAATCTGATAAAACACAAAGAAATGAGCATTCACAAGTGGCATGCGCCGTGGCTGAAACCAGGACGAGAGGCAGCCCATTCTGATGACATTTAAAGTTGGCAGAACCAGAGGATAGACATGAAGAGACTAGAACTAACTCAACGTTTCACTTAGCTCGAATCCTTCCACATCCTACTCTTCCTATCTTGAACGTACTTCTTGTTCAGTATCTAGTAGTGGTACTGGTGGATGATAATGAAAAAGCTCCAAGTACTCCCCTTCACGAATCACCCCAATTTGACCAAATTCTAGAACAAGTTGTGCTCCGTAACTCCAAAAATCAACTCAAATAGGAGCACGTGATTGTTACCTGCATACGGAATCAGGCTAGAGTACAGCCACGTTGGGAGCACGCATGGTAGGAGGGGGAAATCTGGTAGAGCTACAGCTGGACGCGACCTCCGAGTGATCTTCATATTAACCATGTCCAAGCCTAGAAGTTGGTCGCCGCAGATGAGGTACACGACATTGGCATTCAGTGGGTCAATGGCACCAATCCCCGGCATCTCCTCCAAGGGTATCAGACGGCGGTGTTCATCCTCCCAAATTGGGGCAAACGCCACCTCGTGGTCCAGCGTCTAGGAGCTGAGCGAGAATGAGCTGATCACATAGGGCTCCTCTTTAGACACCTCGACGTACCGCATCTTCCCAACCGAGGGAGGGGGCGAAAGACGGGCGGGCACGGCCGCGCAGGAGGGGACGGGCTGCAGGGAGTCCGGGGGACGAGGGCACGCCCACGGCGTCTCGCCACCGTGGGGCGCGAGAGCGAGCGAGGCAGGGGATCAGGGGAGCCACCGAGCGAGGGGATGCGACCAGGCGACTTGCTAGGGAGAGGAAGAATGAGGCCGACGAGTGAGTTGGGCCCTGGTTAGGCCAGACCTAGGCCCTGGCCTGTCGCAAATTTCCGTGTGTCGGGCGCGGGCAGAGCCGAAGGATAGGAATTAATAGTACCACATCGCTTAGTTAATACGTTCGGCACCTGTTCAAAAGGGTGGATCGTGCTGGTTTGTTCGCCGAGCCCAGCAGCGCGGGCTTGTAACCCTAGCTGTGGGGGGTAAAGAAGTTGCAACTGAAAGTTGCTGGGCTCAGGTCGTGTCGCCCGCTAACCTGATTACTGATACTTGGTTATCTGCCGGGGGTAACGACTAAGTTGCAATTTCTTTTTATTTTTCCGAACAAATTTATACGCATGATTAATTAAGGGGTGCACACATGGTGAAAATTTTATTTTTTACGGTTTGGTTTGCGTGACGATGCCACGTCAAAATCGGGTGCGTAGCAACTATGAACCCGACGATCAGCGCTTTACAACCGTGTTTTGTACTAATGTGTGTTGTTAATCATTTTGGCAAGCGCCATGTTTTTTTTCTTTTTCTTCTTTTCGACGTGTGCATCCTTAATGTCTAGACTAGCTCTTGACATTTCGTAGTTGCAGAGGCTAATTATAATTGATATCTTCCTAATATTAATGTATTTCTCACTATTAAAAAATGTGCGTATAATAATAGACAACCTGCAAATGAGATGAAATTGTTGTATTGAAAAACATATTTCTACATATCCGTCAACTAAGAATTTTAAACTAATAATTGCCCAAGAAAACATTGCGAGACTATGAATTCGAAGCAACCTAAATGATAGACCATATAGCACAGTTAACGAGCACTCAAAGAAAATGGTGGAGCTTGCGGGCGTTATTGACACCCAATGCATCGGGCAGGATGACTCGTTGCCCTTGTCCTTCGTCTCTATTCTTGGTCTGTAAGTGCTGGTGTTGTTTCTTCAGTCAAGTGGCATGGAAGAACCCTGGAGATCCCGGAACAGGTATCAATTGGCATCTCCATCTGCGAAATTCAGATTTTATTGTCCTCGGTGCACCTTTTTGCCGACGGAAAATTCTGCTCTTTTCAGTCGAGAGGAACAGGTGTGGTTGTTGCTTTCAGTGAACCTTCAACTTTCTATGACAACGCCAAGCAGGTACATTATCAAATCAATGTATGAGCCTCATGAACATGCAGATCAGTGCCAAACTAAAATCTTTTTACTCTGGCAATTATGGGCTTGTTAGGGTGCATGGTGGTGTAGGGGTACTTTTTTTTTTTTTGAGAAACTGCATATGTATTCAACAGGAAATACAGAGTACAGATAGGGATACATACGCCAGTACAAGCACACACTGGGGGAAAACACGACCCAACACGTCGGCTTCACCTTCACCGTCGCCGGAGAAGACAAACCCACACCACCCTCTAACCACTGCCGGAGAAGGCCACCAGGCTTTGAAGACAGGAGTCGCCCGCCGCACCTCGACGGGACCTTTGACGTTGAACGAGCATCGCCAGCCCTCTCCTGGACGAGGATCCGACCACCAACACCACCGGAGCGGAGCGTCGACGACAGATCCGTCCGCCATCAACCAGCAGACCAGCGCGGGTCGCAGAACCACCCAAACACCTCCATAACACACGTACCTCAGCAGCCCTACGCCAGCGATGGAGGAGACGCCGGCGCATCGACAGGAGGCCCGAGGACAGGGGTCCCAAATCACGAGGACGACGCCGTCGACTCGCCGCCCACGGAAGGGAACACCCACGGATCCATCGCCAGCGCCACGGCACCAACGTGTAGGGGTACTCGAGACTGCTCAGCGAAAGGGCCTTCTCATTGTTTCAGGGAGCAGCATGGGGCCATGGGCAGAAACCGCTGGAAGTGATGGAGCGGAGCCGTTCCTAAATAAAAATTCAACGATGCCAACATCTTCTGAAACTGAACTGTTGTGGAACATCTGACAGACAACAACCATAACTTTGCAACACATCTATGTTATGCAGCAAGTACATCTCCAGTTACTCATCTATGTTACATACTCCACATATCTCCGTCTCCTTTGGTTTCTTCGCATAAGATGAAAAGCTCCAATAAAAATGCAGTATCCAGAAAAAAAACCACGCCTCCCAAAATAATCTCAGCAGATGCAGTAGTACCTCCAAGTTTTTATCCACAACTTAATACTAACACGATACGATTGACATCACCGAGAAGGCCATTTGCCGTGACCTGTACCAGGGAAACACACTGCAAACAAGACATATAACCGGTCTTAACATGAAAATTAAAACAACAGCCTGCCAGGAGCAACCCAAGCAAGCACTGGGAACTCGACCAAAGAGAAGAGACTGTTACCAAGTTCCTTCACCGGCTGCTTGATCCGCTTCTCAAATCCAATTTCAGTCCAGATCGTCGCTTCTCAAGTCCAATTTCAATCCACACATGAGTGCTTGGCATGCTTGGGCATACTCCTAGACAAGCAGGCATCAGCGCATGCATGGCCAGAGAAAATACAGCAGAGTGTTCAGAACAAAATGCCACTGCTCACCTTGTCAGTATCAAGGCTGCCGCTTGTTCATAGAAGGAATTTGATAGATCCATCTCCATGGCTTTGTAGGTATTAGAATCATCCAAAGCCTTGTCTTCTTCACTCAAATGCAGCCAGCAGAGGCTCCTCTTTGCATACAAGGTTGAATCATCAGGGTCAGACTCCATAGCCTACATACATCAAATGACGCCTTAGTCGCACCAACCATCAAATTAGCTGCAAACTAAATCCCTTTCTTGTCTTCAAAAAACATATGTAAGCATTGACAAAATAGGAAATATATCTGATTCACAAGAGCCGGTTGGGTACAAGACATAAACAGTCTGTACATGGGGGTAATCTAGGAACTCGGAGCATTTTATTTCAGAAAGGGGTTGATCAGCAAGTAAAGCGCAGAACAGAACTAATGAAGAACTATATGATGCAAGAATATACCCGTGTATAGAGAGTTGACGCATCCGCATAAGCGTTTGCCTCAAATGCAGCATCCCCTTGCATTTTCAAAACCATGGACTCAAATACGGCATCCCCTTGCATTTTCAGAGCAAATCCATTATTTTGCTCTAATGCAGCATCCCCTTGTTCTTTCAAAGCACATCCGTCATCTTGACCGAAGACAGGATCCTAAATCGAATTGAAAGTCAAACACAATATAAAATGCAAATTTACTCTTGAATTAACATAGTTCACATGTTGAATTATTACATAAATGCCTGCAGCTGTAAGAGGGAAAAGAATCTCAGCGCAATCCATCCGTCCTTGGGCTACAGCAATTTCTGCTGGCGTTCTACCACACTTTTAAGAAGGATATCAAGGGTAAATCTCACAAATAAACAAGGGAGAGCTTAAGGAATGAAAAAATAATAGGTCTCCGTCATGCAATAGCATAAGAATGTGGACAAGGCATTTAGACTGATATCACTATGAGATTCAAAATACTCCCTCAGTTTCAGTTTTACCTAGGTCGCTAATTTTACCTATGTAATATAAATTATATAATACAAAAATTATATCATTTGAAAACAGAACATTTGAAGTTTGATATATTTTTCATAATATATACTTTTTATTATGTTAGTAAAATTGACGACCTAGCGGTGCGTGCATGTCCTGTAAACTGAACCGGAGGGAGTATGAAGAATTATAGGCCATTGCGGTGGCGAAGCCAGCGATTGTGCAAGGCATGGATTACGGTAATAATGTACAGAAGAATATGAATGTCTAGGTCAGTGTAAGTGTAGCCACATTCCCATTATATCATCTCTACGGAGTGAACAGGTGCACAAATGCTTAAATCAGCCTCTTTCACTCATTTTGCTCTGTCCTCTTATATGTGGTAAGCAGAGATCGTGCCGACTTCAGTATTAGCTACATAAAACATTTTGTAATAGATCAGACATACTCCTTCCGTGTGGGGTATTTTAGCCTAAAGTTCACCGAGTTATGAAAGAACTCCACTAACTACAACAGATTTTCACAATTACAAGTTTTACAATGGTTGGGGATTTTAGGAACCGTCAAATCAGTTGAATCCAACGGTGGAAAATGAGAAGTATTGGGAAGTATTAGGAAAAAAGTACTGAAAAGTACTGAAAATATTGATTTACAGTATGCAAATAATTGATTACTTTATTTACTGAAGGGTAGATAGGTAATTCCGAATCAGATGGACAATCTCTCTCCTCTCACTTTCTCTCTCATAGACACAAGACCCGACCCGAGCCTGCCCGTAGAAATTCCCCATTGTCTGACCGCCGCCGACGCGCCGACGAGGTCCTCCCGAACAATAGCACGCTTGCCCACGACCTCGACCAGGGCGGCGCAGGCAGGGCTATGCTTGCGTGAGACGCGCGGCTTGCACGATCGCCGCTGCATGCTGCCGCATGCCCGCACATCTCCTCGGCGCCAAACTCAAATCAGCTTCTCCTGTCTGCACGCCGGCTGGGGCCGCCGAGCGGTTCCCGGGCGCGGGCGAGCTCGTAGTGGAGAGTAGGAATGGATCTTGGTCAATATTCTCCGACGGGAGCGGCAGCTCGGGGGCGGTGGCGGAGACGGGAGCACCGCGACCAGCTCGTCGCCTTGTCGTTCGCCAAATCGCTCCTGACTGTAATCTTCTCCGGTGGGAGCGGCTGCTCGTGGGGCGGCAGCCGAGACGGGAGCACCCGACGAGCTAGTCTTTCGCTAGTTCGCGACGAGCTCGGTGTGCCTGGCTGGCCGCCGGTGGCGTGGGGCGAAGGCGGCGGTCTGCCGGAGACTGGTTTGTCTCGTCCCAGACGCGCGTGTTGTGTACCTCAGCAGCATGAACTGCCTCTGACCTCCGCCACCGCAGCTTGCAAAGTTGCAAGTTACCCTCCGGCCGGCCGGCTAGCCGGCGAGGCCCACCCTCTCCCTGTCTCACACAGTTTCCCTCTGGTTAATCAACGGACAGAAATAATTCCACAGGTAGTACTCGGAAGTACTGGGAAGCAGCTGCCAACCACCGTAAAAGCGCTCTTTCACAATACCTTAGTTTGCAAGTGCAACATTTCTTTAAAAAAAATTAGTATCCAAAGTTTCAAACCGGATAAGAACAACTTCCTGTCTTCTATCCTATTTTCTAGACTAATCATAACTGTCACAAACTCTCAACTCCACAGTACAGCACACGGTTTCTTTACTTTCATGTGGAGTCAAAGATCAATATTGGTCCTTAGCAGGCTAGTCATCTTTAGAAGCAGCCTTCAACCATTTTCATGGACCAAAATTCATTAGAAAATGAAAACTACACATAAAATAGGCTAGTTCAAGCAATGCTTTACCAAACCCAATTAACCACAATACCAACATGTGGCATCATTTAAGGCCTTAGTCAAATAGCCTAAATTTACCTGTGTTATCAGACACTCGTAACATTCTAAAGATCCGCAGATCTTAGCAGCCACATTAAGCCATTCATAGTCAACTCAGAAGATCAACAAGAGTGACAAGTAACAACTTAAGTAGCCGTATGAAAACTCACTTTACCAGGCATATTTGCATCGGCGCCAGCTTCCAACAAACACTTGATGCAGTCAGTGAAGCCACGGGATGTTGCTATTACTAATGGTGTAGAAGGCCTACCAGCATTGACATCAGCACCAGCCTAAAACATGGAATATATAATACATAATGTAGAAGATGGTGCTTCTAAAATATGCAACAGATTGTGCTCATATTAAAAGTAACATAACCAAATTCGTTCAGTTTCCTTCACAAAAACTGTCTACGGTAGGAGCTCTAAAGGAACAGGTCACTGCACCTTAATAAGTAGTTCTGCACATTTCACTGAAGAAGCGAAGATAGCCATTGTCAGTGGTGTATAGTTTAAGCACGCAACTCTGTTAGGCTGGAGAGAAGGCAGAGAAAAGATGACTTACAGACAACCGATGAAAAAAATAATGGAGAAAAGAAATTATCAAAGTTTGATATGCAAATTTTAGCAGAACACCTAAGTTACCCAAAATAGTTTGCATATCAAAAAACGCAAAAGGAAACAACAACGCCATATCGTCTTTGTTTATTCTTTCACTGTATCGTATTATATATGTATGCACAAATTAGTAACTAGAGTCTGCTTTCAATCAGTACACTGATCCAGTGATAAATTCCCACATTAATCTAGAAAGGAAAATTTCAGCCACATTCTGCTAGGCCATCGAAATTATCCGGACGGTTAGATCTAAATTTTGCGGTATAATCAGCACATACAGAACTCTCTAATGGGGGCAACCGTAGGTAGTATGTTGAGCCCAGCTGATTCACGGAAATATAAATTTTCTTTTGCCATCTAGACGAAGCAAGGAGGCTGATTGTTCAATGTACTCCAACTGACTTACGTGATAAAAGAAAGTTCCACCTAGCAAGACCTAAATCCAAACAAACTGGCAGCTAAAGAAATGTAATCGGAGACAAAGTGTCTGTACAGGAAAAACTGTTTACCTTTTTTTGCGGGAAAGGAAAAAACTGTTTACTTGATGTCAGCTAGTTCCTTAACCGGATAAATAATACACAGCAAACAGGATGTAGCCGAGTAAGTAGTGACGGTCCATGTCCAGATTTAAATACAGCTTACATATAGTTGTGAAAGGCTAGAAAATCATGCATTACTAAGATATAAAAAAAATATAAACCTTTTTGAATATCCAAGGCATAAATAGTACTTATAAAGGTTATTCATCCAGCCATGACTTCTCAGCTATATTGAAGAGAATATTGCACTGTAAACAAGACATATAATATTGATCATAAAGAGCAAACCGAAGATGGGGAAGAAAGATATTACATTTGCCTGATGCCGCAACAACAATTCAACCATTCTCACATTTCCACTTTGAGCAGCAACGTGTAATGGTGTTCCTCTTTTGCATATAGGGTCAACATAAGCTCCCCTGGACAATAATAACTCTGCTATTTCACAGTCATCTGCATGAAATAATTGAAAATGATAACGTCACATTATCATCAAGGATACACTAACAAGAATACGGAAGATAGCTTACTACCCCGGGTGTTAACTGCCCACATCCTGTGTGTCTCTGGTGTATGTGTGCCTGGATGAATGATTTACTTGCTTATTATGTGCCAATATGGTTAGGATTACTAGGAAACTGGAAAACTTCAAAAGTACAGTCTTTTTTGGTATATAGCATTCACGATTAGATCCCTTTTTTGCCTTGCGATCTTTGATGATTGAAATGAGAAAGCCACCATGCGTTTTTATTTATATGTTTAATAAGTAAGACCTAACAGTGGCCAAGCGCCTAATATTTCAAAAAAAAATCTATACAGGATCCCTGTAAGCGAAAATAACTATGAAAAATATTACAACATGGCATACTGTTGATCTAGCAATACGTGGTTTTTACAAGCAGTAGCAGACTGGGAAAACTATTACAACATAAGTTGGAACTACAAAGGGTTTTCAGCAGCATAGGCCACACATCAGACGGAATATAAAGCTGGCCGTACCCAACGAGATGGACCAAAATATATTTTTTTATCCAAGGATTAGCATTTTAAGCCCTAGTTTAAGTATTGTTCTACTGCACTTATGTGTATTGTTCAAGGAAAAAGTTTATGCACATGGCATACTGTTGATCTAGCAATCTGAACCATAAACATCAAATGATGATGGTTCCTATTGCATCTAGATTGACAATATTTCTTAAGGCAAAAATGCATCACTAGCTAAACGTTCTTGTCATTAAATTTAATTAATCATCCTATAAAATTACAATGTGCAAGACAAAAGAAAAAACAGAAGGGCTGAAATTTACTGCAGGACAACATCACAAACAGATACAAGTAAAATAGAAAGCAGAAAATATCAGGGAGGATGAATAAAATTACCAGTAGCAAAAACTGAAACAAACATACGCAGGGGCAAAGAGAACCTGTCATTGTAGCGGAATGGAGTGGAGTAGTCCCTTTTGTACTTGCTTTGTTTGGGTTAGCACCACGATCAAGAAGAAACCTTACAACTGATGTAGATCCACCACCAAATATTGCATATAATAGAGGCGTTGAACCTAGATGAGCACAAGAATGGAAGATGTTTGATATGAATGATCAACAATTCTTGCTTCTGACCAACATAAAGTGATAGATAATCAAGAGCAGCTGCGGCTGCAAAATGCATACTAGAACATCACACAATCAGGAACCACAGGTGAGTTACGTCATAAGATTAAAACGAAGAGCAAGAACATTCCCTGGCCAATATTGATGTCGATGCTACCACAAAAGATTGTGCTTTATAGATCCATGATTCGGCATGCATTTCACAGAAGCGGCCTATCAGAAACACTCTAAAGAAAAAACAAAACAAAAAATAGTTCCCTGCTTTTACTGAAACCGTAAAGACACGAGAAGATTTAGGGGCATCCCACCAATCAACACCAAAATAAAATAAAAATAACAATTGTGTATCTAGGTCACCGTGCAACATCAATAGTTAGCTTTAAATTTAAACTGGCAGGTGGTGATCAAGAATGGCCTCAAGCCTCTCAAGAAACAATGGCGTCCTTGAGCAGCATCAAAATTTGCAGAATTGAGCAACTTAGAAAAACTTGTTGGAGTTAACCTTGTTATCCTAGTTATAAGGTCATGTTTATTTCCACTTTGTTTTATCAGTTGCATCTAGTAGTGGACTAAGTTCTAGTTGTATGAGTGATATGCATGTAAAAATGGCAGAGCGGCAACGTCGGCAGAGAGCACAGCAGTAGTGATAGAGAGACTGCAGTGAAGCGTGCTGATTGCAAGTCATTAGTAGAGTCAAGCATGCACTATTGCTAGGATTAGTCAAGTTGGTTAATGGCAATCTACACGCATGGAGCTAGTGGCCAGTGAAATACGGATCAGCCAGTGTGTGGCTTGACCGAGTGTTGCATGCACAAGTGCGTGCGTGCGTGCTGGGTGGAGTAGTGGTTAGTGGGTGTGTTGGCTGTGTTGATCTGGCTACTTAAGCCCCTTGTAATCATCGTTGTTATTTGTGAAGTGAGAACAAGAGAAAAAGGCACAAGTGTGTGCGGTGCCAAAATACTCTGTGTTCTTCTCTGTCGTGTGTGTCTTCTTCAACCTCCAGCCACAGCTTACAAAACTAACTACCAATGCCACTCCAAAACAACCAACTTTCGTGTTCCTGAGTTCCCACAAACGACCCAAGACATCGCAACAAGCTTTCAGCAACGGTTCTCTCAAACAAAACAATAAATAAAACAGCATCCCATGGCACTCTGATGTGGCATTCCTGCAACTCCCAGATGACAAAATGCAACTCACCATACTACGAATCAGGCCACCTGATAAAGTTTCCGCACAGTTGCGCTAGAGCAACGGCACCCATCAATCCAACTCTGCAGAGTCAAAATAGCGTGGCAGCAAACTAATTACCATGTATCCCAGGCTTGTTGATATCGAGGCGGAGATCCTTGACGAGAAACTTGCACATCTCGAGCCTCCCAGCCCACGCCGCGATGTGAAGCGGACCACCCGCGGCGATCCGCCGGTTCTTGACTGCCCCCAGCGCCTCCTCCAGGTCTTTCCCCGACATCCTCAGTTTCCGCGCGGCCTCTGCACCCGCAAAAAAAGAAAAAGAAAACTCATCAGATCCCCTACGCCGCCGCCGCCGGGCCGTCCCTTTCCCCTTCCTCCATCCCACTCCGCCGCTCTCCCCTCCCAAACCCCTCCTCGCACCCGCACAGATCCCCAATCTTCTCCCGCCCTTCTTCCCCTACGCCGCCGCCGCCGGGCCATGGCCTCCGCCACCGTATTGGAGCTGCGGATGGAGAAGGCGACCTTCCTCAAGAATGTCCTGGAGGCGCTCAGCGACCTGTTCAGTACGGCCTACTTCAAGTTCTCCACCACGGGCCTCAAGCTCCAGGCCATGGACACCAGCGGCCGCGCGCTCGTCGTGCTCCATCTCCGCCCCGAGGCCTTCGATCGCTACATCTGCAACAACGACGACCTCTCCGTGGGCCTGAACCTCGCCGACATGGCCGAGGCTTTCAGCTTCGCCAACAACGACGACATCGTCACCATCGAGGCCCAGGACGGGGTCGAGACCGTTGTCATCACGTTCAAGTCGCCCGGTAAGTTCGGGACCCGCACGTCTTTTGCGCTAGCTGCTCTTTGCACTGACCCTGTGCTGATTTTGGGTTTGTGGAAATGAACAGACGGTAGTGTGATTGAGTATTTTAATTTGGTCGTGGGCGTCATCCCCGTGCCCTTAGCCATTCCGGAACACCAGGAATACCAGGCCATAATCCGCATGCCCTCTGCCGAGTTTATGCATTTCTTCAACGAGCTCAGCTGCTTCACGGAAGCTGGTACATAGATTTTCTCCTGGTGATTTATAAGGCTAACTGTTAATGTTCCGCATGGAGGATTCTAGTCCTGTACCTTGAACCATTTCCATCTCCTGCTGTAGTTGCTGTCGGTATCTCAGTGGATAAGGACTGGGTCCACTTCTTCACTGATGGATTACTTGGGTCCTCAAGAATTGTCTGCCGGCTGAACCAAACTGCTGACAAGGTACCTACCGGTTTGACCCTCTTAACCCCTCAAATTGGAATGGATATCATCCTCTGAATATCTGTGACTGTAACATGAAATGCAGTGAACAATCATATCTGTGATGTGTTGTCAATTCTTAATGCCCTAATGTTGTTAGCAAGTGTGCATTCTTGGTTAGGTTACCTTTTAGCCTGTCTGGTGGATAGACACTAGATTAGCAGAACATGCATACATGTACTGCCTTAGAATTTCCTTGTCTCACTATACCGTGTTGAGTTGCTAATTCACTTTGTTTGCTAATGTTGTTCTTCTGTGTTGGGAATATTAGTTTAGTCTGTATAACTGGATTTGTTAATTTGTCTACATATTCATAAAGCGGAACATGACTCTTCATTTGGTTGATTACATTGGTACTGAATTAGGCGTTTGTTTTTTTAGTTATTGCTTATTTCCTTCTCAACTGTAAGATCTGGGTGGAGGTCTGCAGTGCAGATTACCATCTGTTTATTCTATAAATTTCAATTGGTTCTATCATATGGAGTAACATCTTTAGTATCCTGTGCCATTCAACTACTACTTTAAGAAATATTGTAGAATGGATCCTGTTTATGCGTATGTGCACTAGTTAATGGGTCATGTTTGTATCAATGCAGTCAAAAGAAGCTACCGATATAGAGGTAGAGATGAAAGAAAATGTTTCCCTGACCTTTGGCCTGTGGTACATGAGCTCCTTATGCAAGGTGTCTACCCTGTCTGATCAAGTGACAATCAAGCTTTCATCCAAGCTACCTGCGGTGTTCGAGTACAATATCCGAGAGATGGGCTACATCAGATATTACGTGATTCCAGAAGAACTGTAAGCTGAGACGCAGGGGATCGCAGAGGAAGATAAGATGCAGAACTGATGACTAGCGGGGATACATATAGTCCTGTTGCCTACTTTGTCTTTCCACCATCAATTGCTTGACTATTGTTTGCAAGCAAAAAAGATGTTATGTTTCATCTGTTGTTTTTTTTTTGGAACATGTTTCATCTGTTTAGGCCAGACAGTTTCAGCTGCTTGTATCAGTATCTGTTGTGAGTCCTTGGATTTACAGTGAATTTAGATTAGTGGATTTGTGCTTTGTGCATTGGTATATACTGTGCTGTTTGATCTGGTCACACAAGCAAAATATTTAATAGTACAATACACAAATTATTCAACCATACTATAGTATGAAAGAAAGCGCTAACATATCAAAAGAAAATTCAGTTTCTACGAACAATGGGATCATACATATTCAGTAAATCTCAGTATTTGACATATTCTCAAGTATGTAACAGATTTGTCTGTCGCCTCTTGATTATCAAATATGAGATGTGTGTGGTATCATATCAGATTCAGTCCTCACCTTACCTCCTTGGTAGAATGAAACAGTTTAACCGATTTCTTGTACACTCTAGGTGTTCAATACTTTCAAACACACCATGTGTATCTATGCGGTAGCTTACTGCAACCCAACTCTGTTTAATCATATGCTAGTTACTAATCAAGCTTGTGCCGCCATGAAACCAGGTAGACATGTGGGGGTGCTATAATGAATACTTTCCAACCACATCATGCATGTGTATATATGTGGTTACTGCATACTGCAATCCAGCTCTGTTTGATCATATGCTAGTTACTAAATGAAACCAGCTAGGCATGTAGGATGTTCTATTTTGAATACTTGTGCTGGGAGATCTCCTTTCACCATTCAAATTTCAGGAGTTTTTGCCTAGCAGCAACCAGCAACAAGGTTATCTAGTCAATTGACCAAGTAAACCGTCATGAAAGTTCCTTGCAGAGGGGATGGTAGACAATGTATGAGGTTTCCAGATATTTAGAGAGCCCTGCAAGGCACCCCAAACATGTCTGCTGGCACTCCACACATGACACGTCTGAGATTTCCAGAGATTTCAGGCTTCGCTCGGCACTGAGGTTCACAGATGTCTGGGGTCATACAGTAGACATGTCTGGTCTCTCTAGCAAATTTTCAGACCTCGGCGATGTTGTGCTTGCTGACATGTCTGCGGTGCCCTATTGACCTCTTCATCGGCCCTTCGTTTCTCTGCCCCTCCCTCGGATCAACCCAACCTGACCAGGCCCTTCCCTCCATTTCCACCACCTCCCTTGCCGCCCCCGCCGCCTCGACATAGAGATCAGCCGGCGATGCGGGGCTGGCCCCGTCTGGATCCGGGCAAGCGCGGAGTCGAAGAAGCCGAGTGAGCCCCTACTCGGTGTTACTCCCGGGCTCCCTTCATCTCTGCGCCGCTCTCGTCGCCTCTGCGCGTCCGTCGTCACCACCTCGCCGACCTACTCCCGCCTCTCCTACATAGGCAGCACTGCCTCCATGTCACGCTCCCGTGACCGGAGAAGGGATAGCTGCCGGCGTCACGCGCGACGGAGGGCTCGGCGGCGCCGCCGCGAACCAGAGAGAGTGAGAAAGGGGATATGTTTAGGGTTTTTGTTCTTGCCTGCCTCCGCCCGACCACCCACACGGTAGGTTTAACTGGTGCTTACAGTTTTAGTGGGCCAAGCCCGATACAAGCCCAACGGCAACAGACCAGCTTATGGGCTGAATGATGCGAGAATGTAAATAACAGTAGAAGTACTACGGGCTGATACTGGCCGTGACATCCCCCTCCTTAAGTTGCAGCTTGTCCTCAAGTGCATCAACAGAAAGCCATACAGACATAAGATGACCATCACTTCATCAGTGTTGGAGTGTTTAGTCGAGTCATCCTTTCCCAAGTTGCCCACTCCCGTGGCCATCCATCCCATTTGACCAAAGCATGAGGAATAACAGAATGGCCAACTCTACGGAGGCAAGGATCAAGTACCTAACATTGCATGGTGGAAGCATCAATGAAGAGGTGTTGGAGTTGTTCATCGGGTGCAACTTCAGTGTTTGGGGGAATAGCGCACTTCAACTGAGAGACATGCAGCACTGGATGTATTTTGCTTGTTGCATGCAATTGGATTTTGTATGCCACAGCTCCAATGCGTTGCAGTATCAGATATGGTCCAAAGTACTTGAAGATTAGCTTGTTGTTGCCACGACGGTGCACATATTGCTGGATGTGGGGCTGTAGCTTGATATAGACCCAATCACCAATTTCAAAGCTTCTTTCTTGTCTGTGATTGTCTTCCTGCTGCTTCATGCGTTGTTGTGCTCTCACTAAATTCTGCTGAATGAGTTGTGTCATTGCGGAGCGTTCCTCTAACCATTGTTTTAGATCTGGGACTGAGCAAGCATCACTAGGACCAATGCCAAACGGACTAGGTGGATAGCCATACAATATTTACTAGAAAACCCCCCTCTCTGCACGCTTTATTTTGATGTAGACACGCTATATTTTGTCTCTAAAGACATGTAGGCACGCTTTCATAAAGCGTGTTCTGAGCGTTTCACAGTCACCGTGTCAGACTTGATAGAGACGCATTTTCTAGGCGTATCCATGAATGTAAAATATGTTTCATAGACACGACAAATGTGTGTGTAGATACATTGCTACATTTTACTAGAGACACGACGAATGTAGTCACATTTTGTAATGACGCTTGTTGCGCATTAACTAGTATAGAGATGCTCTATGTTATGACGTAGCATGTGACATGGCAGCTGACGTGGGCAGGTGACATGGCAAGTGACCTGGCAGCTGACGTGGCAGGTGATGTGGAATCTGAAACACTTTGTAGTAACACATATATTTATGTTAACAAATATAGAAACGCAATCGTAGAGACGTTTTTGATACATTTCTATAGATTTTGTTACATTATATAGTAACAACATTTGATGTATAAAGAAGTGTAGAGACGATATCATACACACATATACGTTGCGTATGTAGTAATATAGACACACTGTGTTGGAATGTTTTTATCGCGTCTAGGGCTGGGCATTTGGTTTTAACCAAAAGTTCGGTTCGGTTTTTTTGGTTTTTCAATAATTCGGGTAATGAGAAATGAGCACCGAAATTATTTCGGTTTACTAATTAACCGGTAGTTCGGTTAACTGAAAATTTCGGTTCGGTGTTCGGATTTTAACCGATATGACTTTTGTTAGGCTGGTGCCAGTGCACCGCCGGCTATAGCCCGTGATAGCGCTGCCACGTCAGCTTTTTCTCCCACTCTCACCCCACTCTCACCACACTCTCACCCCACGGTGCCAGTGCACGGGCTATAGTGCCAGCTCTCATTTCTCTCTCCTCCACATCAGCATTTCTTTTTCAGATTAAGTTATTTCACTCGCTTTTGTTTAGACATTCAAAATAATGCAAGAAAATAATTTTATTGAACTAAAAATGTTACTGATTACATAATAATTAATAAAATTGCATAATAAAAAAATTACATAATAAATAAAAAATACATTCTAATCCTCCTCATCCTCATCATCTTGCAGCCCAAGCTCTTTTTCCACCAAATTCATGGCCTTCGCATGTTTGCGTTTTTCTGCTTCGTCCATGTCGGCGGTTGATCGGTCCTTCATTTTGTTCCATTGCTTGAGTAGCTTAGCCTTCACTAAACCACCCCACATGTTCTTCATTGTGAAGGCTTTACTTGCTGCCTCACTGCTTGATGAGGATTCCTTTCCCTTCCTCTTTCCCTTCTCCCTCCATGCCGTCGTCTTGGCCCTATCGCGGCCTATTGGACGATCCTCCTCCGTCGCATCGCCAGAGCTGTACTCTCCAGAAACTCCGAGGCGGCTTCTCTTGGCAGTGGAATCGGATCCACTACCAGGACCATGTTGTCCTTTCCACTTCGCTTCATTGCGAACAGCTTCCCACCAGTGGTGGCGTCTGAAAGGCTGAGTCACTCTTGTGTCATTCTCGTACCTCGCCATTGCCGCCTTCATGACCATTGCATCGTCTGCTCCACTCTGACGTAACCCTTCTTCTTGGATGTAGTATGCATTGAACAAGGACACCTCACGGTTGTAGACGTTCCAATGATCCTTCAGTTGCTTTGCGGTCCGACGACGGGAAGGTTCCGAGGTAGAGTTGAAGGTCTCAGCTATCTGACCCCAAAAACTAGCGCCGGTCTTGCTATTACCGGCGATAGAGTCCTTGGAGTGAAAAATCCAAGCATGAACCTATACCGAAATAGATATTGTTAGTCATATAATAAAATAAAATTCCATATTAAATATGTGACGGGTAAGTAAATTACCAGTTTTTCTCGTCCGCAGTTGTCCAATCAAGCCTCTTTGGACGCTTTGGTACGATTGTTTCCGCGGCTTCGGACCCGGAGCTTGGAGCAGTGACTTCGGGAGGTGGTGGGGGGTATGGAGCATATGGCGGGTATGGAGCATATGGAACGTACGAAGGTGGAGCATGTGGAGGTGGTGGGGGGTATGGATACGGAGGTGGAGGGTATGGACCATATGGCCCCGGAGGTGGAGGGTATGGACCATATGGCCCCGGAGGTGGTGTGCCGGAGGGGAGTAAAACTCGGGGATGCGGCGAAGAACCGACATTGGAGCGACGATGTGTCGGAGAGATATCATCTAGGGGAGGGGCTGGGGTTTGTGACCCGTCGGACTGCAAGAGATCGGTGAATGCGGTGAAATCTGGAGTCCAACCCGACATGGTGGAGAAGATTTGGGAGAGTGGAGGAGAGAAATGAGATGAAGTGAGGTGTGGAATGAGTGAGGTGGTGGGGGGTATTTATAGGGGGTTGGGGATGAAATTTGGAGTTTTTTGAAAAAAAAATCGAATTTTTGGAGGCTGCAACGGACACCTCAACGGCTACCGCCTCCCTCTCGCCGCGCTCCCGCCTCCCTCTCGCCTCGCTCCCGCCGCGCTCCCGCCCCGCCAACGCGTCGCCTCCCTCTCGCCGCGCTCCCGCCTCCCTCTCGCCGCGCTCCCGCCGCCAACGCGGGCGACAGCAGGGCGGTAGCGCCCGCTACCGCCGGGCGACGGATCCGTCGCTCGCCGCTGCCGTCCCGTCCCCCTCCCGCCCGCCTCTCGCCCCGAGCCGGGCGATACCGCCCCCCTTCTCGCCCGCGTTGGCACCAGCCTTACCTCATTTTCCCATTCTGGATGTCAGGTCGGACTCACTTCCAATGCCCATCTCTGTGGCAGCTAGCTAGCGATTTGAGTATAGCTGAATAAAGAACGGCGTCTACATGCGAACTAGGGAGACTTGGATAGGTCTGTACGTTCATGGGGCTACCATGACTAGAGGGATAGGTGTTTATGTTACGCGGCTGCCAGGACACATGAGTACATGTACGTGTGTGTGTATTGGACTGACCTAGTAGGCTTCATCTTTTATTTGAAATAATTTAAATTTGGAACAACAAAAAAGTAACAAAACATGGTAGGTGAACAAAACTATATTTAAACGAAAAATATACATCTGATTTGAATAACTTGAAAAGTGAACATTTATATTATTTGAACGAATTTGAAAATATAACATTATGTTATTTGAAGGTTTTCCGAAAAAGAACATTTGTGTCATTTGAACGATTTTCATATAATCATTTATGTTATACAATAATTTCAATAAATATTATTTGAACAAGAAATACTCATATTTGTCTTACTTGAACAAAGAAAAACGTAACCAAAAAATTTGTATCAAAACATTTATATCATTTGAACGATTTTTAAAACATGAACAATTATGTTATTTGAACGAATTTTTAATAAAATATTTACATTATTTGAACGATTTTCAAATCATGAACAATTATGTTATTTGAATGAATTTTGAATAAATCTTATTTGAACGATTTTTAAAACATGAACAATTATGTTATTTGAACGAATTTTCAACAAAACATTTATCTTATTTGAACAATTTTCAAAATATGAACAATTATGTTATTTGAACGAATTTTCAATAAAATATTTATCTTATTTGAACGATTTTCAAAACATGAACAATTATGTTATTTGAACGAATTTTTAATAAAACATTTATCTTATTTGAATGAATCCAAAATATGAACAATTATGTTATTTGAACGAATTTCAGAACATGAACAATTATGTTATTTGAACGAATTTTTAATGAAACATTTATCTTATTTGAATAATTTTTCAAATATAAACATTTTTATGTTATTTAAATATTTTAGAAAATTTATGTTATTTAAAACAAAAAACCTACTTAATTTTTCCACAACACAAACAATTATTTAAAAATAAAACTAAAAAAGACACAAGACAAAAAAAAAGAAAACAGAAAATAAACTTAAAAAAATGCAAAGAAGAAAAAAATAAATTGAAACAGAAAAACAAAAATATAAAAAATAAACAGAAAAACGAAAAACAAAGAAAAAATAAACAGAAAAACAAAAAAGGCAAAAAGAAGACACAGAAAAAATAAAACGAAACAGAAAAAAAAACGTAAACCCATATGCTCCGCGGGGGTACGCGGAGCTTGGCAGGCTCCGCGGTACGCGGAGCATAGGGTTGCCGGGAGGAATGGCTGGCGGCCGCCGGTTTGCTAAAGAGCCAGATTTGGCAAAAAATACCCGAGGCGCGGCGCGTGCGACAGGCAGGAGAGAGCAGTAAAAGGCTAAAGGCTCTGTAGCCTAGAGCAGCCTTTGCGGGCCTGATGTTGTTGCAGTGTTGCCTGAGAGTAGTGATGGTCATCGGGCCGGCAGGCACAGCCCGGTAGATGCACAGTACCTGGCACGGCCCAGGTGCCGCGAAGGAAAAAAGCACGGCCCGGGTGCTTTCGTTTCTGGCCCGGCACACAACGGCCCAAACGGCCATTTCAGCTATTTCGGACAATTTTGGCCTGTTTCAGCTTTGAAATCCTTGTCAGCTCTCGCGACGCCGACGCGGTGCCGCCTCTGAGTGGCATCATCCCTTTCTAAAGGATGTCGTGGCTACCCTTCGTCCGCCTTACTCTGTGTGTCGGGGGAAATCCTAGGTCCAGTGCACTGGTCCAGGTAGCAGCGTGTGCTTTCCTTCTTAAAGGTGTTGCTCGGTACTCGACTTTCGATGCTAGGAGCGTGGTGGTTCTTCTTAGGAGGGCGCAGCGGTTGCGTGTTTTCATAGTTTAGTCGATCCGTCTATGCCTCCATTTTGTTTCTTCTTTTCGTTCCTTTGGTTGTGTGTTTGTTGTTGTATCAGCATGTATGGTGTTCCGTTTGTATGCGTTGGATGTATGATCTTCGTTGCTTTATTTATAAAGCGGGACGAAACCCTATTTCTAAGAGTACTTGAGTCAGTTCACAGTTGCCCAATGAGTGTTCGCTACAATCCCAATTTTTTTTCTTTTTGAGGAAATGTAACACGCACTACTTTCATTCCTTAAGAGAAGCTGGCAGAGCCAATAATACAAAACTGAAAACTAAAAGATAAAAACCAAAAGCTAAAAGCTAAGAAATGTACAAGAAAGGAGGGCCTGGAGCTAACTAATCAGGTGGGTGACAGAAACCAGCCACACCTCCTAAGCCTGCTTGCATCCAGAAATGAAGTTCATCTATAATCTTAGAAGAAACTTGATCAACCGAGGCAGCTTTGCTGTCGAAAATTCGTGTGTTACGCTCCTTCCGGAGCATCCACCAAGTGAGCATGGTCAGAGAGTTTCGAGCTTTCCTTGCTGTTCCGGTAGATCCATGAGAATCCCCAAACATGGAATACTCCTCCTGTAAAAAAAAATATGGAATACTCCTGAAAGTAAAGATAGCCAATGTTTATGTGATAACTGCATCTTGATTACCTCGTGTCATTCCTCAAAAATAGATTATCCTGTGCATGTATATCGTACGTCTACTAGCTAGTAGCAAGGGTGATATTCGCAAATTGTGAGATGCCCCCCCCCCCCCCGCCCGCCGCGTCGGCGTTACGATTTCAGAACAAAGACTCGTAGCAATCTAACTAAACCTTTTCGCTGCATGTCCTGAATTTTAGAAAGAAAACTGCAGTGGTCAGTATACTGAAACTGGAATGGAGAAGGATGCATAAACTGCGAACAACCTTCATGGCAGAATTAGTAATCCAGATTTCAGAGAATCTTTTCCACTTCAGAATTTTACACCCTCGTACTGATCAGAGAACTAAACCAGGCCAACACAAAATGGTAAGTCTGGGTTGCTGCTGTAGCACATAACCAACAAAAAAGATTAGAAAGATTGGGTGACGCCTTTCGTTGTTCTGAAACTTTAAACGGCACAGCGATAAACGCAGCTAACAGCGATGAAGTATTTGCCAGAATACAAGCCAACGTCACTGCCAGATTGTTCAAACAGGTTCTGAACTTTTAGAACCGCAAGGTCAAAGCAATGTCACGACAGCAGATCAAGTTTAGCTAGCAGCACAAGAGCCGCAGAGTTTTTTCTCGGCCTATATCTCTATGCAAAAATATTAAGAATTCTCATGTTGCCGCATGTCCTAGGCAGCGACACTTCTGAAGAGGTGAACCGTAAGGCAACAGTCAGGAGACCTGCTTTGGTCTTTCTCTACTCTGCATCGACATTTGGGTATAGCAGCTCCAAATGAGCTGAAATTAGCAGAAACAGTGAAGCAGAATTAGCAAAACACAGTGAATCAGTTAGGCATCATGCCACAGGAACTGGGAACCGTTGCAGATCAATAATCACATATGACAAAACAAGTCAACAGCAAGATTAAGAAGGCAGCTGATGTATAAAACCTGAAAGTAATGTAAATGTGCGGAAACTAGCTTTCATGTAGTGTTACACGATACAAGATAGAACCTGAATTTTGCTCACATTTATTTAAAACAATTACAATACGTAAATCATATATAAACCGTTGTGAAGCTAAACTGAGATGAGTGGATTGATTTGGGTTTTCAAATGCCAAAGTTTTTCACTAGCAGCACATGGTATTAAATTGAAGAACTGAATCATCTAAACCAAGGGCAGTTTTGTTTCGAACCCAATAATTTCAATGTCGAGGTTGAGTATGAACAAGTGATGGTGAAATGATTTTACCCAGCAACGGAGCAACCAACTAGCTTTACACAACTTTCTAGCATCTGTACACAGTTATGATAAATCCAAAAGGCACAATGTAAATAACTATTGTTTCCACTCAGCAACTTTTACTTATATCCATAGTTTAAAAAACCGGACCGGTAATCGAACCTGTGTCGGTTCAGGTTTTTACCGGTCGGACCGCTGGTTCACCGGTTCACTATCTGGTTTTTTAAATATAAAGTAATATATTTTCACTTATATATGTTGCAAGAAATAATAATTTTGTATGCAAAAATATTCCAGATTTGTAATTTGGCATAATGATGAAATAGCAGAGAGTCAATAGATAACATCAACTTACGATTCTCAGGCCCCAACCGCAAGCAGCAAGTCAACAGTAGGCAGAAACAGCCATTGTATTATATAAAGACACCGTGGTATACGTGAAGTGCGTACATGTATAAAGCAGCAAACCGTATCCTATTGTGAACTGATAGTGCTACCGTGTACTAGATAATAGATGTATACTGTCGTATCTCGCCTTGCAACACGAATCATTCATTGGTAAGCTGGTTTAGTAATCATTTCTACTTGGCGCCTGCACGTGAGGTGCAGGGATCGAAACCTGCTCGCCTCAATTAGAATTTTATAACACTCAATAATTGAATCGGTTAGACCGGATCACCCGGTTCACTGCGAAAACCACCGATCGGACCGTGATTTTCCCGGTTTGTTGGCTTGAGGCTCCGGTTTCTTCCGGTTGAACCGGCCCATCGGTCCACTGCGCTTAAGAAACCGGCTTGAGGCTCCATTTCCGATTGAATCGGCGGGCCGGTCCGGTTTTTTAAACTATGCTTATATCTACAAGTCCTAACTGAAGCAAATTAATGACACCTTCAGTAAACTGTTTTTCAAACTACAATTTCCAAGTTCTACTGACAACAACAGTTTCTTGTTACTGTTGGGAATATGCCCTAGAGGCAATAATAAAATGGTTTATTAGCATATTCATGTTTATGGTAATAGTTTATTCTCCATGCTATAATTGTATTAACCGGAAACATAATACATGTGTGGAATATAAACAACCAGTTGTTCCTAGTAAGCCTCTACCGGACTAGTTCGTTAGTCAAGAGATGGTTAGAGTTTCCTAACCATGGACTTGTTATAGTCACTTGATAACGGAGTCATATCATTAGGAGTAATGATATGATGGACAAGACCCAAATAATAAAGAGTTGCAATTGATCGTGTCACACAGTTTCATTGCCAACACTTTTAGTATGCCAAGTATAGTTTCCTTAGACCATGAGATTATGTCACTCCCGTTTACCGGAGGAATGCTTTGTGGACATCAAACATCACTTCGTAACTGGGTGATTATAAAGGTGGCTTTCAGGTATCTCCGATGGTATTTGTTGGGTGACATGAATCAAGAGTGGGATTTATCCCTCCATGTGACGGAGTAGATATCTCTGGGCCCTCTCGGTAATATAGCATCAGAAAGGTTGCAACCATGTGATTAAGTGTTAATCACGGAGATCCTATATTATGGACGAGTAAAGAGAATTTGCCAGGTAACGAGATGAAACTAGATATGGAGATATCGACGATCGAATCTCGGGCAAATTAAATATCGGTGAGACAAAGGGAATCGTATATGAGATTAAGAATCTCGGGCATCGTGGTTCAATCGATAAAGAACTTCGTTGAATATGTAGGAGTCAATATGGGCATCCCGGTCCCGCTGTTGATTATTGATTTGATCATGTCTACATGTTCTCGAACCCATAGGGTCACACACTTAACGCTCCGATGTAGCTAGGGTTAGCGATGAGATAATTGATGGTATGTACGAATGGTGATTCGGAGTCTCGGATAAGATCCCGGACATCACGAGGAGTTCCGGAGTGGTCCGGAGAATAAGATTCATATAAGGAAAGTGGTTTCCGGAGGTATCGGAAAAGTTCCGGAATATTTCGGTAGGGTACCGGAAGGTTCTAGAAAGTTCTAGAGGACTCTAGAAGTGGGACCCACATAAGATATGGGGCCCACATGGACCAAAGGGGTGCAGCTAGCCACTTGGGCCAGCCGCACCACACAATGGCCCATATGGGCCAAACCGGCCAACCAAAGGGCCAAGGGGCCCAAAGGGAGGCGCCCCAACTTGGGGGCCAAGGCAAGGGGGGCCGGCCAGCCCTTGCCCTAACCCTAGCCGCCCCATATAAAAGGAGGGGAGGGGAGGGGTGCGCACCAACCATTGGCTGCCCTAGCCGCACCCCTCCTTTGGTGCCCTAGCCGCCACCTCCTTCACCTCTCCCTTGGCGCCACCTCTCCCGTAGGGCTGCCGCCATCTCCTCCACCATAGTTGCTGCACCACCCCTAGCCGTAGGGCTGCTGCACCATGCCCTCCTCTCCCTCTCCTCTTGCTTGGCTTGGCGAAGCCCTGCTCGTGGAGACTACACCATCAACGCCACCACAACCGTCGTGGTGCCGAGATCCATCTAGCCATCTCCACCTTGCTTGCGGGATCAAGAAGGCGGAGATCTACATCGAGCCGTACGTGTGGATACCGCGGAGGTGCTGCCCGTTGTGGCACTTCATCGGATTGGATCTTCGAGGAAATACATCTCCTCGCGACTAGATGAGTCTAGTTGCGGGGATCGACTAGCCAACCCCTGCACCGACAAAACGCGTCTGTTCGATCTTCAAGGGTAAGAGATTGGATCTCACCTTCGCTACCTTCGTCTAATAGATCTAGATCCTTGGGGTTTCTTCCGCTTGTTTCGTAGGAAAAAATTTTGTTTTCTATGCAACGACCCCATCAGTGGTATCAGAGCCTAGATCTATTCGTAGATGTTGGTGCGATTAGAACACAAGGAGTTGTGGGCGTTGATATTTTATGTTGCTACCTTCTCGCGTGCACTTTGCGTCTTTGCGGTATTGTGAGATTGAAGCGGCCCGGACCAACCTTACTCGTCCACGCACGAGAGACCGGTTCCACGACAGACATGCAACTTGTATTGCATAAGTGGCTGGCGGGTGTCTGTTTCTCTTGCTCTAGTGAAGATGCAATTTTCAATGGAAGGCCTTTCAAAAGGATGAGTAAATAAGCAACTACTATATCACCGTTGTGGTTTTGCGTAGATTAGAACGGTTCTATCTCGTTGACCCAAGCCACGTAAAAATTGCATAAACAAAGTAGAGGACGTCTAACTTGTTTTTGCAGAGGGGGTCATGTGATGTGGTATGACCAATGTGTGATTTGTGATAATGTATGCAATGATCATGTTTGTAATCTTTCACGACTTGCATGTCGATGAGTACAGCAACCGGCAGGAGCCATATGGTTGTCTTTTATTTTATGTGACCTGCGTGTCATTGAATCACCATGTAATTGCTTTACTTTATTGCTAAGAGTAGCATTAGTTGTAGTTGCAATAGTTGGTGGACAACCATGGTGATGGCGCCACAATGATGGAGATCATGTCGGTGATGGAGATCATGCCGGTGCTTTGGAGATGGAGATCAAAGGCACAAGAAGAAAGGCCATATCATATCACAATTATGAATTGCATGTGATGTTAATCCTTTTATGCACCTTATTGTTATGCTTAGATGTGATCACGACGGTAGCATGATAAGGTGATCTCTCATGTTAATATCAAGATGTGTTCTCCCCTAGTATGCACCGTTGCCAAAGATCTTCGTTTCGAAGCACCACGTGATGATCGGGTGTGATAGATTCAACGTTCACATACAACGGGTGTAAGCCAGATTTACACACGCGAAAATACTACGGTTTCCTTGACGAGCCTAGCATGTACAGACATGGCCTCGGAACACAAGAACCGAAAGGTTAAACACGAGTCATATGGACGATATGATCAACATGGCGATGTTCACCTTTGAAGCTACATCATCTCACGTGATGATCGGTTGTGGTGTAGTGGATTTGGATCGTGTATCACTAAACAACCAGAGAGATGTTGAGTTTAGTGGGAGTTCATTAAGATGAACTAAAATTTTCATAAACAAAAGTCCAGATGTCTTTGCAAAAATCCTTGTAGATCATGGTCGACTACGGTAGTCAGTTCGTTGCTGAAAAACTGCGTCTCGATGGGTCATTTTGTTAAGTGGTACCTGCATTTGAAAGAAGTCCTAAACACCCATGCTCAGCTCTACGTGCTAGAAGTACCAATAGGAGATAAACCCAAATATTTCTGCAAGCTGTGAAGAGTACATGGAGTGGTTTTGAACCACCTACTTGAAAGTCAAGTGGATGATGTGCACCTTCATGAATTCTGACCTAAGTAAACAATTCAAGAACTTGATTGCAATGAAGATTGTTGATGAGCTGAAAAATAGTTTTTCAGCACAAGTTAGAATTGTAAGGTTCGAATGTCTGAACGGTTTTCTTTCACTCAAGATGGAAGAGAACACTTGCTTGGAACAACACCTGAGGATAATGCATGAGATACATCATCATCTAGTGCTTGTTTGGAACCACGAGATGAATGACGGTTTCGCGATAGATGGGGTGATACGCTAGTTTCTCCCCAGCTTCAAGAATTATGTCGGAGACTATGTCATAGGAAGGGATTTGATCACTTTCTATGAGTTTGTGTCTCGGCTGCGTCATGTCAAAGTGGAACTCATAGCAAGAGAAGTTGACAATGCAGAAAGTATATAGTGATATACAAGTTATAAGTGTTTAAGTCCAAATTGTAATTGTGGCGGTTCCGATAAGTATTTGATACTCATTCTGTTTTATGAAAACAGAACCTGCTGCTTGAGATTTGCATAAGGGATATGGGAAGACGTTGCGGAATGGTGGCAATCAAGGAGTTGATGCTGGCAACGATCTGTCTCTACATTTATCGTTTAGATTAGAGGGTTTGAATAAGTTTTGTAATTGAATTAAGTGTGATTTTGATTAGTGTGTCTTACTTATGTGAGACGGTTATTCACGTTAAAGACAATGGTTGTTCTATTCTCATGAGTGATCCTTTTTTGGAAATCACAAGTTTCGATTATAAGTGTATTATTCTTATTATAATCTAGACGATAAATTGGTTGAACATTTATAAAATATGTGACATACTAAAATATTCAAAACTTAATAATGACAATTGTTTTTGGTCGTGCTAAATATTGAATAAACATTTTGATGTTTTATCAATGCGCCTTATTGTAAGGAGTATGACTAAAAATGCCACCCTTTGGAAGTGTGCCATGAGTTGCCGAAAATAAACACAAGTGTTGGTTGTATTTTCAGCAAATGTTAGATGTCATTATTTTGTGAACTCCATCATAAATGAAATGCTTAAATAGGTGTATTTATTCGAGTTATGATATTTGATGAGATCAAATAAATTTCTGGAGTTTAGGATATTAAGTTAACAAGAAAATTGAGTCTTTATGATTTGATCAAAAGAGACAAAATATTTGAGTTATATGTTAGTATGTGGACTTGTGAGAAGTGTTATCACAAATTACAATGTTTAGAATATCTCAAAGGCGTTTGATATGTCCTAAGATATTGTAATCACACACTATTTGATATTGTGTGGTCTCAAAGAAGGGTTTTATTTCGGGGGTTTAATAATAGCATTTAGATTTATTTGATAAACACTATGTTTTTAAATAAGGGTCTATTTAATGATTTGCATTTCGCATATGAGTTATGTGAAATAGTGGTTTCATTAATTATGAGATAATCAGAGACTATTGCGAATAATGTTGTAGTATATTCATAAGTATGACTATGAATGTGATTCCACAATATGAGACTAAAAGGGGCAAACCAATTTGTTGGTTGTGCTAAGTATTTTAGTGGTTTATCGTGAAAAGGTTTCATTGATAAAAGAATTGATGGAATAAATGGAAAAGCTAAAACCTTGCTTGTTTATGTATCAAGTGGCACATATGTAAAGTGCTATGTTGGTTAAAACTTGACACATAAAGGAATTAATGATGGTGATCATTGAATTTTGTTTTAGCATGTCTAAAGAAAAGTAGGATTCATGAATATAAAATTTTGTCAGGTTACAAAATAATATTCATGATTTACTTGTCATGTTTGAGAAACAAGACATACCTACGAAACTACAAAGAAGAAATAGAAGCCTTAAATACGAAAATGACTAAGAGTCATCCTATGTTAAGTTTAAATCACAAAGTAATTGTTACTTGATTTTGTGAAAGCGTTATTTCACATATTTATTCTTCAAAAGGGTTTGTAAGGAATAAATAAAACTTACTGGACAAAAGCACAAGAGGTAAAACTCTTTAACATATTCAATGTTGTTAACTACATGGGGTAGTTGTGCTTAAGGTCAAAAGGATTTATGCTAGGAAAGTACTAGCATTCGTATAAAGAGTTCTCGATATTAATAGTTAATTAAGAATTTTGGAGGTGTCCAAAATATCGAGAAAATACAGAGTGTGATCTAATTAAGATATGTGGCGACATATATTAAGTTAGAGCAGAAACTATTTTCCAAGATCAAAATATGTGGTGACATAGTTTTGAGTGGGAGCTAGTTAAATCATGGTCAAATATAAGGATAACATATTTCTGAGTGGGAGCCAAAGTGGTTTCACAATTTAATATGTGTATGGTGTATATTTGAGTGGGAGTTTACAACATCTTGTTTGTGTGAAATGGAGATTTCATAAATGTTGTAAATAAGTCAGGAACCAACGTATAACTTGTGAAGTTAGAAATTAAACGTCTATGGAGATAGATGTATCTATGGTGGATAGATATGTTTGATACGCATTATGTCAGGATGTTTAACCTAACAAAGATTTTGAAGGAGTTCAAAATAAAACAAGAGAAGAAAGGTTCATCTGCTTGTGAGAAATAGGTGAAACATTGAGTTGATAACTCAGTACAAAAATGATGGTTGGAGGATATGTTAGTGTTCGCTATGAATTGTTCATATGACTAAAACATATAAGAACCATGTGTTTGTATTTGACGATATGTGACCCAAGTTCTTGGTTAGAAGAACATGTTAAGTGAGGAGTCATTTTTTCATGGAGTTGAGATAATAGAATCTAGAGATTGGTAGACTTGGTTGAAGTCATAAAACCAAACTAGATTGGAAATCTCATAATAGCAGAAGTGCAGCGAAAGCATGATCGGAAATATCGAAGTGACATGATAGCACTGTCGATTTGTGAGTCTACAACATATAGGAGTATATGATTAATTCAAGGATTAAAAGATATAATATTATGGTTTGAGAAATTTTATTTCAAGACTGAGTGAGTTCCGGGTGCACATGCTATGTAAAAGTCCTCTTGACTGATCATACGTCATGTAGGCATAAAAGGGAAATGAAAATCTCACTCTCTAACCAAATATATTATATTCATCATGTGATGATGAGAATTATCATGTGATGATAATAGGTTTATCATGAGATGATAAAGTAATGTCAAATTAGGTGACATTGACGTTTTGCAAAGAACATAAAGAACTGTATAGTACAGAACACGGACAGAACCTCTTCCACGAGCAAACATGATCAGCACTGAGACTCCATGAGTGTTAGACACCATGAGTGTTGGATCGAGAAAATGTAAACTAGATTATTGACTCTAGTGCAAGTGGGAGACTGTTGGGAATATGCCCTAGAGGCAATAATAAAATGGTTTATTAGCATATTCATGTTTATGATAATAGTTTATTCTCCATGCTATAATTGTATTAAACGGAAACATAATACATGTGTGGAATATAAACGACCAGTTGTCCCTAGTAAGCCTCTACCGGACTAGTTCGTTAGTCAAGAGATGGTTAGAGTTTCCTAACCATGGACTTGCTATAGTCACTTGATAACGGAGTCATATCATTAGGAGTAATGATGTGATGGACAAGACCCAAATAATAAAGAGTTGCAATTGATCGTGTCACACAGTTTCATTGCCAACACTTTTAGTATGCCAAGTATAGTTTTCTTAGACCATGAGATTATGTCACTCCCGTTTACCGGAGGAATGCTTTGTGGACATCAAACGTCACTTCGTAACTGGGTGATTATAAAGGTGGCTTTCAGTTATCTCCGATGGTATTTGTTGGGTGACATGAATCAAGAGTGGGATTTGTCCCTCCATGTGACGGAGTAGATATCTCTGGGCCCTCTCGGTAATATAGCATCAGAAAGGTTGCAACCATGTGATTAAGTGTTAATCACGGAGATCCTATATTATGGACGAGTAAAGAGAATTTGCCAAGTAACGAGATGAAACTAGATATGGAGATATCGACGATCGAATCTCGGGCAAATTAAATATCGGTGAGACAAAGGGAATCGTATATGAGATTAAGAATCTCCGGCATCGTGGTTCAATCGATAAAGAACTTCGTTGAATATGTAGGAGTCAATATGGGCATCCCGGTCCTGCTGTTGATTATTGATTTGATCATGTCTACATGTTCTCGAACCCGTAGGGTCACACACTTAACGCTCCGATGTAGCTAGGGTTAGCGATGAGATAATTGATGGTATGTACGAATGGTGATTCGGAGTCTCGGATAGGATCCCGGACATCACGAGGAGTTCCGGAGTGGTCCGGAGAATAAGAGTCATATAAAGAAAGTTGTTTCCGGAGGTATCGGAAAAGTTCCGGAATATTTTGGTAGGGTACCGGAAGGTTCTAGAAAGTTCTAGAGGACTCTAGAAGTGGGACCCACATAAGATATGGGGCCCACATGGACCAAAGGGGTGCAGCTAGCCACTTGGGCCAGCCGCACCACACAATGGCCCATATGGGCCAAACCGGCCAACCAAAGGGCCAAGGGGCCCAAAGGGAGGCGCCCCAACTTGGGGGCCAAGGCAAGGGGGGCCGGCCAGCCCTTGCCCTAACCCTAGCTGCCCCATATAAAAGAAGGGGAGGGGAGGGGTGCGCACCAACCATTGGCTGCCCTAGCCGCACCCCTCCTTTGGTGCCCTAGCCGCCACCTCCTTCACCTCTCCCTTGGCACCACCTCTCCCGTAGGGCTGCCGCCATCTCCTCCACCATAGTTGCTGCACCACCCCTAGCCGTAGGGCTGCTGCACCATGCCCTCCTCTCCCTCTCCTCTTGCTTGGCTTGGCGAAGCCCTGCTCGTGGAGACTACACCATCAACGCCACCACAACCGTCGTGGTGCCGAGATCCATCTAGCCATCTCCACCTTGCTTGCGGGATCAAGAAGGCGGAGATCTACATCGAGCCGTACGTGTGGATACCGCGGAGGTGCTGCCCGTTGTGGCACTTCATCGGATTGGATCTTCGAGGAAATACATCTCCTCGCGACTAGATGAGTCTAGTTGCGGGGATCGACTAGCCAACCCCTGCACCGACAAAACGCGTTTGTTCGATCTTCAAGGGTAAGAGATTGGATCTCACCTTCGCTACCTTCGTCTAATAGATCTAGATCCTTGGGGTTTCTTCCGCTTGTTTCGTAGGAAAAATTTTTGTTTTTCTATGCAACGACCCCATCAGTTACTACCATTTTCGAATAATCTGATACCGGGCTACAACGGTTTCAGTATAAGCTTTCAAAGCACAGGAATATTGCACTCCATTAAAACAAAACCCAAATGATCAGTTCTGGTACAAATCAGGGTCTCTCACCTGGCTGCTCGACCGTGATTACGAGGGTCTGTCTGCTGCGGGGTAGGTCGACGACGAGTGGGGTAAACCGCCTGTATCTGCCTGCTCGGACGTACATGACGAGGTCGTCGGGGATGTCCCTCACCCTCCTCATGCCCAGCCGGCTGGCCACCACGTTCCTCAGGCGGAACACGGACCTTCCCCTGAAAACAAGCGAGACGTCGTTGGTGTAGAACCTTTCGCCATTCCCCATGAACACCAACTCTCGCCACGGCAGCACGACGGCGAAGCTTCCCGCGAGGTGGAGGCCGAGCAACATTTAGTTGCGATTTGCAAAGAACCATGGTTATTCTCACTCCTCAGGATATCAAAGAAGCAGGGTACTGCGCTGAATTTTATGATTGAAAGCACATATATGGAGGCGCAGGAAGTCAAGAAACAGGGTCGGCAACTAAGAAGTGCTCCTAGAAGCGCGAATTTTGCAAGATGCCAAGAACAGAACTAAGGATAGCTCCCAGGTGAATGAAGTTAACACAACTTGCAATCCCCGAGGTTAAATTCCGATGCAGATTAACCACATTCAAGAACCCAATTCGCTCGATCGATCGGTTCGACCGTATCCCGAAAGCAAGTCGAGAAGAATCCAGAAGCGGGCATGGCGAACTCACCATCGGACGCGGAAGGCGAGGCACGCGCTCGGTGGTGGGGATGGTGCTGATGTTCCTGAAGTCGTCGATGCTGACGATGTCCGCGTTCCAGGGAAGGTACCTCCCGTTGGCGCGGAGGTAGCCGTAGCGGTGGCCGGCGGCGTGGCGGAGCACGATGTTGTCCCCGTCCCCGGTCCTGATGGCATGCCACCTGATGGCTTGTTCCTCGAGCTCGTCGTAGTTTCGCTGCTCGACGCGGAAGCCGCGGCAGCCGTGCGGGGTCGAGGCGCACGTGGCAGCGAGGTAGCGGCCGTAAGCGGTGCTGTGGAGGAGCACGTGCTAGTCGTCCGCGTAGTAGCGGTGCACCACCCAGGCGGCGTTCATGGACGCCCGACGATTGCTGAGGGAGACGCCATGGCCGTCCTCGTCGATGTGGAGGTAGGTGCCGTGCACGCAGATCCGCAGCCACACGTGGTGCCTATCGTGGAACTGGTCCATCGGTCACTGTCGGCGCTGCTGGACCGCCGAAGAGCAGAGAGGCGGTGGAGGGAGGGAGAGGTGGGTGGGGATGATGGGTTCTTGGCGCTCCGGCGAAGAGGGGAGGCGAGCCGAGCGAGTTGGTTGAGACGGTTACCTTCGGGCACCAAGGCGGGTATTTCCATCGCGGCGCCGGGCTCTGGGCACTAGGTGGGCTTACGGGCTATATTCTCGGCCCGGCCTACCTGGCCAAAACCCTCACGAGCGTAATGCTCTTCTTTTCCCGCGCCGGTGGCGTTGGCTAGGGCCGGATGCGCCACCCTTCCCTCCCCCGGCGACGGCGAGCCTCTCCCTCCGTGCAGCCCGAGCGCACCGGCGCGGCGACGAAACGGCCGGTGGCCCACTCCTTGCCCGGCTGCCCCGGCGCGGGGCACAAGCGAAGCAAGACAGCGAAGGAATCACCATCAGATCCAGCGAACGAGACTGCTAGGGTCTGCGTGCACGTTCTCTCGCTCCTTTCTGTTGCTCGCTAGTGGCTTCTCGCAGAGTCGCAGAGTAATGTGAAGCTCCGGAAAACTGTGACATGGTGGAGAAATGCAACGCCATATCTGTGTTGCCCCCCGTACTATTTCTACCTTCCATTTGTTTGATGTTCGTGCAAAAGCAAATTTAAAAAAGACCTCTCATAACAGTCTAGTCCCAATCTCAAGTCCATTTCTCGGCAGAGCACCCCCCACATTGTCAGATTTTACAAGTTTAAGTTTCCTTCAACTCTCCTAGTCAATTTTTTTCTCTAGAAAAATAAAACAATACTACCTCTGATCCTAAAAAAGTGATGTAAGTTGTACTACTAAAGTAGAGGTACTTAGCTCTTTTCAAACGACAATCATTAGGGATCGGAGGGAGTATAAGATTTATACACAAGCTTTGACAAAAACATTAAGGAACCAACATGAGTTTAATCAAAATACAAAGATTTATCCATCAAAGATATCAAGTTTCCAAGAATATTCAACATGAGTTTGATCCAAATACAAGATTTAGCCGAAATACATACATACAAGATCTATACAAGTTTTAATCCAAATACATACAAGATTTCCCTAGGGGACCTCCAGCAGGGGAACAAGAGGGTTGCCCTGGGGCCTCGGCACGAGCTGAGCTCAGCCAGACCGCGTCGACGGGGCGACAGTGGAGGAGGTCATTGGCCCAAGCTTGGCGGTGCAGCCTCCAGGCCAAGGGACATCGTCACCCATGACCGTTGACCCTACCTCGGAGAAGACCGGCGCGCGTTGGGAAAGACAGGTTGGGTAGTGGATGACCTGCCTCGGAGAAGACTTGTTGGCGGTGACCGTGGAACACTGAAGATCTGCACGAGATGGGGCTGACGGCCGAAGTGCCGCCAGCAGTAGGGACAAGTGAAGAAGGGGGTCGGCCGATTATCCTCTCCCCTCTATAGTGCAGTGTGGGTTGATTTGCCAGTTTCTAGGGGTGACAATGTAAATGCATTCGTGTGGATGACTAGTAGACCTTTTTCAAATCACGAAGAAATCAACGACTCGGATAACAAGGGAGGGCCAACCTAGTAGTGGAAAATCCGTGTTGTGACATGGTGGTGTGTTGGCTCCGTTGCAAACTTGTCGCGGCCGAATTAGTTATCATGGGCTGAAAACAATGCGTCATTTTGCACTTCATACTACAAACTTTTTCCAGTATGTCTAGGTTATGGCAGCCGGTGTACATACTAAATTTGCGTGCCTTGCTCACCAAATTGTTAAAAAAATTCGGTGCATTCAGAATCAAATGAACCAGACATTCCCATGCCATCTTTCTCCTATACTACCTAACCCCATTTTCTTATGAGATCTTAGAAAGATCTCGTCGGAGGAGAGGAGAGGAGCATAGATTCTTGCTAGAGGACGAGAGGATGTGGCGGAGGAGCCGAGGATGCGACGGAGGGGTCCTAAAGCGGACACAGTCCCCTTGATATAACAGAATTGCAGGCCGATTTTGGGTCCCCCTCCCCCTCACCCCCCCCCCCCCCCCCCTCCTCCAAAATTTCTGGGTTGGGCGAGATGTGGTTTCTCTTTGGGCCACCGAAGTGGCCCAAAACCGCATATCAGACGGAATTATAAGTAATGGGATGGTTTTTCAGGACCTGCTAGAGATTCTCTTACACATTTTGGTGGAAAGAAGATCGAAGAAAATTTCCTTCCCTTTTCTTTTCAAACTTAAAAAATTCGAGCTTACATTTGATGTTACGTTGTGTAAAGACCGTGAAGCCCCTGTGGGGGAGGCAGGGACGTCGTGGGCTTGGTGGGGTCCATGTTCGGGGGTCCAGATGAACCAAACCGGGCACACATATCAGGTGAGTGCGAAGGGAGAGGGGAAATTATATTGCCCAACCATTTTTGTTGTATCGCATTCTTCTGGTAATTAGTACCGACGGAGTGGTATATTGATATACCCCTTTGATTTTTTCTAGAGAAGTGATACGTGTCAAACGTATCTATAATTTTTGATTGATCAATGCTTGTTTTGTGCCATTGTCACATGTTTTTATTATCTTATTCTATCATTTTTAGGAATTTTATTGGACTAACCTATTGATAAGATGTCCAGTGCCAGTTTCCTGTTTTTGCTATTTTCTATTTCAGAAATTCTACTTCGGGAAATATTCTTGGAATTGGACGAAATTTTACGGAGAATTTTAATTCGTCAGAAGGAAGACCTGGACCAAAGGGGACCTGGAGAGGTCACCCAGGGGCCAGGGGCGACCCCTGGCCGCGGCCCCACCTTGACCAATGGCCAGGACCCGCCCCTGGTCCTGGCGGGTCCCCTCAGCCCCCCTCGACGCCTATAAATTCCTAATTTTCCTAATTTTGATGGAGCAGTGATTATTTTCCATGAACTCCACCCAAAGCCACCGCCATCTCGAAACCTAATTTGGGGAGATTCTGAAGCTATTCCCGGCACCCTGTCGGAGGGGAGATCGATCACGGAGGGCTCTACATCGCCATGCCTTCTGTCGGGATGATGCGTGAGTAGTTCCACCTTGGACTACGGGTCTGTGGCAGTAGCTAGATGTTTGTCTCTCTCCCTTGTATTTCATGTTTATGATCTTGTGAGCTGCCTAACATGATCAAGATCGACTATTGTAATGCTATATGATGTGTTTGCTGGGATCCGATGGATTATGAAGTTATGATCAGATTGTGCATGGTTCTTATATATTGATTTATGTTCTTGCATGCTCTCCGATGTGCGTAGTTAGTTTGGCCAAGTGATTGCTTGTATCTCCAAGAGATAGTATTTATGCTAGATAGTTGGTTCATGCCCCCTCTTGTGCCTGGGCACGAGTGACAGAAACATCTAAGGACGAGGGTGTGCTGTTGTGACTAAGGGTAAAACAGCGGTTTTAATATCTACGTGATCATAAATATTTCTTACATCATGCACTGTTCTTAATACAATTGTGTGTTGATTGCAACTTAATACCGTCGGGTGACAGGCTGGATAGCAATCCCGCGGTGGACTTTTTAGGCAAAGATGCAGTTGGACTCAACGGTCTTTGTGATTTACTGTGATGCCTACATGAATATTACCATGAACTCTTTGATTTGGATAGATTAAGTTTGTGTCATAATCTTGTCAATTGTCCAGCTTGTTTACCCGTCATATGAGTATTTTATTTATTGGAGAGACACCACTAGTGAACCCATGGCCCCCGGTCCATATTTTTCCATTGATTACAACACCGTTTACTTGCTTTTCATATTTACTTGCTCGCTGGTCCGTTTCCATAAATTCATTCACCACACCATATGTTTAACCGCTTTGTTTTCAGCAGATCGGGAAGATTGACAACCTTCCTGCCGTTGGGGGCAAAGTATTTGTTTGAGTGTGTGCAGGTCCACGTTCGTTGACGGTTAAGCGCCAGAGATCGTTGACGGGCACCTCGTTGGTGATTTCAAAGTCCTACTGGTTCGATTAATCCTTGGTTCTTCACTGAGGAAAAACTGCTACTTGCTAGATTCACGCCTTCGCTTGGGGTACCACCCAACTCTACTATCATCACTCATCAAGAAGCTCGGAAGCTAGTCCCTCCATGCTTCTCTAGGCTCCGATTTTGTACTAGAGAGAAGCGCGGTTGTGGGAAGAAATGGGTAGCATTTCTTCCTTCTTTTTGCCTTTTTTCCTCTAACCTAGAAGATGGTCAAGAAGCCCAAAATAAACGGCCTTAAGCCCTCCAGCCACAAATGAAACAGACCAAGCATTCACCATTGGCATCCTTGCTTCTGGATCTTCAAATTCATTGTGCCCTTCCCTTTGTCCTTGTAAGCATTCCTTGATGTGGGAGGCCCTCTTTTTCCCATGTGTAGATGTCATTGTCTTTTCCTATGCTTGTTCAGTTGTCTTGTCCGCATGGCATCATTAGTATCATCTCCTGATCACTTGTCCGCGTCACCTCCTATCACTGTTGGGAGTTGTGCTTGTTTCGTGCTATAAAGCAATGTTAGCAATACATCGATTGAGAAGTTTGTCTAGTTACTCAAATGAATTTATTTATAACCGCATCAAAAGAAGTTTCAGGTTTATTTGAACCCATTGCATACGATCAGCCACACTCCTAAGATCCTGAACAATATCCCTAAAAACATATTTAAAAATTTGATAGCTTGAAAAACAGAAACTGCTAGATATCTTAGCGGTGGGCAAAGATTTGTGACACGCATGAATTAGCAAAATATTTGGTACGCAGATCAATACATTGACTGTATTTTGAAGAAATTTGGTTTTATGTGACACACATCACTACCTTCACTTCGTCGTTATGATGATTGTCTGTCATCTGAGCTGAAATTGTGTTCTTCAACATTCTCATCAGTAGATTGTAATTAGGTGAATAACACAATATGTCAAAAAAATATATTACAATATGTGAGACCGCACATTACGGGTCTCTTTGATTTGCGGGATTCCAAAAAGGCAGGAACATGGAAAACACAAAAATAGGATAGGATTGCATGTTTAAAGTAGAGAATTGTAAAAACACAAAAAAATTGTGAAACTGGGTCTTTGATTCGCAGCAATATATAGTAAAACATGGAAATCCTATAAGGCATGGTCAAAGCAAACGCCCCCGACCCTCTCCTCGTTCCCCTCCTTCAGTGAACAGAGGCGATTTTTGGGCGAACCCGTGCGGACCAGCTCGCCGGCGGCGATCCGCTCGATTCCTCGCCCTCCGCGGCCGCTCCGGCGGCGGGAGGACGGGGAATCGACGGATCCCGCCGTGTACATAGTCTAGGTGTGCGTGGGTGGCCTGCCGGCGGCGCTGTGGAGATGGCGGCGTGGCCGGAGAGGCTTTTGGCGGCGGCGGTTCCCTCCTCTGTTCTCGGTGCTCCAGTGGAGGCCCTGGGCAGATCTGCCGTCGCGGGCGCGGCCGCTGCTTTCCGGAGTCGCGGCGTGCTCTTCCTCGAGCTGGCGGCCGTGGTGGCGGCGCTGGTTCTAGTTCTTGGGGTTCGGCAGCCTCCACTTCGGTGGATGGTGGTGCTTTTGCTTAACTCTTCTGGGAGTTTGCAGGCGGATCGATCTCCCTCGTCGGTGGTTCGCGGTGGGTGCGGTGGAAGATGGGTGGCGCTGTCGTTCTTGTCTCCGGCGTGAGACGGCGATGCGGCGCGGCGGCAGCTCGAAGCCGATGCTCCTTCAACGTCCAGATTCTGGCGCCTGCGTCAGATGGCTCCTGCGGCATCTCAACGCGGTTGGTCGAGCTGGCTGCTCCGGTGCGAGGTGAGGCCGCTTTCTTCTTCTCCGGCGGCGTGCTGCTGGCGCTTGAAGACGGCGTGCTGCTCGGTGGATCCGTGTCCGCTGTGTGTGGGTTTGATCTTGTCTGTGTTCGTGCGGTGTGCTCCTTCTCTTGTTGATCTTGTACACGAACTCCCTGTCAAAAAAAAAGATTAGGTCATGACTCCCCCTGTTTGGGTTTATAAGTCCCCTTGATTTTGAGTCATACTTTGACCATGATTTGGACGAAGAAACATGGGTTGTATGCCCACAAACATGCTAGACTGTAAACTTCTTTCGAATACAAATCTAGTGGTATATTATTTTGTCATATAACCTATATTTTCTTAGTTAATTTTAGGGTCAAAGTTTGGCTCAAAATTTGAGGGGACTTATAAACCCAAAAGAAGGGAGTATAATAAAACCATGGTCTTCGCCTCGCTCTTTGTGCATATCATTTTTTTTAAAGGTTTGAGTGAATTGTAGAAACCAAAGGAAAAAGTCCTCCACTTTTCATATGATTCATTCCCTTGAAACAAATGGATGAACAGTACCACCAAAGAAAAATTTGCTATTCCTATGTTTTTCCTCCGATATCCCAATGAATCAAAGAGGCCCTACATGTTGATGATGTTTATAATCTAGTGTTCTTCAACTACCCAAACAAAGTCTCACATGCAACCACACAATAAAGGATCTAATAAATTTATTATAAGCATTTTTTTGCCATGTTTAGAGTCAACACGGACAGTAGCAGTAACAAATTCATATATAAAACAAAAAGGAAAAGGAAAAAAGACCAGGGAGTAACCGTTTTTGTAATGTTTATTGTCGTTTTCCTTTCCTTGACGTCCAATCATCCAATGTAATTCGTTTTTAGAGTTTGGACAGTTGTATCTTGTGTGTTGGTGTACTAGAGGCAGTTCACAGTTGCCCAATGAGTGTTCGCTACAATCCCAAACATGGAATACTCCTGTAATGAAAAAATAGCCAATGTTTATGTGAAACCTGCATCTTGATTATCTCTCATTCCTCAAAAATAAATTATCGTGTGCCTGTGTATATTGTACGTCTACTAGTTAGTTGCAAGGATGATATGCACAAATTGTGAGACGCGTCCCGCCTCCATGTTACGATTTCAGAATACAAAGACTCGCAAGCAATCTAACTAGTAGATCAAGTTCGCTGCATGTCCTGAATTTTAAAAAGAAAACTGCAGTGGTCAATATACTGAAACTAGAATGGAGAAGGATGCATAAATTGAGAAACTTCATGGCTTCATGGCAGGGTTATAAATTGGATTTCAGAGAATCTTCTCCACTTCAGAATTTTACACCCTAGTACTCATAACAGAATTAAACCAGGCCAACACAAAAATGGTAAGTCTGGGTTGCTGTTGTTGCACGTAACCAACCATTAGAAAGACAGGGTGATGCCTTTCATTGGACTGAAACTTGAAATGGGCAGCGATAAATGCAGCTAACAGTGATCAAGTATTTGCCAGAATAACAACGCGGCCATTACAAACCGACGTCACTGCCAAATTGATCAAACAGTTTCTGAACTTTTACAACCGAGGTCAAAGCAATGTCACGATAACAGATCAAGTTTAGCTAGCAACACAAGAGCCAAAGGGTTTATCTCTACATTAAGAATTCTCATGTAGCCGCGTCCGAGGCAGCAACACTTCTGAAGAGGTGAACTGTAAGGCAACAGTCAGGAGACCTGCTCTGGTCTTTCTCTACTCTGTACCGACATCCGGGTATCTCTGCTCGAGGTTAGCTGAATTAGCAGAAACAGTGAAGAGGTATTAGCAGAAAACAGTGAAGCAGTTAGGCATCATGCCACATAAACTGCAGCGATTACAGCAAATCAGTAATCCCATATGGCTAAAACAAGTCAACGGCAAGATCATCAAGACAGCTGATGTATTAAACCTGAAAGTAATGTAATGTGCAGAAACTAGCTTTCATGTAGTGCTGCACGATAGAACCTGAATTTTGCTCACATTTATTCAAAACTATTACAATAAGCTAAATCATGTATAAACCAGAGTATCTTCTTTGTGAAGCTGAGCTGAGATGAGTGGACTGATTTGAGATTTCAGGTTCCAAAATTTATCACTGGCTGCAAATCGTATTAAATTGAAGAACTGGATCATCTGAACCAAGGACAGTTGTTTCAAAACCAATAATTTTCATGTCAAGGTTGAGTATGAACAAGTGGCTCGTGAACAACCAACTAGCTATAGACAACTTTCTAGCATCTGTACACAGGCTGGTGAATCCAACAGGCACAATGTAAATATCTATTGTTTCCATTCAGCTACTTTTACATATATCTTGAAGACTACAATAGTTCATACACTTCCCAAGCCTTAACTGAAGCAAATTAGCGACAGTTTCAGTGTTTTTCAAACAACAGTTTTTTTTCTTAATGGCTAAAACTTTCTTGATACTAGTACCATTTCGAATAATCAGATACCGGACTACAATGGTTTCAGTATAATACTTCCAAGCACAGGCAAATTAGCACTCAATTAAAACAAAACCCCAAAAGATCATGGCCATGTAGCAAATAGTACATCTGCCAGTTTCAGTACATATGAGGGTTTCTCACCTGGCGGCTTGGTCGTGATAACGAGTGTCTGTCCGCTGCAGGGTAGGTCGACGACGAGTGGGGTAAACCGCTCGTATGTGCCCGCTCGGACGTACATGCCGAGGTTGTTGGGGATGTCCCCCATGATGCCCAGCCGTCTGGCCACCTCGTTCCTCAGGCGGAACACGGACCTTCCCCTGAAAACGAACGAGACGTCTTCGCCATTCCCCATGATCACCACCACCCGTGACCGCAGCAGGACGGTGAGGTGGAGCTGCGTTGAGTTGAACCATGGTTATATTCGGGAGATCAAAGAAGCAGGGTAGTACTGCGCTGAATTTTATGATCGAAAACAAAAATACGGAGGCTTAGAGAGTCAAGAAACAGGGGCAGCAACCAAGAACTGCTCCGAAGAAGCATGAATACAAGATGCCAAGAACAGAACAAGGATTTCTCCCAGGCGAGTGAAATTAACACAACTTGCAGTCCCGCGGTGAAATTTCAATGCAGATTAACGGCATTCAAGAACCCAATTCGCTCAATCGATCGGTCCTGCCGAAAGCATTTCGAGAAGAATCCAGAAGTGGGCATGGCGGACTCACCCTACTCGGACGCGGAAGGCGAGGCACGCTCTCCCTACTGGGGATGGGCTCCACGACCCACTGCATCATGGTGCTGATGTTGTCGTGGTCGTCGACGCCGACCTCCGTTCCAGGGGAGGAACCTCCCGTTGGCGCGGAGGTAGCCGTAGCGGTGGCCGGGGTGGCGGAGCAGGATGTCGTTCACGACCTCGACGGGCTGCCACCTGATGGCCTCTTCCTCGAGCTCATCGTAGTTTCGCTGCTCGACGCGGAAGCCCCAGCCAAGGCCGAGCGGCGCCGCGTTGCACTTGCGGGTGGCGGCGAGATAGAGGCCGTAGGCGGCGCTGTGGAGGAGCACGTGCTGGTCGTCCCCGTAGTAGAGGTGCACCGTCCACGCGGCCTTCATGGACGCTCGGTGACTCCTGAGGGAGATGCCGCGCCCGTCCTTGTCGGCGTGGAGGTAGGTGCCATGCACGCGGCTCCGCAGCCACACGTGGTGCCCGTCGTGGAACCGGTCCATCGGTCGCTGCCGGCGTTGCTGGACAGCAGCCGAAGAGCAGAGGCGGTGGAGGGAGAAGCGAAGCGAGGAGGGCGGCGGCGGAGGTAGGTTGGGATGATGGGTTCTTGGCGCTCCGTCGAAGAGGAGAGGCGAGGCGAGGCGAGCAATGTTGGTTGAGACGGTTAACCTTCGGGCGCCAAGGCGAAGTATTTCAAGGTGCCAGACACGCCATCGCCGTGCCGGGCTTTTGGCATTAGGTGGGCCTGCGGGCTCTTTTGTCGGCCCGGCCCGCGCGGCCCAAACCCTCACGAGCGCGAGGTCTCTCCCCGAGCCTCTTCTGTTTGGGAGCTCCTCCCTGGCGCCCGGGCGATTCCTTGCTCTGGAATCGCCTGGTTGAGCCGGCTAACCGCGGTCTAGCAGGCACGCGCCCTCATGACTCCTGCGCACGGGCCAACAAACATGTGGGCTCTTTTTGTTTTTTATTTATATTTTGTTGTTTTATTTTTCTATTAATTTTAATATAAAGATTTTTAAATATGAACCATTTTTAAATCTACATACTTGAAAAGTTTGAACATTTTTCAAGTCATAAACAGTTTCAAAAATGAAAATTTTAAAATTGAATATTTTAAAATCTTATTTTTTTAAAAAAGGAAAAATGTAAATTTTTTATGAGTAAAAATAATAGTGAACCAAAAATACCGGTGAATCGAAAATAACAGTGAACCAAAAATCCGGGTGAACCAAAAATAATAGTGAACAAAAAATTCGGATAAACCAAAAACAATAGTGAACCAAAATTTCGGATAAACCGAAAATAATAGTGAACCAAAATTTCGGGTGAACCGAAAATAATAGTGAACCAAAAATTCGGATGAACCAAAAAATCGGGTGAACCAAAAATATCGGCGAACCGAAAATAATAATGAACCAAAAAGAAACAAAAATTCGGATGAACAGACAATAGTAGCGAAACAAAAAATTCGGATGAAACAAAAATTCGGATAAACCGAAATAATAGTAAACCAAAAATTCGGGTGAATTAAAAATAATATTGAACCAAAAATTCGGGTGAACCAAAAATAATAGTGAACGAAAATTTCGGGTGAACCAAAAATAATATTGAACAAAAAATAATATGAACCGAAAATAATATTGAACCAAAAATACCAGCGAACCGAAAGTAATAGTGAAACGAAAATAATAGTGAACCAAAAATTCGGGTGAACCAAAAATACATATGAACAGAAAATAATAGTGAACCAAAAATAATAGTGAACCGGAAAGGAACCAAAATTCGGGTGAACAAAAAAATAATAGTGAACCAAAAATACCGGCCAACCAAAAATAATAATGAAGAAAAAATTCGGGTGAACCAAAAATATTGGCGAAGCGATAATAATAATAATTCGAAAAGGAACCAAAATTCAGGTGAACCGAAAATAATAGTGAACCAAAAATTCGGGTGAACCAAAATTAGTGGTGAACCAAAAATAGATATTTGAAATATTTCAATTTGAAAATGGTTCGTATTTGAATATAGTTCAGATTTGAAAAAATATTCAATTTCAAAAAAGGTTCTGATTTTAAATTTATTTTTTAAAATGGTTCAAAATTTAAAAAATATTCATTTTTGTAAAAAAGAAACAAAGGAGAAAAATGAAAAAAGAAAATAAAAAATTCATATATTACCGAAACCAGAAAAGAAATAATAAGGAAAGAAAGAAGAAAAAATGAAAAAGAAAGAGGAAAAAGAAACGGCAACATAAACAGAAAAACGAAAAAGGAAAATGAAAAAAATGTTTCCTGGGCCGCGACCCGTCACATGGTACGTGCGGGCGAGTGCAGGAAAAAATAACTGAGGAAACGAAGGAACCGTTGAAATGGGCCGAGCCCAGAAATGAAATCCTTTGGCGAAACGGTGCTCCGAATCGCTCGGACAATACGGAGGGGTATCGCTATCCGAAGGGTTCCCTTCGGGAAGGTCGAATTTCCTAGCAAGGCGTTTGTAGCGCCCCGACCCCAGAACTATACAGTGGAACGTTGTGTAACCGGTCATGCTACACAATTGAGGGTTACTGGGTTTACCAATCCCAGGCCAATACTACTTGGCAGGTGTGCTCGGAATGGATCATCGGCACACAACACCTCAATCATGCCATAAGCTCAGACATCGCTTCCATGTATAGTAAAGAGACCGAGACTTGTGGAACGAACTGGCACATCACAGACTCTACGACACAAAGATATCATAGTTCAACTCATATAATTGAGAAAGATAGCAAATGACACATCAGAGGTCACTGACCCATCATTACAACAAGCGGAAGCAATTTAAAGTTGTCTAAACAACAAGATCCAAATTATGGCCTAAGAGGCCTACAGATAACATCCCGTGCCAGCCTGTTCCATGACGTCCCAAGCTGCCACCTGGGAACCCCAGACTACTCGTCGAAGTCAACGTAGAACCCACCTTCCAGTTTGGTGGCGTCCTCCTCTGAAACAAATAATAATCAACAAAGCAAGGCTGAGTACGACGTACTCGCAAGAATTAGTAGGGCGATATAGGCCCGATGCTGACGGAGGCTTCAAAGCTGTATAAGTAGTTGTTTTGCAGAAAGCTAGTTTTTATCCTTTCGAAGACTATGACTCATGGCATCGACTACTCAGAGGTTTTCATAAGGGGATAAGATAGTAAACTTTTCTTCTTCGGTTCCCATGGAACCTACTATCATCAGAATCACCACTAACTCCACCAAGGCACTCCCTCGAATCACCCTCGAGGAAATGAACCTTTATCACACGTTGATTATGCAACCTTTAGCTGCCATATCAATTAGGTTAATGTTTTCTATGATCTTATCGTCTATTCCCAAGTTGTCCATAACCGTGGACACGGCTTTTCGAAAAGATTAAACCCTGCAGGGGTGTACTGTTTTTACCATTGGTACCGTCCGACCCCTTGCCTGATCAATTTAGCTCTCTTCCGGGGAAAGCCGGCAGGGCAGGGCGCGGTTAAACCTTTACAAAGCATGAGACTATCCAAGGGCCATCGTGACGACAGGACAAGTTCAGCGCCTATTTCAACACCCTGCCCCATCGCCACTCCTATCACATCCATCATCATCATCACCATCATCATCACCGGCCACACACTCGCAAATGGAAAGCGCAAACTAGAGGACCCTTGGATACGCCCGCACTAATTATTCGGTTAGTAAGGAGCCCATACTCCCACCTTTGGAAGCACGCTAGTCTTGGTTCAAGAGGTAAAGAACTCGCACCTAGGGGCCAGAACGAGACAAAACACCATCCCCGATGGCAACTCATCCCAGCCTTCTTAGCAATTAATTATCAACACAAGTCTCCACCACTGTCCGAACATTCCATTCAATTCACAAGTATGGAAATAATCAACGGACAACTTAAGCATTCGACTAAGCAGGGCTAAGCATATCTAAGCATGACATACAACAGATATGATTTATCTCAGGCCAACACTTCAACCTATGGCTCATAGGTGGGGAAACAGGTAATGGTTCAGGGAACATGCAATGATAGGATATTATATACACTGACCAAAACTTGTCACCAGAATCGAATGCAATAATAGTATGGTGGATAAAATACTTGGGGAATATGAGATATGCCAAGAAGGTTAGGTTAGCTCTTGCCTTGCTGGTAGTACTGGTCGCGCTGGTTGTCAAGGTATTGTGGTGGAACCTCGACTCCAGAATCTACCGAAACACAAACACACAAGAAGGAAAATAAATAACAAGAATACAAGGTGCAATGCACAATCATGATGATATGGTCATATTATGCATTGGAAAGGTATTGGGCATCTCCACAGTTCAATGGAACCCTAAAATAAAATATGGCGATTAACGGGTCAAAACTCCATCTTAACTTAGTGAATTAGGTAATATCCAAAATGGTCCAGTACTGAAATATTAGGTTAAATATGCATGAAAAATGACATATTTGATAGATATTAACACACTGATCGTTTTTGGTATATCGTTGCAATTTTCTGATTAAACGATGAAATAAATGGTGATTAAACGGTTAAGCAATTTAAATCAATTTAACCAATTCGCAAATGACTCAAGGTAAAAGTTAGTTTCCATACTGTGAGTTTTAACATAGTTGAATAGCATTTGAGTTGCTGATCAAAATGATAATATCATTGCATTTTTGGATTAATATTGAACAAGTTAGGACATTGCTAAGAGGTGATTTAATTCTGACCATTTATTTATTTTAAGGGGCAAGCACTATTTAAATGTCATCACTGCATGGAAAATGGAACATAGCATGTAGATGCTTGTTTTCCTGAACATTTTGAGAGCTTAACATTAATTTTTGGACATATATAACTAGAGTTATGGAATTAACAAATTCAGCCATATTTCTGCCATTTAGTCTTCTGCAATTAAAGGCAAATTATTTTGATCAATTAAATTAACCAAAGGTACCAACAGGTAGACATTTTGTTGCTGAGCATTTTTGACATATTATTTGCAATTTTTGGACAAGTGGTTCAAAAGTTATGACAATTCAAAGTTCAACTTAATTTCTGCCAAATTTACAAATTCCAGGAAAATCGGCCGAAACGATTTACACCCGGGTGGAGCTAGCCGCAGAGACAGACAAGCGGGGCCGGGCCACGTTGGCGTCCACGTCGGCCAGCGGCCCACCCGCAGGTTTGACTGGCGCAGGGCGGCCAGGACCGGCGCGACGGCATGGTCACCGGCGGCGAGGGCGCGCACGGATCCGTCGTTTGCGAGCGCTAAGGAGACAAGGAGGGGGTGCATTCGGTTCCGCACGGCGAGGAGAGGCTAGTGGCGGAGCTAGGGACCAAATGGTCGCCGGAGAGGGCGCCGGCGATGAGCTACGGCGGCGGCACGGTTCGGCCTACGGCTAATCGATGAACCCGAGGGGGAGAGAGAGAAGGGAGGGGTCCAGGAGGACCGGGTGCTCACCCTGAGCACGTACAGCTGCTCGGCGGTGGCGGGGAAGCTTGGACGGCGACGGAATCGTGGCGGCGGCGCGGCGGACAGCGGCGAGGAAGACGAGACCGACGCGTCGATGTAGGGTTCCCGAGCTCGATTCCTTCGGCTTGGAGGTAGAAGGCGACGGCGCGGAGCTCGTGGTGCTCTTCGATCTGCTCGGGGACGCTCCAATCAACGGCGGCGCGGCGGCGGGCTCGAGCTAGGTCACGGCATGGCCGCAGCGGCTTAGGGTTAGGGTTTTCGGTTCCGGGGGGGAAAGTGAGGGGCGAGAGAGGAGCTAGGGCAACGAGGAACCCTCTTATCCACCGAGGGAGGCTAGGGATCGAGCGGGTGCGTCGGGGACGAGCGCGGCAGCTCGGTCGCTACAGCCATGGCCGCTACAGCGTGAAGGAGAAGGAAATTTTGCAGATACCCCCCTGCCTGCCTTTTCCTTTTTCTGTTTTATTTCCTTTAAAAGAACAGCAGCATTTTCTATTTAATTGGGGCCTCAAAACATTTCCAAAAATTATGAGAAAATTCAGGGAGGCTCACAATAATGTAAGGAAGCCCACCATATTTTTATTTGGAATTTTTGGAAGTTTATGTTGGGTTGGAAAATCAAGCTTGAATGGCAACTATTTAAAGTTCTCATTTTAATTGAGGCATCTAAACCTTTTTATAAAACCTGCAAAAATTCATGTAGCCTTCTCATGACATGTAGAAGCTTGATAAAATTTGGTGTTGCAAAATAAAAAGTTTTGCACCACATTTGTCATAGGGTTTACTTAATGCAATTTGATCAATTCCAACTATCAAATGTATAGTCTTATAAAAGCACAAAGCAAGAATATTATTTTGCACTCTTGGAACTTCCTGGACAAATATGGAAACTCAAGAATATTTTGTTTTGCCACTTTGAGCAATTGCATTTGGTTTGGAATTTTAGGAAGTGTTTGCTTCCTTTTAATGTTTTCCATTGCTTGCAATATTTAATTTAGCAATTTAAATATGTATGCTATGATGCAATGCAAAGCAAAAAGTGAAAATTTGGCCCATATTTTAGGGTACCAAATCTGGGCTGTTACAATTCTATCCCCCTTACAAGAATCTCGCCCCGAGATTCCTAGAGTAGGAAGAGGGAGGAGGGAAACATGACAACCCTCAACTTCAATGATCTTCTGGATCCCACGTTGATCTTCCTTGTTGCAGAGAGTAAGGTAGCAAGCATGACGTGCCGACGAGAAAGTCAGAAGATGGCTCAAGGTGATAGACAAATTTTCTCCAAGGTTGGAAATATGAACTTTGCACAAGACCATACGTCTTTGAGAAAGATGACTGATTCCGGGCATAACCAAGAATTACCCACGATCCTCAGGCATAGGGGTTGAGGTTAAAGACTTAAGAGATTTCGTCAACGGGCCTTCCGGTGAGGTGCGTGAGCTACAACACCGACCTTGTCAGGACTCCTAGCAGGCTTAGGTCATGCTCTCGACGAACCCCAATCATCATTTCTGCTTGAGGTTCTGAGTTGGTTAGGTGTGCGGACACTTCAGGCCTTGCAGGTCTGAAGGGGAAGGTTGCGTCAGTGACAGAAGGTAGGGGCACTAATTTTTCAAGACATAGACATTCATTGCCCAGCTCCAGAGCACGAGCTAGATTGGGAAATACCGGTAAGATGATAAGAATTGACCACTAGAGGGGAGTCCATATCCTCAAAGGGTATTTGATGGTTGTGTGCAATGACATGAAGATGAAAGAAGACGATGCTCCAGAGTCGAATAAAACTTAAGCTGGATATGTAATGACTCGAACGTACCCACGAGAACACGGGGGTCCTCTTTAGCGGCTTCAGCAGAGACGTGGGTTAGACGACCACGGTTAACAGTCGCAGCCTTGGCAGCAGGTGTGGAAGGAGCTGGTGCAGGGGTAGAGCCTCTGGCCTTCTGAGGACACTCACTGGAGTAGTGACCTGGCTGACCACAGGCGTAGCAAGTGAGCCCTGGCGGTGCAGGCGGACGAGGACGGAACCCACTTCCAGCCGCACCCACAGTCGATGTAGCTGGGCGAGGCGGAGGTGGCTCGTGTCCTGTAGGCTTGGGTACGAAAGGTGCACGAGGCACCGAACCGAACGGCACGAATACCCTGCGCTTCTTGGCTTCGGAAGAAGAAGAGTCCTGGTGGTCCACTGGAGCTGACTTCCTGGAAGACTCTAGCTCCTTCCTGCCTTGCTCCAGAGTGAGAGCCTGGTTGTACAACTCCTGGAAGGACGGAAACTTGAAAGGTAACAGCTCATAACGAAGCTGCGGATTCAGACCCTTGCGGAACAGATACTGTCGGTCCTCATCGTTGGTCACGTCCCGAGGGGCGTAACGAGACAGGTGATTGAACTCCCGCCCGTAAGCTTGGAGATCCATCCGACCCTGGTTCAGATTCAGGAACTCCCTTCTCTTCAAATCCATGACGGGCTTAGGGATGTAAGCCGCACGGAATGCAGTGCGGAATTCCTCCCAGGTGAACACATGACCAGCGGCAGACATTGCCACATGGCTTTCCCACCAAGAGCCAGCGGCTCCCATCAGAAGGTAGGTTGCAAAGTTCACTTGCTCAGCAGCTGGAACATGCAGCGCGGTAAACTTGCGCTCCAGGGCACGCAGCCAATCATCAGCATCCAACGGCTCCTTGGCAAAAGCGAAGGTGGGAGGCTGGGACTTCAGAAAGTCATTGAGATTGTTACATTCAGTATTTCTCCGAGCCCCTTGCTGCACTAACTGCGCGAGAAGATTCTCATGGCGCAGACGACCCTCTTCGATGATCATCAGTACCTCCGCCATAGAGGGTGGCGGCGGTAGCTCAGTGTTGCTTTGCTCACCACGACGGGTAGGAGCCATTCTGGAGATATGAACAAGGACACAGTTAGTAACCATAACTAGTCACTTAGGATAGATCATTAGACTTCTTCCTGATATAGAGATTTGAGATGGCACAAAACAAATCAAGGCAACCACGATATTGCAGAAACCTTTGTTAGCACTCTTCCGACAACTAGTGCCGAAAGGGTTTACTAGCACGTGTTTTGGAGGAATCACAAACATTGATAGGAAACTCGCTAAGAGCAATCTTAGTCGTGATCAGATAGTTCTGTGGCAGAGAGTCTAGCTAAGCTAGTGACAGAGGAGAGCAGTGCTGAGCAAGGTCAATTACGGCGCAACCTCGAGTTTGAAGACTAACTTCAAGTTTTGCCAACCTGGATGTAGGGTTTGACCACTAATATCAGGATTCAACGAAAGATCTTAGGGTTAAAGATCAGCTTCATGCACTGGGACTCACGAATAGCATATGCTCACATGGGTGACAACCCTCATAAATCATTACACCTGAGCCCTAGCACAATCCGGGACCTTCGGTTTAAGATCTTGGGCTAAAGCAAGGGAATTTCTTGACGATCCGCAACATTTCCTTTCTTCGGGCTTTAGAATTGTCAACGAGCAAAGTTAACCAGTGACTAAAGATAGAACCCAACCCGTGATCCTAATTCTTGACTTGCCAGACGAGCAGAAGAACCGCTTAAATCAAATAGAGGTAAGATAACTCAGAATAGAGCGAGTTGGATAAGGAGTAAAAAGAATCCTAAGATGGTTTTCACAACTCCTTTTTAGGTTATAAATAATTTTTCACGAACACTAGACTTAACATCGACCAGTAGAACGGGTTTCCTACAGGTAGTCCTGCTCTGATACCAATTTGTAGCGCCCCGACCCCAGAACTATACAGTGGAACGTTTGTAACCGGTCATGCTACACAATTGAGGGTTACTGGGTTTACCAATCCCAGGCCAATACACTTGGCAGGTGTGCTCGGAATGGATCATCGGCACACAACACCTCAATCATGCCATAAGCTCAGACATCGCTTCCATGTATAGTAAAGAGACCGAGACTTGTGGAACGAACTGGCACATCACAGACTCTACGACACAAAGATATCATAGTTCAACTCATATAATTGAGAAAGATAGCAAATGACACATCAGAGGTCACTGACCCATCATTACAACAGCGGAAGCAAATTATAGTTGTCTAAACAACAAGATCCAAATTATGGCCTAAGAGGCCTACAGATAAACATCCCGTGCCAGCCTGTTCCATGACGTCCCAAGCTGCCACCTGGGAACCCCAGACTACTCGTCGAAGTCAACGTAGAACCCACCTTCCAGTTCGGTGGCGTCCTCCTCTGAAACAAATAATAATCAACAAAGCAAGGCTGAGTACGACGTACTCGCAAGAATTAGTAGGGCGATATAGGCCCGATGCTGACGGAGGCTTCAAAGCTATATAAGTGGTTGTTTTGCATAAAGCTAGTTTTGTTTCCTTCCGAAGACTAGGACTCATGGCATCGTCTAATCAGAAGGTTTTCATAAGGGGATAAGAGGGTAACACTTTCTCTTCGGTTCACGGGGAACCTACTGTATCAGTAACTCCAACTATCTCCACCAAGGCACTCCCTCGAATCACCCTCGAGGAAATGAACCTTTATCACACGTTGATTATGCAACCTCTAGCTGCCATATCAATTAAGGTTAAGGTTTTCTATGATCTTATCGTCTATTCCCAAGTTGTCCATAACCGCGGACACGGCTTTTCGAAAAGATTAAACCCTGCAGGGGTGTACTGTTTTACCATTGGTACCGTCCGACCCCTTGCCTGATCATTTAGCTCTCTTCCGGGGAAAGCCGGCAGGGCAGGCGCGGTTAAACCTTTACAAAGCATGAGACTATCCAAGGGTCATCGTGACGACAGGACAAGTTCAGCGCCTATTTCAACACCCTGCCCCATCGCCACTCCTATCACCATCATCATCATCATTCTTTTTCATCACCAGTCACACACTCGCAATGGAAATCGCAGACTAAAGGACCCTTGGATACGCCCGCACTAATTATTCGGTTAAGGGGGTTCCATATGCCCCCACCTTTGGAAGCACGCTCGTCTTGGTTCAAGAGGTAAAGAACTCTCAGCCTAGGCGGCAAGAATGAGACAAAACACCATCTCCGATGGCAACTCATCCAAGCCTTGTTAAGCATTTTAATTAAGTACCACCAGTTACCACATTGTCCAAACATTCCATCAATTTCACAATTATGGAAATAATCAACGGACAACTTAAGCATTCGACTAAGCATGGCTAAGCATATCTAAGCATAACATACATCAGACATGATTTATCTCAGGCCAACATATCAAGCTATGGTTCATAGGTAGGGAAACATAGTAATGGTTCAGGTAACATGCAAGTTATAGGAATTCTATCCACTGAACAAAGTTGTTACCTAGAATCGAATGCAATATTATGGTGGATAAAATACTTGTACGAATAGATGAGATATGCCAAGAAGGTTAGGTTAGCTCTTGCCTTGCTGGTAGTACTGGTCGCGCTGGTTGTCAAGGTATTGTGGTGGAACCTCGACTCCAGAATCTACCGAAACACAAACAACACAAGAAGGAAATAAATAACAAGAATACAAGGTGCAATGCACAATCATGATGATATGGTCATATTATGCATTGGAAAGGTATTGGGCATCTCCCACAAGTTAAATGGAACCCCTAAAATAAATATTGCAATTAACGGGTTAAAACTCCATCTTTAACTTAGTGAATTAGGTGAATATCCAAAATGTCCAGTACTGAAATATGAGGTAAATATGCATGAAAATGACATTATTTGATAGATATTAACCCACTGATCGTTTTGGTACCTTGTTTGCATTTTCTGATTAACGGTGAGGAAATAGTGATGTAAACGGTTAAGCAATTGAAATCATTTTAACCAATTCGAAAATGACATCAAAGTAAAAGTTATTTGCATGCTGTAATATTAACATAGGTAGATAGCATTTGCTTTGCTGGTCATTTTGGTATATCATTTGCAATTTTGAAGTATTATTCATCAAGTTATGATATTCCCAATAAATGATTTAAATCTGCCATTTTAGTAAATTTTGGTCAACAGCACTAAATTTAATTCTCCAACTCTCTCAAATGACATGAGGTGATAGCTTATTGTCCACTGATCATTTTGAGCTATTGAACACAATTTTTGGACATATAGAACTATAGTTATGGAATTAACAAATTCAACCATATTTCTGCCATTTTAGTCTTCTGCAATTAAAGGCAATTTATTTTGATCAATTAAATTAACCAAAGGTACCAACAGGTAGACATTTTGTTGCTGAGCATTTTGACATATTATTTGCAATTTTTGGACAAGTGGTTCAAAAGATATGACAATTCAAAGTTCAACTTAATTTCTGCCAAATTTACAAATTCCAGAAAATCGGCCGAAACGATTTACACCCGGGTGGAGCTAGCCGCAGAGACAGACAAGCGGGGCCGGGCCACGTTGGCGTCCACGTCGGCCAGCGGCCCACCCGCAGGTTTGACTGGCGCAGGGCGGCCAGGACCGGCGCGACGGCATGGTCACCGGCGGCGAGGGCGCGCACGGATCCGTCGTTTGCGAGCGCTAAGGAGACAAGGAGGGGGTGCATTCGGTTCCGCACGGCGAGGAGAGGCTAGTGGCGGAGCTAGGGACCAAATGGTCGCCGGAGAGGGCGCCGGCGATGAGCTACGGCGGCGGCACGGTTCGGCCTACGGCTAATCGATGAACCCGAGGGGGAGAGAGAGAAGGGAGGGGTCCAGGAGGACCGGGTGCTCACCCTGAGCACGTACAGCTGCTCGGCGGTGGCGGGGAAGCTTGGACGGCGACGGAATCGTGGCGGCGGCGCGGCGGACAGCGGCGAGGAAGACGAGACCGACGTGTCGATGTAGGGTTCTCGAGCTCGATTCCTTTGGCTTGGAGGTAGAAGGCGACGGCGCGGAGCTCGTGGTGCTCTTCGATCTGCTCGGGGACGCTCCAATCAACGGCGGCGCGGCGGCGGGCTCGAGCTAGGTCACGGCATGGCCGCAGCGGCTTAGGGTTAGGGTTTTCGGTGCCGGGGGGGGAAAGTGAGGGGCGAGAGAGGAGCTAGGGCAACGAGGAACCCTCTTATCCACCGAGGGAGGCTAGGGATCGAGCGGGTGCGTCGGGGACGAGCGCGGCAGCTCGGTCGCTACAGCCATGGCCGCTACAGCGTGAAGGAGAAGGAAATTTTGCAGATACCCCCCTGCCTGCCTTTTCCTTTTTCTGTTTTATTTCCTTTAAAAGAACAGCAGCATTTTCTATTTAATTGGGGCCTCAAAACATTTCCAAAAATTATGAGAAAATTCAGGGAGGCTCACAATAATGTAAGGAAGCCCACCATATTTTTATTTGGAATTTTTGGAAGTTTATGTTGGGTTGGAAAATCAATCTTGAATGGCAACTATTTAAAGTTCTCATTTTTAATTGAGGCATCTAAACCTTTTTATAAAACCTGCAAAAATTCATGTAGCCTTCTCATGACATGTAGAAGCTTGATAAAATTGGTGTTGCAAAATAAAAAGTTTTGCACCACATTTGTCATAGGGTTTACTTAATGCAATTTGATCAATTCCAACTATCAAATGTATAGTCTTATAAAAGCACAAAGCAAGAATATTATTTTGCACTCTTGGAACTTCCTGGACAAATATGGAAACTCAAGAATATTTTGTTTTGCCACTTTGAGCAATTGCATTTGGTTTGGAATTTTAGGAAGTGTTTGCTTCCTTTTAATGTTTTCCATTGCTTGCAATATTTAATTTAGCAATTTAAATATGTATGCTATGATGCAATGCAAAGCAAAAAGTGAAAATTTGGCCCATATTTTAGGGTACCAAATCTGGGCTGTTACAGCGTTCGTACGGAAGACACGTGTCGTTGCTCCCGATTTCTGATACGTCTCCAACGTATCTATAATTTCTTATGATCCATGCTTGTTTTCATACCATTTGCTACATGTTTTGTTTACATCTTATAGCATTTTTATGCATTTTCTGGAACTAACCTATTAACAAGATGCCACAGTGTCAGTTCCTGTTTTCTGCTGTTTTCCCGTTTCAGAAAAGTACTTAAGGAAATATTCTCGGAATTGGACGGGACAAAAAGCAGCAGTCTTATAATTCAATGGACTACACGGAGCCCGAAGGAGAGGACCTGGAGGGCCGTGGGCCGGCCACACCATAGGGTGGCGCGGGACCCATGCCTACCGCGCCACCAGGTGGTGTGGGGCCCACGGGAGCCCTCCGACGCCGCCCTTTCGCCTATATATTGCCCCCGACGCATAAAACCTAGACGGACCCCGTCATATTCCAAAGAAACATCTGCAGTGCCGCCGCCATCGCCGACAAGTTTCGGGGGACAGAAGTCTCTGTTCCGGCACCCTGCCGGGACGGGGAAGTGCCCCCGGAGCCATCTCCATCGACTCCACCACCATCTCCATCGCCGTTGCTGACTCCCATGATGAGGATGGAGTAGTTCTCCCTCGGGGCTGAGGGTCGTACCGGTAGCCATGTGGTCTATATCTCTCTCTCCCATGATGTGATCTATATGTGATCATGAGCTTTGCAATCTAGATGTTGTTATGTTACTCAAGTGGGCTTTATTTATGTGATCTCCGGAGACTCCTTGTCCCACGTGTGTAAAGGTGACAATGTGTGCACCGTGTGGGTCTTTAGGCTATATTTCACAAGATACTTGTTCACTGATTTATTATTTGAGTTGGATGTCTCTATGAAATTGTGGTGTGTTAGTACCTCCTATGAATGCTCATGGTCCAGTGTGGGGTATTCATTAGTACTTGGGAATATATGTTTGAGACGTGTTTTTGCATTCCTACACAATGAATTAGTGTTCGTTATCCAGCCGGAGAATACTTCGGAGTAGTATATTGAAGTGCTTATATTTATATTCAATTATGATTGCATTGTTGAGAGTGACCACTGGTGAAAGTATGATCCCTAGGCCTTGTTTCTAAGCATTGAAACATCGTTTACAACAAGTTCTGCTACATGTTTGTTTGCTGCCATTTTTATTTCAGATTGCAATTACTACTTATAATCATCCGTATTACTTGTATTTCACTATCTCTTTGCCGAACTAGTGCACCTATACATCTGACAAGTGTATTGGGTGTGTTGGGGACACAAGAGACTTTTTGTATTGTGATTACAGGGTTGCTTGAGAGGGATACCTTTGACCTCTACCTCACTGAGTTCGATAAACCTTGGGTGATTCACTTAAGGGAAACTTGCTGCTGTTCTACAAACCTCTGCTCTTGAAGGCTCAACACTGTCTACAAGAATAGAAGCGTGTGTAGACATCAATTTCCTAGCGAACCTGTGCGGAACGTGAATATCGAATCAGATCGTGTACGCCGCGTACGAGCCAGAGCACATGCTGATGCACGCATGCATGGAATGACCCAGCTTCAGCGATCGATCGGAGGGGCGCGGTCGTTTCTCTTTTAAAAAATGGAGATGTACAAACTGAAAATGTACAAAACTGGAAATGTATAACCATACTGCTACCGGATATACAAAACTGAAAATGTATAACCACATTGTTATCGGATATACAAAAACTGGAGATGTACAAAATGCAGATGTACAAACTGGAGATGTGTAAAACTAGAAATGTACAACCACACTGTTACCGGATGTATAATACTAGAGATGTACAAAAACTAGAGATGTATAAACTGGAGATGTACAACCAAAGTGCTGCTGGATATACAAACTATAGAACCGAATGTACAAAAAAAGTTTGTCGAAACCTATCTACATGGATCTAGTTTTGAAAATCTCGACGTGAGGAGCTCAAAAGTGAAAACGGTTCGTAATTAGGATTAGCGGTTCTCAAGATATTTCATTTTTAAGTTTCCGTTTTGAAAAATAAAAGGAAAAACTCTCTCCCACCCCGTACACTTCTTTTATCTCTCTTCCTCCCCACGTTTAATCTGGTGGCGATACTTGGCGGACATGCAAGCACCCACGGGGGACCAAGCGAGAAGAACACGAAACTTGTCACGACGAGAGTGCACCTTATAACATCTACAACAGACGCCCAAAAAACAGCGCGCCGGAAATAACACCTTTTAGCGCGCGCGGAGCTAAAAACACTGCTCCAGCAGAAACTCTATAAATCAGCGCGCTGTAAAAATAGTCCAGCGCGCTGGACGAAGCTGGACTCAAAGCTGCATATGTAGCGCGTTGCGTCCAGCGCGCTAGGCAAAATGAAGACGGACGCGTGAAGAAAACCCGGAAGTTTCACGACGCGTAGGAAACCGCCCCTGCCATCTCCCTTGTGCCGCCCGCCGCCGGAATCGCGCCGCCGGTCGCCGGAATCGAGCCGCCCGTCGTCGGAATCAAGCTGCCCGCCCGTCCGCTCGTCGGAATTGCTGCTGCCCACCGGAATCGCCGCCCGCTCGCCCGTGAGGAGTAGGCCGTCCCCGTCTGCGTCCCTGTCCCACGGCGGCGTCCCCGTCCCGACCGTCCCCGTCCCGGTCATGGAGGGAGTCGAGCTCGCGGCGTCCCCGTCCCGACCATGGAGGACGGCCGTCCCCGTCCCGCGGCGACGTCCCCGTTCGCGTCCCCGCTGCTCGTGCCGGCTGCGTCCCTGCTGCCCGCCTGCCTCCCCACGTCCGCGTCCAGGCCTCCCGCGCCGTCCTGCTCCGGTCGCCGTCCGCATGCCCGGCCGGCGAGACGCGCAGCCGCTCCTAGCTAGCTAGGTAGCTCCAACTCGATTGGGGACTCAATTGCTTTTTTTATTTTTTTTATTAGGGGCCTATTTATAAAATGCTGGGACTTGTTTGTTGAAGAAACATGTTGTGGTGCTGTATTTTAGTGCGTCTGGTAAAGTGGTGCAGTGCAGTTTGCGCGCTGTACTTTTACTTTTGGGCATCATGAAAACCGAAGTTGACCACCGCGGACCCGTGGTGCACTAAAATGCTATTTTGGCGGTGTAAAATTTTTTTAGCGCGCTGGACTATCCGGGTTCTGTTGGAGATGCTCTGTTTTTTTAACGATTTCCGATACGGAGTCGTTTCCCTTCTGTTCCTGCGCCGGCGGCGTGTGCGCCACCCTTCCCTTCCCCAGCGACTGCGAGCCTCCGCCTCCACACCGCCCTAGCGCGCTGGCGCCGGTGACGAAACGGCCGCTCGCATTGCTCCCTCTCCTTGCTCGGCTGCCCCGGCGCGCGGAACGGACGCCGCCACGCCCGCCTAGTACCAGTGAAGCGAGGCCGCGCGACGACGCAGGGGCGGGGAGTGAGCGAACCACCATCGGATCCAGCGAGCGAGACTGCTAGGGTGTGTTGAAAATATTAGGAAATTTCCACATGATTTAATTCTTAAAAGTAGTAGATAAAACATGACTAATAAAACGTGAATTAAACTAGTCATGCAATCTAAAAGAGAGTACAGAAATAGCAATTCTAGAGAGTACGCAAATAGCAATTGTACACAAATTGCTACAAACACTATACGAAGCATGATATCTAGTAGAACACAGATGAGCACGTACGGGGTGTTAGAGGAAGACCCGTTGGCGCCGTCGGTGCTCATGTCGCCGAAGATGTCGTTGACGTCGGGGAAGTAGTCGTCGTTTGGGAAGAAGTCGTCGGTATCCGTGGTGACAAAAAGGTCAGTAGTCGCGCGGAAGCGCTCCCCAAAAACCTTATCGCCCCTCTCCCGTACAGGATCACGAGAGGCGGGGTTCCGGAGGCCTACTGTCCCGTCCCACGGTGCACGCCAGTAGAACGGATGGAGAGGTCTTGATCGGTGGCGCAAAGCTTGAGAACCAGAAGGCAGGCGCATGAGAGGTGTGGCTATTGTATTATTTTCTAGAGAGGAGCGACCTCTCTTTTATAGACACAGAGGAAAAGGCGAACAGGCTGCGTGGGAGATGAAACGAAGAGACAGAAGACGAACTGAATAGGAAGCACTCAGGTTCAAATTAATTGTCTACTAAGCAAAACGTTTCAGCTTCTGCGCACCCGTTCGTATTCCAATCATGCGTGGCGCGTGACAAAAAATATAGCCATCGGCTCGGCTCATTCCCGCAACCCACGGTGCGTCGTGACGTGACGAGGCGAGGCGAGGCGTGGCGAGGCGGGCGGTGGAGGAGGAGCGCGCGTGTGGCTCTCTCTTATTCTCTTCCTTTTCTGTGCCTCATACTAGTGGTAGAAAGGCTCACCTTATAAGCTGGTGAAACTCTCTCCCAACTAGTGGTATGGGACTAAACATTTTGTCCCACCTCTTGTCATGCATGAATGGGCCACATGGGCCTCTAGGATTTCCAGGAATTATTGGGTTAATTGAAAGGGCCGGCTGTTTGGGCCAAAAATTCCAACAATCCCCCACCAGATCCTAGAGGCACATAGAGTTTGCCTTAGGTTCTCAAACATTGTTTATATACCGGTACTATAGTGGAGACTGTTAAGTTGAACTTCCACCTAGAACTTCATGTTACACTAGATTGCAACTTGAACAGTGGATTGTGCCTTGAACTGCAAGTTTTCTGCGAATCTAGCTTCACACAAAGTCTTGACCGATACTGGGCTACCGTGGGATTTCCCCGCGGGTGGAGCTTATACGTCATACTCCAGGGCCTTTCATGATTTTATTAGAGAGCACCCAACTCTCATAGACTGCGACGTTTGACAGTCAGACTCATATAGGTGTGTTCCTCAAAAGATGTTCTGCAGTACAACATCTCATCTTTAAAATAAAAGACTCTTGAAACACATTAAGATATACATCAACCTGCCATGCAGTTCAGAAGAGTATTACATCTTCACGGAGTGGTATTGTATAAAGTAAGGATACTCTTCTCTCAGTTGATCAACAGCTTGTCTCCCAATTCTACTTCACGGGATCTCCGATCACATAGAGTGGGTTGCCACTGCAAACAACTCATACTGTGGGTCTCATACCCATCTCCTTCGATGCATTATCTATCACATTGCGTGATAGACCCTTTGTGAAGGGATCTGCCAAATTTTTAGATGTTTGGATATAATCCAACGCAATAACTCCGGAGTTCTTCATTTTTCTGACAGATTTCAGTCTCCTCTTCACATGCCTTGATGACTTCATATTATCCTTTGAACTGTTAACCTTGATGATCATAGTTTGATTATCACAGTTCATTAGGATAGCAGGTATTGGTTTCTCAACCACAGGTAAGTCCATCAAAAGCTCACGAAGCCACTCTGCTTCAACAGTGGCAGTGTCTAGTGCTGTGAGTTCTGCTTCCATAGTTGACCTCGTTAAGATGGTCTGCTTGCAAGACTTCCAGGAAACAGCGCCACCACCAAGTGTAAACACATAACCACTTGTGTCCTTAATCTCATCAGCATCAGATATCCAATTTGAATCACTATAACCCTCCAGTACCCTCGGGTACCCGGTATAGTGAATACCATAACTCACAGTGCCTTTCAAATAGCGCATAGCTCTCTCAAGAGCATGCCAATGATCATCTCCCGGATTTGAAACAAACCGGCTCAGTTTACTTACAGCAAAAGAGATGTCAGGCCTCGTGGCGCTAGCCAAATACATAAGCGAGCCAACAATCTGCGAGTATCTCAATTGATCTCTAGCAATTCGTCGATTCTTTCGAAGCAACACACTGGGAGCATACGGTGTTGGAGAAGGCTTGCAGTCGCTATACCCAAAACGACTCAAGACCTTGTCCACGTAGTGGGATTGAAGCAGTGTAATCCCACCGTCGTCATCTCTCAACAGCTTGATGTTTAAGATAACATCAGCTACTCCTAGATCCTTCATCTCAAAACAACGAGATAAGAAATCCTTGACCTCCTTAATCACGTTAAGGTTGGTACCAAATATCAGTATGTCATCGACGTACATACACAAAATAACTCCCTCGCCCCCACCATGGCGATAGTACACACATTTGTCAGCTTCGTTTACAACAAAGCCTTCGGCAGTTAACGTTCTTTCAAACTTTTCATGCTACTGCTTAGGGGCTTGCTTGAGACCATATAGAGACTTCAATAACTTGCACACCTTTCCTTCCTGACCATGTACTACAAAATCATATGGCCGTTCCATGTAAATTTCCTCTTCCATCTCCATTTAGAAAAGCCGTCTTAACGTCCATTTGATGAACGAGAAGACCGTGTGAGGCAGCCAATGATAGTAGCACACGAATGGTGGTCAGTCTGGCAACAGGTGAGTAAGTATCAAAGAAGTCTTCACCTTCCTTTTGGGTATAACCCTTGGCCACAAGCCGTGCCTTGTACTTTTGATAGTACCATCAGGCCTAACCTTCTTCTTGAACACCCACTTACATCCTACAGGTTTGCACCCATAAGGACGATCAGTGATCTCCCAGATACCATTAGCCAAGATGGAATCCATCTCGCTGCGGGACAGCATCCTTCCAGTAGTCAGCATCAGGAGATGCATAAGCTTCTGAAATAGTCCTAGGAGTGTCATCCACGAGGTACACAATGAAATCATCACCAAAGGATTTTGCGGTCCTCTGTCTCTTGCTCCTTTTAGGAATTTCATTGTCATCCTCCAAAGGATTATCGAAGTGTTCCATCGGAATAGTGGGTTCAGGAATTGTAGCTAATTCCTGACTAGATGTGTTAGGCATCTCCTGATTTGATGAACTAGGCTTATCCTTCGTGGGAAAGATATCCTCAAAGAAAGTCGCATCATTTGACTCCATTATTGTACCAACATGCATGTCGGATACCTTAGATTTTACTATCAAAAATCTATAGCCAATGCTATGAAATGCATAGCCCAGAAAAACACAATCCACAGTTTTTGGTCCAAGCTTTCGCTTCTTGGGAATTGGTATATTGACTTTTGCCAAACAACCCCAAGTCCATAAGTAAGAGAGTTTTAACCTTTTCTTCTCCCATTCCTCGAATGGATTTATCTCTTTGTTCTTTGTGGGAACTCGGTTTAGGACATGACACGCAGTCAATATTGCCTCCCCCCACCATGCCTTGGACAGACCCGAAGTGTCTAACATGGCGTTAACCAAATCAGTCAGAGTTCGGTTCTTTCTTTCGGCCACCCCGTTTGATTGGGGTGAGTAGGGAGGCGTCCTCTCATGGATTATACCATGTTCCGCACAAAAAGAATCAAATTCATTGGAAAAATACTCTCCACCACGATCAGACCTAAGTCTCTTGATCTTTCGATCGAGTTGGTTTTCTGCTTCAGCTTTATAGATTTTGAAGAAATGTAAAGCTTCATCTTTTGATTTAAGGAGATACACGTAACAATATCTAGTGGAGTCATCGATCAACATCATGAAATATTTCTTTCCACCTTTTGTCAACAAGCCATTCATCTCACAAAGATCTGAATGTATAAGCTCTAGTGGTGCCAAATCTCTTGCCTCCGCAGTCGTATGAGACTTGCGTGGTTGCTTTGCTTGCACACATACTTGACACTTAGAGCCTTTAACAATTGTGAAATTAGGGATTAAACTCATTTTGGCTAGCCGCGTCATACAACAAAAATTAATATGACAAAGACGTGAATGCCAGACATTTGATTCACTGGCTGAGCAAACATGATTAACAATATTATTGCAAACGTCTGACAAAGATAGGCGGAACAAGCCTCCGCACTCATAGCCTTTACCAACGAAAGTTCCAAACTTCGACACTACAAATTTATTGGACTCAAAAGATAACTTGTAGCCATCTCGACACAGAAGAGATCCGCTAACAAGATTCTTATTTATGGCGGGCACATGATGAACGTTCTTCAGGCGCACGATCTTCCCCGAAGTAAACTTCAGATCGACCGTACCAACACCATGAACAGAAGCATGTGACTCGTTCCCCATCAGCACGGAGAAAGTCCCTGCGACCTGGTAAGAAGAAAACATTGAGATGTCAGCACAAACATGTACATTTGCACCCGTGTCAATCCACCATTCAGGAGAATGACATACTGAAAAGACAGTGGGAAATATACCGTACCCAACGTCCTTCATCTCAACATCGATGATGACAACATTAGCGGTGTTGCCGCTCTTTCCTTGCTGTAGCCTGTCATAGCGATTTGGGCAACTAGGAGCCCAGTGATTGGGATCACCGCAAACATGGCAGGATCCTTTCTTCTTACTGGTCTTCTTCTTGAAGTTGGTAGACTGTGAGGGCTTGTTCTTTGCATCATGCTTGCCTTTTTCCTCATGCTTGTTCTTGGCCTTGTGGGGGTAGGAGTGCTTCTTCTGAACGAAGTTGGCAGTAGAACCTCCCTCGGCACCTCGAGCGCGTGCGTCTTTTGCTCTCGCCTTCTCCTCCACATCGAGAGACCCAATGAGATCCATAACTGAAAACTCTTGTCTCTTATGCTTCAGGGAAGTAGCAAAATTCCTCCACGAGGGAGGAAGCTTGGCAATGATGCCTCCGGCAATGAACTTGTCCGGTAAGACGCATGTGAACTGCTCAAGTTCCTTAGCAATGGACTGTATCTCATGAGCCTGCTCCACAACGGAGCGGGTCACCAGTCATCTTGTAGTCATAGAACTGCTCCATGACATATAATTCACTGCCTGCGTCCGAGACCCCAAATTTGGCCTCGAGCGCATCCCACATACCCTTGCCCGTAGTGATGGACAGATATGGGTCAATGATTTTCTCGCCAAGAATGCTGAGAATAGCCCCTCTCAGGAGGATATCGGCTTCCTGAAAAGCATTCTCCTGTTCAGGAGAAAGCTCTCCTTCAGGCTTGCCTTTAGCAGCGTGGAAGCACTTCATGGTTTCAAACCACAGAGTGGCTTTTGCACGCCAATTCTTGTAATTGACGCCCACAAAAGGAGGAGGCTTTAGTGATGCAGCAAAGCCAATGGAGGAAAATTTCCTATCATAAGGTTTTTGGAAAATTTCCACATGATTTAATTCTTAAAAGTAGTAGATAAAACATGACTAATAAAACGTGAATTAAACTAGTCATGCAATCTAACAGAGAGTACATAAATAGCAATTCTAGAGAGTACGCAAATAGCAATTGTACACAAATTGCTACAAACACTATACGAAGCATGATATCTAGTAGAACACAGATAAGCACGTACGGGGTGTTGGAGGGGCAAAACGTTTCAGCTTCTGTGCACCCGTTCGTAAATATAGCCATCGGCTCGGCTCATTCCCGCAACCCGCGTCGTGGCGAGGCATGGCGAGGCGGGCGGCGGAGGAGCGTGCGTGTGGCTCTCTCTTATTCTCTTCCTTTTCTGTGCCTCATACTAGTGGTAGAAAGGCTCACCTTATAAGCTGGTGAAACTCTCTCCCAACTAGCGTGCGTGTGGCTCTCTCTTATTCTCTTCCTTTTCTGTGCCTCATACTAGTGGTAGAAAGGCTCACCTTATAAGCTGGTGAAACTCTCTCCCAACTAGCGGTATGGGACTAAACATTTTGTCCCACCTCTTGCCATGTATGAATGGGCCACATGGACCTCTAAGATTTCCAGGAATTATTGGGTTAATTGAAAGGGCCGGCTGTTTGGGCCAAAAATTCCAACAGGGTGTGCGTGCGTGCGCGTGCCTCTGGTGCTGCTAGTGGTTCATGAGAGTAAAGTGGAGTTCGGGAAACCAGTTTGGCGTCGCCGGTTCATGAGTCACACTGCTGATCATCACATTAATTTGGAGTGCAGACGCTCAAGAGGAATTTCCTAAGCAGACGCATTTGGAGGCTCATGAGTTGAAAACAGTGCTTCTTCTTGCTTCATTTTGCACTTTTGTTCATACTCCAGGAATTTCCAAAACAGACGCATTTGGAGTACTACATTTTTCTTCCGATATCTTAGAAAGATGCGCAATGTTGGGCAACAAATATGATGACCATAGGCATATATTTGAGCTAACTCCAGTTTTTTGTTCACAGTGCGAAGTTCCTTTTTAAAAAAATAGCAAAAGATTTGCCATCCTTCCACTGTAATAGCTTGCACCGCATACAGTTCAAGAATTAGAATGTTCATGTGGTTTCCATACAAGATACAGTGTGTTTCTGGTTTCCATTGTCCGCTGCTTAGCAAACACGGACCTCTATCTTTACTGCTCAAATTCACGGTAACTTAAAACGGAAAAGAACAGAACAGCATGTAGCATACATAGTATCCATTGCATGGTAATTCAACTCTCCAAGACCAACCACGGTTCAAAGCACCTTAAACATCCCTGAAATACATGGCCCTCTGCCCCTCTCAACATGTCAATTCCCAGGAACAACACCTTGGTTTAAAGTTTAAACTTACATATCTATTCGATTCAAAAGTAAGCATTATCAAGTTCAACAGGATTTCAGATTGCATAATGATAACAAATCCCTGAAGAGGAGTCCAGGCATCATAACGATCAACAGTTCTAACTTCCAAGAGATATAAACCAATTCAAAGTAAGAGCACATAACGTTGTGTCATGTTGCTGTTGACTCTTGTTCCAAACTTCTCACGGAATTCCCTCCAAAATGAGGATTCAGGAAACCACCACCATCCATTTCCTAGTCATCCAAAACCAACTTTTATCTGATAACTGAAGTAACCTGCAAACCAAAACTGTAAAACATGAGTGATATCTTGCTGATATGAGTGACATGAGTCTGAAAAAGAAATGGACATTAGAGACATATGAACATTGGTACGGAGAAAACACCAAACATAAACAAGAGATATATTTTTCTCCTTTAATTTCTTGAGCCAATATAATTACAAGAGAACGGAAACATGAGTTCAGGAGTCAACAACAGCACAGGCAGATTCCCATTCATATTGCTTTGGAGCAATTACAAAAATGAGATGCCACCTGCACACCGCAAGATGCTCTGCTTATTTGTTGTTGAGGTAAAAAAATATGATATGGTCATGTGACGAAGTAGCAAGAGCAAAAAACATAGTTCAGTTTAGGCAAGATCAGTACGCGATAATACTTATCAATGATAGAAAAATAATGGCTCATCATAACGAAAATGTGCTGCTAAGCTCCATAACCCTTATGAGTTTTTCAAAATCCAAGTTTTAACTTTCTAATAGTAATACATGCCTGGTAAATCAGAAAATTGTCCCTGAACAGAATATGGCAAGGGGCAGGTATAGTAATACGCCGTGCTCATTGTAAGAGAAATGGGCAATGCGTACACGATATTGGCATTCAGTGGGTAGTTCTCTCTTGCAAATGATGTACTCGTATAATTTTCAGAGTTCAGTTGCGAATTTATTCAATCCTATTGTCTAATTTTATCAGCACATAAATGAAGTTTGCACTTTTTCATATATTTAGATTAATATATTTTTTTAAATCAGCTCTACATTTTTTTTCCATTCAAGAGTATGTGACATGAGTTATACACTTATACTGCTGCAGAACAGCTAAATGAACGGTTTTTACGATTGGAAGTGATACCTATACACGGACATGAGTGTTGAATATATGAGTACCACTTGCCTAAGCATTTTTCATCATTGCTACACAAAGCAATAAATACAATAGTCTTGCTTTCCTGGGTGACTGCCATATGTAACTCAACACGAACAAAACGAGTTGGAATTAAGGACAAAAATAGTACCATAATATAAATATTAAACAAGTAAGATAATCTGTTCAACATAGGGATTTGTAAACATGATCGATATAGTGACCCATAAACATGACCAAAAGTCCAAAACTACTTGATTCTGCAAAACATATTGCATGGGCAACATAAGAGAAATGCAAGGAGTAAGAGGTGTACTTTCACAAGAAATAGTTAACAGAAAGTACCACAAATAAGTTGGCTGGAGTGATTCAACTTTTCCAGTCTCTGTTTGCGCGAACCAACATGTCAGCCAAAGTCTTCGGTTCGCAATTGGTATTCTTGCTTGAAATGGTTCCTTCAAAAATTGACAGACAGTCGAATACATAAATTAAATTAAATGGCACAGGACTAATACGGCAAGAATTGAACTAATTATTGAAGCAAACAATATTTACATAAGAGACAGTCCAACACCAACGTAATCAACAAAATACATCAGATTTCTAGTAATACCGAATTCCGCCTTCTATATTTTAACAAGCACAGACAGTAATGGACAATTTACTTAGTCTATTATCAGTGATTAAGTCTAGACAAGATTTAAGATATCGCTGAAGATAAACACTGCGTCTCTGCCTACAGGAACTTCAATACAGTTACAGTTGCTCATATCAAGTATCAACAAAACAATCCATGCTATGCACAGGTTTCCAAGTACATGATTTCAGAAAATGGTAAATCAAAACCTGCGCAATCTAACAATTATAGTAAAACGAACTTCAGAGCTGCATTATCCAATGTATGGAACAAGCAACTTAGAGAAGTGTATGTATACCTGCACAAGGGATATGGTTTGATTCAAGCCATGTTGGGAGCACGCACGGCACAAAGAAAGCAGTGTCGTGAGGGCTTAAACCTGTGATGCTATCTGGAAAGGGTGTCTTCCCAATCAGCTCCCCATTAGACATGTCCATGGCAATAATAGAGTGGCCATGTTGGAAATACAGAATGTTGGCGTCGAATGGATCTATGGCCACAATCCACGGCATGTCGTCTTCCAGTGGCTTGCGTTTGTTGGGCAATACTATGTTAACTGTTGTCTCACGCGTAAGCTTCCAGCAGCATCGCTCGTCGTCGAGCGAAAACGAGCTGACCACAAACTCCTTTTCAGTAGACACTTCGATGTAGCGCAGCTTCCCCTCGCTGACCCCCATGAGCCGGCGCCTTCCCAACATCAAGTTATCTGATAAGTCGAAATCTGTCAACACGCTTCCCTGCGGCAGCTCGACGAATCTATGCTCTGGCCGGTCGCTGAAGGGGTCGGCGGAGAAGGCGCCCCAGGTGAGGTCGACCCACCACAGCCGGTCGCCCAACGCCAGTACTTCCTTATTCGTGTCTATCTGCATTCGCTGCCAATGGGGTATCGTGGCCGGAGCAAACAGCTCCCGCTCATCCCACTCCCCTGTTTCGGACAGAAACCGGCGCACGACTTTGCGGTTGTCCCCTGGCCTGCAGCTGAGTTGAGCGACCACAAATCGATCAGGTGCGCCGTGGGAGCCGTCGGACTGGGTGAGCAAGCCGAAGACCGTACTCGTGTAGGCGACATCCATGTCCGGGACAGGGAGGCGGAAGAGCTCGCCGCTGAGAGGGTTGCAGACGAAGCGGGCGACGTCCAGCTCGGAGGCGGCGCCAGCCGCGGACAATTCGAGCAGCATCGGCCTGTCCAAGGACTCACGGCCGCCCGGAGGGCCGGGAGGCAAGTGGCGGGTCTCGGCTAGGTCGAGGAGGAGGAGGCCGTCGGAGCTGGTGGCCCGGACGCTTGCGGCGGCGAAGTCCATGCCGTCGGCGAGGTGGGCGGGGACGGAGATGTGGGAGACGTACGGGGCCGCGTCGAGGTCGAGGGACGCGCGCGCGCCCGGCGACGGCGCCCCTGACGCGTCCAGCGCCGCCCTGCTGTAGACCATGGCCCAGAGAGGGCGCGAGGCCGCCGTGCAGATGGAGCGGCGGAGGGGCGCCGAGACAGCGCCGGCGAGGCGGCGGAGCATTCTTCCGGGGCGAAAAAGGGAGGGTTTTGTGCAGCTTGTGATTCTGGAATTGAGCAATCTGTGGTAGTACCGTGGTGGGGAAAGAAGGGGTTTGGTGCACATGGACACGGTTCATGTTCATGCGGCTCTCACCAAAAGGAAGGCTTTGTTTTCATCCAATCTCCACAAATCTTCACAAATATTGTTCCCCGACAATACACTAGCATGGGCTAAGAGTTTTCAATTTAGGCAAAAATAAGATGATTGGTAGGGGATATTTGTGGATTATCCCTTCCAAAACCGGATTAATAAACGGACTATTGAAATTTTCCAGGATCCGAGATAATCCCCTCAATTCCTCTATAATACACCCCAAATACACAAGAAAAACAAGGCCTAAGCATGAAGATTGTATCATCAAAATACTAGTATAATTATTGCTGGATCTCGATTAAAACTTCACACTGAGATCAACCCAACCAAACGTAAGAGTGTCTCTAACATATCCCTTTAAAAGGCTGAAACTGTAAAATAACTGCGTGTTTAGGAAAATTTTGTCCCCGGTAGCTCAGTTATATTGGTCTGGCTCTCAATATTTTTAAGGTGAACCTAAAACGGAAAACAGGAATCTTCATATGCATAGGTTTGGCCTCCGATATTTTACGTTTCCCTATAGCCACGAAATGTTTGGCGGGAGCGACATTTCGACACGCCCTTTTCCTCCCGCTTCGCCGCCGACGTTGATCTCCTCTGCCCCATGCCGTCCATCCTCCTTGCGTTGCCTGGTCGTCGTCATGGGGTTACTACTCGCATCGCCCGAAGGTTCCGCCCGATCAGGCCTTCCGCGGCACCCGCGCTGCGCACCTATTCGTCTTGCCCATGCATCCAGCCGTTGGGTACAGCGTCGTACTCGCGGAAGATTTTGAGAGGTCAAAATTCTCCTCTAGTTTCGGATTGTGTGCCATATTATGTGTATTGCTTACTATTTTTTGGTTTATCATTCCGAAGTTTGCATATTCATGATGAGGAAGTAGACGATCTGATTGATAATATTTCTTTGAAGAAGCAATGGAGATATATGCGAAGATGGTAGTGGATTTCATGTAGCAAAAATTTGATGCTAGGGAACTAGGCTCTTAAGGATGAGGTTAGATCTCACTATATTGCAGTATAAAAATCATCATGTTCTAAAATGTTAGTTGATTGGATGATCTAACTCGTCAATGCTGGGAAATTGGAAGATCTCAGATATTAGGATGCATAATGACTGCTCGCGGGATGATTGTTGGTGGCCATTTGAATAACCGCAGTGGTGTCATTTGAGTATTGATACAAGATAACCAACAAGTTTATATACTAGTGTGATAGTGCTGCTAGATTATTGCCAAATTCATGAACTATTGTGGTAGTGAAGTTATTGTTGTCAAATTTATGAGCTATGGTGATAGCGAAGCTAGTTGTTGTCAAGTTTTATATGAACTATTTGTCACGATGCCAAAAAAATTGTTTTAAGGTATGGCGTGGCTTCTGGCAGAGCAGATTAGCTAAAATATAATATTCTGCTTTACGGTACGATTTTTCAATATTTCTTCTGCCAAGCTTGATTCTACCCCACAAAATCGTTTTGAGGGGTGCCTTATAACAATTTTTAAGTTATGCTCTTTTAAAGGGTCTCCTAGGGATGCTCTTAACTACTACCACATATGCATAAGCCTTACATATGCAACAACATTGACGAGGATGGGCGAGAAGCGGCCCTCTACCTCCAACATTTTTTAGTAGGAAATGCAAAAAAAAAAAAAAAAAAAAAAAAAAAACTGCGGTGTTTTCTATCCTAGTCTCCCAGACTACATGTAGCCTTACTCCTTTGAAAAAACTGAAAATGATATTTAAAGTTCATACAAAACTGATTTTTTTATGAATGTAACAAATGATGTTTTCTATCAATGTAAAAAAGTTTAACTCGAAAGATGTTGTATTCTAGGATGTGTAAAAATGATAAAAGTGAAAATCAAGTAGTGAATGGTGCAACATTTTGAACCTTCCAAAATTGTATATTTTGTGTGGCTCAAAATACAAGGCGTTTCAAGTTGAGATTTTGCAAGTTGGTAAAATACATCATATCAACACCTAGAATTGTTTTAGATTTTTTTGAGACTTTGAAATGTCGTTTTCAAAATTTGCAAAAAAAATACATGTAGCCCGAGCTATAGCTTGCTTTTCGTATGTAAAAAGGCATATCTTTTCAATTTAACATATCTGAAGGTTTACCATTCTTAATACCCAATTATTATATTTAGTAGAGCATCCTTTCATTCTTAAAGACATCTAACATCAAATACCAATTTATTTTTGAAGGGGTCGTTGCATAGAAAACAAAAAATTTCCTACGAAACAAGCGGAAGAAACCCAACGGATCTAGATCTATTAGATGAAGGTAGCGAAGATGAGATCCAATCTCTTACCCTCGAAGAACGAACAAAACCTTTTGTCGATGCAGGGGTTGGTCTGTCGATCCCCGCAACTAGACTCATCTAGTCGCGAGGAGATGTATTATCCACGCAATCCAATCCGATGAAGCGCCGCACGAGCAGCACCTCCGCGGTATCCACACGTACAGCTCGATGAAGACTTCTTCTCCTTGATCCCGCAAGCGAGAAAAAATGGCTCGCGAGATTCCAGCAGCACGACGGCATGGTGGTGGATATGGTGGAGAAATTCCCGCAGGGCTGCAGGAGAGAGGAGAGAGGAGGGAGGTGGGAAAGGGAGGCGGCGGCTAGGGTTCAAGGGTTTAAAACTCAAATCAAATAATTTGAAATACAATGCACCAAGATGATGATGCATGAATGCATGTCTTTGAAATTTTGAAATTTTGGGATGTTACATACTACCACCCTTAAAAGGAATCTCGTCCCGAGATTCGAAGAGGCTAGAAAGAATGGGTTTGAAAACTCCGTGTTTTGGCAACTGGGTGGGCTACCACCCTTAAAAGAAAATTTTGTAGGTAGTCTAGAATGTCAAACTTCAAACTGGATGCTTGTTTAAAATGTACCATTCATCATACCAGGTTCATTGTATGCTCTTTCCATATGGACATGGTTCACATATCCCTTATCGAAAGGATTTGGCTTGGCAGCTTCTTCAGTCCTCCATTCAGGGCAGTTACTTACATAATGTCCCATATTCTTGCACTTATAGCATTGTATCTGACTAAGATCTTTCTTTCCGGTGTGGTGATGATGATTCTGACCATGGTGGTTCCCATTGCTATAACCATTATGGTATTCCCCATTATTTCCTTTGCTTCCACCATTGTGAGCATGACCATGATGGTTGTGGCCATTTCCACCATGATAGTTGGACTTCTTTTGTGCAGATCCTGAGTTATACTTGTTGTCACTGTACTTCCTCTTCCTGTTCTCAGCCTTTTTGATATTATCCTCCAGTGTGATTGCTTGATCCAAGAGGGCCTGATAGTTCGGGGCGTATGCAACTGTTAAAGGGATTTTTAGCTCGTCACATAGTCCCTTGAGGAATTTATCCTTCCTCTTGCCATCAGTGTCAATATCTTCAGGAGCATAACGAGACAATGAGTAGAAGTCATCCATGTACTCCTTAAGCGTCCTGGTACCCTACTTCAGGTTTCGGAATTCCTCCTTCTTCAAGTTCATAATACCAGAAGAGATATGGGCATTACGAAAGCCTTCCTTAAATTCTTCCCAAGTCAAATCTTCTAGAGGATGGGTGATCTGAAAGGTATCCCACCATTGTGCCGCTGGTCCTTCCAACAGATAAGCAGTAAATCTTACTTTCTCAGGCTCGGTGCACTCACATGTCACCAGGTCCTTGTTTACTGAACGCAGCCAATCATCCGCCACAATTGGCTCAGTTGCATTGGAGAACTTGGTAGGTCTTAGCTTCAGAAATCTTTCAAGCCTGTCCACTTGAGGAGGTTGTGGCGGCGGTGGAGGTGGTGGTGGTGCATTCTGGTTGGCCATGAATTGCGCCATCATAGTCATCAGCTGAGTCTGCGCTGCAATCATCTGTTGAAGCATTGCATCGGTGTTGTTGTTCTCAGGATCACGTCGAGGAGGCATCTGTGGGTTTTAGCATAGATGAGCACAATCAACCAAAATCTTTAAACTCAGAACATCTTTTTAGAAAACCGAACTAATCGTTTTGGAACGAAGCACGCCAAGGCTATGGAAAACAATTATGATAGTACTGCCATACCACAATTTGATAGGTCAATACACTATCTGGATCTCGTTATTCTAATAAATAGGTGGTCTAGTCTATCTCTTTCTTGTGCACACCGAGTTCTTTTCCTTCAAATCCTAAGCTCTTCATGTTGTCCCTAAGTGCTCTTGGAAACTCAGTCTCACATTGCAGAGTCATGGTCATCACTAGTCCTTTCTTGATGGATTAGATGATATTGGTTATCTAAAGCTGAGAGAAGATACTTAGAAAGCAATTAGATGAGATGGTTATAAGAATGATATTAGAAAAGTTTTTGGACGAAGAGAAAATAACTTTAGTCCTATGGGCTTGCTTATTTCTAACCAAACTTAGGGTTTCGAACCTACAGGCAACACAGTGCTCTGATACCATCTGTAGCGGACCTGCACTTAAAAATAGGCAAGATCCCTGTGTATAGTGCTAGTCCCTGGATCGAATCGCTAGCACACACAGTTTACGATGAATACCATAACATTGTATCAATTTATTACACGAATAATCCAGTGTTAAAATATTCCATTACAACTTTGCATAGCTCGAAGCTAGCAGAAAACATAAATAACAGCGGAAGACTATAATTATTGCATGGAGTCCCAAACTTCATGTAGCCACAGGCGAAAACATGTTGGTTGTAGACTCGGAACCCGTTCCTTACTCTTCGTCGAAGCAACCTGCAACAGTAAAAGCGTTGCAGCCAAAAATTGGTCAGAACCATATGAATGGATCTGGCAAGTGATACTTGTGGACTCATAAAGGAAAACTTCTAACATCTATATGCAAATCTGGCTGGTGGAGTTCGAAGGCTCTTTGCGTAAAGCAAGTTTTATCCTATAAAAAATAATTTGACTCAAAAAGTGGTAACACTGGGAAACTCCAGCATAACCGTGACAACACTTGGTAAACTCCAATGTGTCAGGTGACTACACACGGTAAACTCCGGTGAGTCACAAATGTTGTTCACTAACAAGTTTTATTTAGAAGTTGGCATGATGAGATTCTTCCGTTGTCTTCCTTGTCCAGCTGCTCAGAATTGTCCGTAACCGGGGACACGGCTATGATCATAGTTTGACACTCTCGAGAGGTTGTGCACTTTCACCACGAGACTCAATCAACCCATTCTGTCCTTGACCCTCATGTAGTGAAAAGGAAAGGAGAAGATTGAGACGAGACCTTTTTGGGAAAAGTCCCTACTTAGTCAAGATAGGGGTCATCTATCAAGTGGCTGCACGGGAAGCAATCTAAACTTGGAGCAACTTCAAATCTCTTTGATCCTGAGTGGTTGTCGGCAGTGTGATCCATACTCCAAAACTGGAAAAATCAACCTCTTCTAGCAATTTTATACTCCCAAAACTGGGGAAATGCTTAAACCAACCACACACCCAGGTAGTTCTTTAACTTAGTTATTTTTTTTTAAACATTTACCAAGTCAACATCTTGAAAGTGCATGGTTGATCCCATGCATGGTTTTGGTAATTAATGACAATCTCTATGGACTAATATTTGCTTTGAGCTCTATGTGTAGGTTGTCCTTTAGCTTGTGTCAAGATCATTTGGTGATCAAGGCCAAGCTTGTCTCCATGTGTTGGAGTCAAGGTGCTTTGCTTGATCTCCATGTGTTGGAGTCAAGCTCAAGGGAAGAAAGATTTGTGTTGATCAAGGCTAAGTGCGGGTTGATCGACACTCAAGATCAAGGCTAAGTGCGGATTAATGCGCAAGGCAAAGGTATGATCTTGGTAGGGCTTTTATTTTACCGGTCTCATGTTGTTTAGTGAGAGACCGGATTATAGGATAGATAGCCGTACTATCAAGAGGGGCTCTCGACCGAGTATCGTGATCGTATCATTCGTGGAGAGCTCAAACCTTTGCATCCATGCAATCAATGCAATCATCTTTATTGGTTCTTATTTGGCTTTTATCCATGTGAGAATTCAGAGCTTGTGTTCATCTCCATACCAAGCTCTAGTTCATCAAAAACGGATCTCATGAATATCTTCTTGCGTTTTTGATATCGGAGGTTTTTACCGGTTTGTCTCTTCTACGAGAGGTCAAACTCTCTCCTTATGATTTCCTCCTCACATGATAGACTATGATGTGTATATGCATGATCTTGTAGGGCTTGTGATTATCTTCGAAACAAGCCCAAGATCATAGAAAACGGAGTCTTGATGAAAAGCTTGTGCGTTTTCGTGTTGGAGATTTTGCCGGTTCATTCGCTTGGAAAGGTCTCACCATTCCATCCCTCCGCACAATCTCCTTTGCTTGTTTCATATTTTCAGTTTTTGTAGGGTAAGCTCTTGTCGTCCTCTTTCCAACAAAATTGGATTCACTCGATTCGGACTTCATTTGCAAAAGTTATGGCAGTTCTGGTTTTCTCTGTTTGGATCTACCCCGGAGAGGGTCCGGAGTCTCCGGTCACACCGGAGTCTCCGCCCCCAAGGACCCGGAGTCTCCGGCCTGTGTTTTTTGCTGCCGTTTGTGTCTCTGTGGTGCGTTTCTGTATAGGGGTCCGGAGTGTCCCCGGAGAAGGACCGGAATCTCCGGCCCACCGGAGTCTCCGGCCCGAGGACCCGGAATCTCCGGCCACTAGTTTTTCTCAGCTCCTTTTCATCTGTGTGGTGCGCCTCTGGATAGGGGTCCGGAGCTACCCCGGAGGGTGCCCGGAGTCTCCGGCCTGGCCGGAGTCTCCGGCCTCCCCGATGACCCAGCAGGCCGGAGTCTCCGGTCACTTACTCCGGAGTCTCCGGCCTGGACAGGCTCCAACGGCTAGTTTTTGGGGGAGGCTATAAAAAGCCTCCTTTCCCCCCAAAACCTGGTTGCTGCTCTTGCTCACTTGTTCTTGCTCTTTCCCTTTGCCCTAATCCTTGTGAGCTTGATTCCTCTCTTCCCCTCCAATGATTCTTGCCCAAATTTAGGGTTTCAAGAGAGGAGATCTAGATCTACCATTCCACCAATCAAAATCCCCTCTAAGTGAGGGAAACTTGTGGATCTAGATTTTGGGGTTGCTTTGTGTTCATCCCCTTTGTTCTTCCTCTCTTATTCCCTCCATAGCATTAGTTGCTTTGGTTGGAATTTGGGAGTGAAGGATTTGAGCACTTTGTGTGCTCTTGCCTTTTGCATTTGTTGCATCGGGTTGCTCCCTCCACGGGATACGTGAAGATCGACGTTGAAGAGCTTGTCACTCTTGGGTGCATTGTGTTCCCAAGAGCTTGTTGCCTCTTGGGTGCATTGTGTACCCTAGACGGTTTGGAGGTGCCGCGAAGTGTTCGTGTTGTGAAGCTTCGGCACGAGTTTGGGAGCCCCCAATTGAGTTGTGGGTGTGTGCCCCAAGAAGAAGTTGTAAAGGGCTCCGGAATCCGCCCCGAAGGATTCCGATAGTGGAAGGTGAACCAATCCCTTGGGTGAGGTTCATCGGAGAATAGGGTGAGGCCTTTGTGGCATCTTGAGTAGGCCTCTTGTGGCGAGCTCACACCCCTCCAACGAGACATACTCCCTTAACAAGGAGGAACTCGGGAATACTTCCTCGTCTCCGCGTGCCTCGGTTATTTCTATACCCGAGCTTTACTTATGCAATTTACATTGTGATAGCCTTCGTGCTTGAAGTTCATATCTTGCTATCTCCTTGTTGCTTGAATTGCTTAGCATAAGTTGTTGGTGCACATAGGTAACCCTAGCATATTAGGTTGTTGGCTTGTTAATTTAAACACATAGTTTTATTCCGCAATTATCAAGCCTCTAATTAGAAAAAGTTTTAATCGCCTATTCACCCCCCCTCTAGGCGACATCCGGGCTTTGTTTGTTCTTTCAATTGGTATCAGAGCCTCGTCTCTCTTGTTTGGCTTTACCGCCTAGAGAGTAAAGATGTCGTCTAGGGAGTTAGTGCACAATTCCTTGTTTAGATTTAATGGCACAAATTTTAATGTTTGGAAAACTAATATGCTTAATCACTTACGGGTCTTGGACCTCAATATTGAGCGTATCTTAGATATAGGTTTTTCTCCTCCAAAGGATTGCGAAAGTAAGACTTTGAGGATGAGAAAAACTTATATCTAGATGCTCTAGCATCTAACGAGTTTTGCAAGTTTGTAAGTGTAGATGTGTTTGAGTCAATCATGCCTCTTCGGGATGCTCATGAGCTTTGGACCAAGCTTCAAGATAAATATGGAGTGTCCAACATTATTGAGGATGATTGTTCTCCCTCCACCTCCGGCCGTGACGAGCTCTCGTGTTCATCTACTTCACCAAAATGTGGTAAGCCACAATCTAATGTAATGGTGAGTAGTGATAGGCGTTGCAATTTGGATAGTGAGCTCATTGTTGATGATCATTTATCTCTATCTTGTTGCAATGCTTCATCTTTGGACCTAAACACACATAGCACTATAAATGTCATACATGCTAGTGTTGATAGTCCTTGCATATCATCCAAAAATTGCTTAGATAAATCTAATGATGATATGCTTGCTTTATCTTGTTCCAATGATGAAAATGCGTGTGTTCCCTCTAACTCTTGCATGAATATAAATGTAGAGGAAACTCAATTAATTGTGGAACAAGATTTGAACTTGAGTAGTTCAAAAATTAATTATCCCTCTTCATCCACCTATCATTGCCTCATGGCTAAATCTTCTTCTAGCAATGATAATAATAATGATAATGATGATGATAATAATGATGAAGAAGATGATGTGGAAAAGGTTAATGCTATGCTTCAAAATAAAGGTCTAATGATTCTTAAAGCCCTTCCTAGCAATAATAGTGCTCAAGCTAACCTCTTTGAAATCATGAGCACTCTTATTGAGCGTGGGGAAACTATTGAGTCCTTGAAAGCAAGCCTTGAAGAGAAGGGTAAGATAGAAAGAGATGATGCTATGGAAAAGGCTACTTTAGAAGATGCTCTTGAGGAAGAGCAAGAGACTCGGGCTTCTCTTGAGGAGAAACTTGAGAATATTGAGGAATCTCACGATGCTATTATTGCTAAACTTATTGAAGAACGTGACCATGCCATTTCCAAATATACAATGCTTAAAAAGGAAAAGGTTGAATTTGGGGTTGGCAATGCTAGACTAATTGAGGATATAGAGAGAAGTGACAAAGCTCAAAAGGCTTTGGAACACGAACACTCTCTCCTCGTCTTGTCTCATGATCAACTTCAAACTCAACTATCTAAAAATGATGAACTTGTTATGCCTTCTTCTATTCCTAATGACAATGATGCTTGTGCTACTAACTCAATTTCTTGTGAAGCATCTACTTTGAAGGAGAATGTTGAGCTAAGGGCTCAACTTGAGTTGCTAACTAGCAAGTGTAGGGAGTTGGAAGAAAGTCATAAAAAGCTATCTAGCTCTAATGATGATCTTCTAGCTTCATATGCTTGTCTAAAGTTAGCTCATGAGGCCATCACTACAAAGGTAACATCAAGTGAGCCTCATGTGGATATTAGCACAACTTTAATTAAAAATGCTATATCGCCATGTGCTAGTCCTAGTAGTTCATCCACTAAAAATGTTGGTACATCATGTGATGAACTACTTGCTTTGCCTTGTTGCTCTAACAATGATGCATCTACCTCCTCTAGTACTTGTGTTGTCACTAACCATGTAGAGAAAAGAGGAGAGCTCAAGGCCCAAGCCACTTCTACGAAGAAGGGCTTGGAAAAGCGTCATGGGGAGAAGAGTGCACTCGACAATATGTTGAGTGTGCAACAATCCCCAAATGACAAGAGTGGACTTGGATTCAACTCCAACAACAAGAACAAGTCCAAGGTTGACCACAAGAAGAAGGGCCAAGTTCAAGTCAAGAATCCGGCCAAGATCACTTGCTTCAAGTGCAAGCTAGAAGGGCACCATGTTCGGGATTGCCCAATGAAGAAGAAGATGCCTCTTAGTGAGAAGCAACTAGGGAAGCGGCCTCTTGCTCAATCTCGTGCTCAACCACGAGTTGAACAAAGGCCACCTCCCAAGAAGACTCAAGTTATTGCTCCTCAAGTTGAGGAGCCTATTAAGAAGAAGAAGAGTCGGTGTTGCTACCTTTGCCGTGGCAAAGGTCATTTTGCTTCTTCATGCACTAACGGTACCGTATCCAACCCTATTATAGTTGATGATGCTTATTCTCTTGGGAAGGATAGAATTGGCAATGTGTTTGCCAAATATGTGGGAGCTCAAAGTGGTGTCAAGAAAAGCACCATTTGGGTTCCCAAGCCTATTGTGACTAACCTCTTAGGACCCAACTTGGTTGGGGACCAACAAGCTTCAACTTGATCAATAGGTGTTAGTGGAGGACATTGGTGACTTGGCTATTCTTGAAGAATTAAGGGATCTTCATGGGTTTATTTCTCAAGCCAAGTCAATTGGATTATCACATATCTATCTCATATCCAATGCTTCCTCCTTGCGGTAACATGTATTTAATTCATATATTCATTGAAAGTTGCTTGCTCCCTTGCATGTGTTAGTCTAGTTCCTAGCATGTGCTTGTATATGATATGCTTCTATCTTTCTTGTCTTGTTATTCAAGGTTATGTTAGATAGTTGTATATCATGTATTTGTAATGTTGTGTTGAGCTTTATTGAATCTTGTGTGGATTTTATTTGGCTCTTTGAGATATTAATGGACTATCCCATTTTGGGGGAGTGATGTGCTTAGTGCACCTCACAAACCTAAAAATGTATGTACATGAAGCACACTACCTAGTTTTGATATTTCATCTTATCTAGTCACTATGTGGTGTGCCATATTCATGAGAAATTCAAATTCTACAATGTCCATTAATTTCTCTTGTTGGTACTATTTGCCTCTTGTTTAAAAATAAAATGAATCATCACATTATGGGGGAGTAATAAGCTATGTGCATATTACAATCCCATAAAAATGTGAACACTTGAGGTTTGCCACTTAGAGTTGATATTGTACTTTATCCATTTCCTATGTGGCATGTTTACTCAAACAAGTTCCAATTTTCCTTTGTGGTTACCCTTTGGTTCTTTGTTTGTGTGAGGTTGCTTGGTGTGGTTTCTCTCTAATATGCATTCCCATATATTATGTGAGAAACCATTTGTTTCCTTTTATTCTAACCATGGCTTTGCCGGTTGGTTCGAACAATTGAAACTACCAACAAACCTTTTTAAAATTGGTGTTTTAATTCCTATCTTTTGCCATTTGCTAGTTTGTGGTGAAGTTGGTCTTGTACATCATTCCTTTACACCACCGAGAAATATCTCTATATACTCCTTGTCCATGACAAGTGATACTAGTAATTGTGGTGGATTCTTTTTGACCATCTTCACATTGGCTCTTGCGTTGATTTGCTTTATCTATTGCCTTCCTTGCCTTTTGAATGGATCCTATTTTTCAATTGGTAGTGTTTAGTGTTGTAAATAAAATATGGAGAGTAATGATCCCTTGTGCATGCATTTTGTATTCAAATGCAAATATCAAAGATAATGCATGTATATTGGGGGAGCATTCCTTTTTATTTAGAACACTAACCTATCTATCAATGTTTGATCCTTTCAATTGGCATTTGATTCTTTATCTTGTGTTGGTACCTTCAATTGGTATTGATTGGAATTTAATATCTCCTCCATAGATATTTGTTCCAATTAATATTTATTGTGGGAGTCCTGATACCTTCTTGCCTTATTTCACTTTACTTGATTTCGGTCAAGTATCTCCCTCTTCTTGGTATCTTTTCTCCTAAAATGACATTTGTTGTTTTAATTGGTATCTTATTTTCAATTGATGTCTTATCGATCATTTGTTGTGTTGATTTGATTTCTTTTGATATCACACCTCATGTGTTGATGTGTTATGGAATCAATCATTAGTTGATTTGATTTTTTCCTCAATCATGTGTTGATTTGGATTTTGATATAATTTGGACAACCTTTTCTTGTCACACCTTGGTGTGCTTTATTGGTTTACTTGGTGTTTTTGTCCAATTTGTATCTCTTTTGGTTCTTGTAAGTCTATGCATGCTTTTTACTAGTATATATATTATTTAGCATGCTAGTCTTTCTAGTTCCAATATATAGGGGATACTCCACCGAATCCTAAATCGGCTAAGATGTGCATGAAATTCAATTTCATATCTATATGCACATATTTATGTGGAGTGTTTCCTATATATTGTAGTTTATCTAACTACTATGGGACCCAATGAGTTTGGGAACCATTTTGTACTCTAATTGTGTTTTAGGTACAATGGAGATGCATTGGATGCTTGCCTCATTCGTAAGGAAGGTGTTCTCACCGTGTGATTGTCGGAGTCAAGCTTTGATGACAAACAAACTCTCATCATCTTCATCATCAATGTATCTCGGTAACAAGTATCTATCCCATGCATACTTCTCTAGTTCCAACCTTGTTTAGGTTACCTCTTGGCATGAATGCTCTTATATGCAATTGTTGTGGTTTTGGCCTATTTCCTTCACTTAATATATCTTTGTGATATGTGTGATGAATTTGCAAAAACCCTTTCTTCAATTGATATTATTTGTTTGTGATACTTGTTGCCTATTTCAAAGCATCTTCACTATCTCTTGTTCCCTTAGTGATATGTGTGATGCATTTGATATATTTGAAGTTCATTTATATACAATGAGATAAATTTGAGCTATGTGCTATGCTTTCAAGCAACAATCTCGTTTGTATATTTATGACTTCCTTTTGGATACCTTGTTCTCTTTTTCCCGGACCATTTCGTATGTATATGTTTCTTTGCGGATGTATATCTTTGTGGTTTGTCTAATAAGAAACCTATACATATGAGAGAGGTCATCTTTTAGTTGGTATCCTATTTCTTTTGAGCCACCTTGTTTTTCTTCTATAAATCTTTGGTGGCTCCAAATTTGCCTCATGAGTGCTTGTCTTAGTGTTTATTGGTATCTTTACACACTCATGTATTTGTTGAAGATCTTTTACCTCATGCTTACCATGGTGAGCATGTTGATTTTTATTGGCTAAATGCTCTCACTAGCTTTTGGCATTTTCAATTGGTTTTAGTTTCCAATTGGTATCCCTAAGCGTGTGAACATATTTCTTTAAAAGATCTCTTTTCTCGGTTGGGCCTATCTTACGATGATTTTTTTAAAAATTGGTATCTACTTATGGCTCAACCACATCTTTGATGCAAGTGCTATGATTTGCTTTTGCATTATGCACTATTGCACTTGTTGCGTGTTCTAGATGATTTTGGGGGAGTGAGGATACCATATTTGTGCACTCTTTATTTTGTGCATAAAACATTGGGGAGCTTCTCCATTTTTTTTGGAACTCTTGCATTGGATCCTTTTGATTGCCTTTCTCCTTTGTGGAGATGTTTAAAATGGTTTCATTTTTGTTGCAATCTTCGGATCCTCAATATAGTTTGATTTCCTCTAATTATTCGTCAATGAATAAGTGCATTTGATTTCACTCATATCTTGAGAAATGCACATCTTTATGGAGGAACTCTTATTATATTGGCTCTCTAAATTTTTCTTCCCATTTCGGCAATCGATGCCAATGGGGGAGAAGTTTAGAGGGTTTAAGGGAATTTGGGTTTTATGCGCTTTGCATCCTTGCTCGTGTGTCTTGCAAAGATGCTTTATTCATTATATAAACCCTCTTAAACGGGATTGTCATCAATTACCAAAATGGGGGAGATTGAAAGTGCATGGTTGATCCCATGCATGGTTTTGGTAATTAATGACAATCTCTATGGACTAATATTTGCTTTGAGCTCTATGTGTAGGTTGTCCTTTAGCTTGTGTCAAGATCATTTGGTGATCAAGGCCAAGCTTGTCTCCATGTGTTGGAGTCAAGGTGCTTTGCTTGATATCCATGTGTTGGAGTCAAGCTCAAGGGAAGAAAAGATTTGTGTTGATCAAGGCTAAGTGCGGGTTGATCGACACTCAAGATCAAGGCTAAGTGCGGATTAATGCGCAAGGCAAAGGTATGATCTTGGTAGGGCTTTTATTTTACCGGTCTCATGTTGTTTAGTGAGAGACCGGATTATAGGATAGATAGCCGTACTATCAAGAGGGGCTCTCGACCGAGTATCGTGATCGTATCATTCGTGGAGAGCTCAAACCTTTGCATCCATGCAATCAATGCAATCATCTTTATTGGTTCTTATTTGGCTTTTATCCATGTGAGAATTCAGAGCTTGTGTTCATCTCCATACCAAGCTCTAGTTCATCAAAAACGGATCTCATGAATATCTTCTTGCGTTTTTGATATCGGAGGTTTTACCGGTTTGTCTCTTCTACGAGAGGTCAAACTCTCTCCTTATGATTTCCTCCTCACATGATAGACTATGATGTGTATATGCATGATCTTGTAGGGCTTGTGATTATCTTCGAAACAAGCCCAAGATCATAGAAAACGGAGTCTTGATGAAAAGCTTGTGCGTTTTCGTGTTGGAGATTTTGCCGGTTCATTCGCTTGGAAAGGTCTCACCATTCCATCCCTCCGCACAATCTCCTTTGCTTGTTTTCATATTTTCAGTTTTTGTAGGGTAAGCTCTTGTCGTCCTCTTTCCAACAAAATTAGATTCACTCGATTCGGACTTCATTTGCAAAAGTTATGGCAGTTCTGGTTTTCTCTGTTTGGATCTACCCCGGAGAGGGTCCGGAGTCTCCGGTCACACCGGAGTCTCCGCCCCCAAGGACCCGGAGTCTCCGGCCTGTGTTTTTCGCTGCCGTTTGTGTCTGCTGTGGTGCGTTTCTGTATAGGGGTCCGGAGTGTCCCCGGAGAAGGACCGGAATCTCCGGCCCACCGGAGTCTCCGGCCCGAGGACCCGGAATCTCCGGCCACTAGTTTTTCTCAGCTCCTTTTCATCTGTGTGGTGCGCCTTTGGATAGGGGTCCGGAGCTACCCCGGAGGGTGCCCGGAGTCTCCGGCCTGGCCGGAGTCTCCGGCCTCCCCGATGACCCAGCACGCCGGAGTCTCCGGTCACCTACTCCGGAGTCTCCGGCCTGGACAGGCTCCAACGGCTAGTTTTTGTGGGGAGGCTATAAAAAGCCTTCTTTCCCCCCAAAACCTGGTTGCTGCTCTTGCTCACTTGTTCTTGCTCTTTCCCTTTGCCCTAATCCTTGTGAGCTTGATTCCTCTCTTCCCCTCCAATGATTCTTGCCCAAATTTAGGGTTTCAAGAGAGGAGATCTAGATCTACCATTCCACCAATCAAAATCCCCTCTAAGTGAGGGAAACTTGTGGATCTAGATTTTGGGGTTGCTTTGTGTTCATCCCCTTTGTTCTTCCTCTCTTATTCCCTCCATAGCATTAGTTGCTTTGGTTGGAATTTGGGAGTGAAGGATTTGAGCACTTTGTGTGCTCTTGCCTTTGCATTTGTTGCATCGGGTTGCTCCCTCCACGGGATACGTGAAGATCGACGTTGAAGAGCTTGTCACTCTTGGGTGCATTGTGTTCCCAAGAGCTTGTTGCCTCTTGGGTGCATTGTGTACCCTAGACGGTTGGAGGTGCCGCGAAGTGTTCGTGTTGTGAAGCTTCGGCACGAGTTTGGGAGCCCCCAATTGAGTTGTGGGTGTGTGCCCCAAGAAGAAGTTGTAAAGGGCTCCGGAATCCGCCCCGAAGGATTCCGATAGTGGAAGGTGAACCAATCCCTTGGGTGAGGTTCATCGGAGAATAGGGTGAGGCCTTTGTGGCATCTTGAGTAGGCCTCTTGTGGCGAGCTCACACCCCTCCAACGAGACATACTCCCTTAACAAGGAGGAACTCGGGAATACTTCCTCGTCTCCGCGTGCCTCGGTTATTTCTATACCCGAGCTTTACTTATGCAATTTACATTGTGATAGCCTTCGTGCTTGAAGTTCATATCTTGCTATCTCCTTGTTGCTTGAATTGCTTAGCATAAGTTGTTGGTGCACATAGGTAACCCTAGCATATTAGGTTGTTGGCTTGTTAATTTAAACACATAGTTTTATTCCGCAATTATCAAGCCTCTAATTAGAAAAAGTTTTAATCGCCTATTCACCCCCCCCCTCTAGGCGACATCCGGGCTTTGTTTGTTCTTTCACATCTTTGCAAGGCTAAGCAATTCTACTAAGTTAAAGACTACTACAACAACATAGTATAAGAGGGGTGGCTACACTACTTTGGGATTTCATAGCATAGTATAGTAGTAGTACTCCTATGATGCATACTACTCAAAGATAGCTACTCATGCATAGACAAAATACTTAGGGAAAATTATGCATTGAGCATCACTTGCCTTGGAAACAGGTTGAGCAGGAGCAAAAATTGCTAGAATTCCCGGGTCTCTCCCAATAATCTAATTAAAATAAACAAGCCACACATAAACACATAAAACAATAATAACAAATGCTATGCATGAAATGCATCTAAAATCATAAATAAAATACTAACTATTGTCTTCTGGTTTTTAGAAACATGCATGAAGTCAAAATGCATTTAAAACAATTTTTACTTTAACAACAATACAAAACAAATCCCAAAAAGGGCATAAACACTAATTTAAAACTACTATTAAACAAAATAATTACAAAAAAAATATGGGAGTTGTCTTACTGGACAGAGGACTTCAAAACTAAACTAACCCAATTGGATTTACTCGAAAAGCTATTTTTAAACTAAAGTTGTGACGAATTTACTCAAATATCACATTTGAATTTTGAATAAATTTAAACTTGTCAAAACATAAAACTAAAACGCCAGAAAGATTCTACTGGTTCTAAGGATCTCAAATATATAAAAATATTTGAATTTGGCCACGTAGATAAAAAGATATGATAAATCTAAGATGCAGGGGCTTTTCTGCAAAACAGACATATTAAAATAAATCCAGAAAATTCTTCTCCACGCTGGCGCTGACTGGATCCGACTTGGCGGCTTTTGATTGGCTGGGGGTGCTGACTGGGCTGCCACGGGTGTGCTGACTGGACCGTACCGGTTCGGTTTAAGTGATCTAATCTAGGCCGTAGAAATTAGATCTAATGGCTCAAGATCTAGGGTTTCTCACCGGTGGTCGGAGCGCTGCCGGAGACGAGGTCGCGCGGCGGTGAAGGCCCTTGCTCGACGAAGACGACGACGGGGTGCAGGGCGACGAGGCTAAGCTGGTGGCGAGGTGGACGGCGACGGCTTGCACCAGAACGGCTTGAATAGCTCGTCGGAGAAGAGGCCCGCGGCGGCCGAAGATGGTCGTGGATGGATACGTCGTTCTGCGGGGAAAACAAGTACCAAAACTTGTCAAAAAGGTGTGCACGGTGAAAATATGGGGAAAGGGAGTAGAGAGGGGGCTCGGGGTGTCCTGGACTCGCCGGAAATGGAGAAAAACAGTGGCGGCACGGCGGAGCTCCGGCGGCAAAATACGACGGCCTGGCGGCGGTATTCAAGAGGGAAAGGGGCGGAAAAGAGAGAGGAGAGGGAGGGCTATATGATGATGGTGGTGGTGCTGCCGTTAGCACTCGCGTGAGTGCGGATTGAAGAGGGGAAGATCGACGGGGCGACGGGAGAGCTCCTGTGGCGTTGGAGAGGGTGCTGACATGCGGGACCTGCATGTCAGTGGGAGGGGAGGGAAGGAGGCGCGGGCTGGTTGGTTTGCTGGGCCGGCCCAGTTGGGCTGGCTCGGCTGGACCTTCTCTTTTTTTTTTTGTAAACAAAACCTTTTTCAATTTCTGTTTTTCAAAACAACAACAAAACCACCCCAAAACATTTTAGAAAAAAAAATTGATAAAAATACTTTTTGAAAAGGTTGTTAAATATAGAACACTTTGGCACTTAGCTTGCCAACAAAATAAAATAAAATAATTGATTTTTCCATCAAGGGTTATTTAACCCTATTAGGTCAAAATAATTGTTTTACACCAAAAATTGAGTTTAAAACTCAAATCAAATAATTTGAAATGCAATGCAGCAAGATGATGATGCATGAATGCATGTTTTTTGAAATTTTGGGATGTTACAATAAACCGGAGCCACAGGAGCCCTCGAGGCACAACCACAATCATTGTAATCTCGCGCTAGTCGCCCAGATAATCCCATACAAGCAGCAGTAGGCCTTGCCATCATGCATGTGATCTGAAGCTGGGTAAACTTGCGTGTCACCATCCCGGTATCCTCCACCCCATGGCATCCCCACCTTCCTCTCCCCTCCGTGAGGTACCCCCTCCAAGGTATTGTCTTCGATACAACGACACGGAGGCATCGCCCTCGCCTGCCCCGCCGTTCGTCGCTCCGGCCTCGGCCCGTGGCGGCCGTTCCTGCCCATGGCGAGGAAGCCGAACCGCTCCTGGACGCCCTTGGGCGTGTTGTTGAGGTGTAGGAAGATGGTGACCAGGAAGAGGTGGATAGCAGGCGGAGCTGGCGCGGCCTCGTGCGCGCGGCGAAGGTGGCATGGTCGAGGCTGAGTGTGGTCGAACACCTTCCAAGCATCCTAGCAGGCGCCCTTGGGGAGCACCACGGCTGGAAATCAACTGCTCCCCAGGGCAAAAATTACATCCATCAGGCGCTAAATAGCGTCGGATTTGCACATTTAGTAGTACCTCATCTTGGGAAAACTCGCAGGTGAGCCCGAGCTCACCTGCACCCTTTTTTTTCGCAAAATTCAAAAAATAGTAAAACTTTTCGAAAATTCTAAAAAAAATTGGGTGCATATGTATACAAGTTCTTCACATCCGTGCAAATTTTTAGAATAAAATGACATTCTATGCGCTCTGTGCAAAAAAGACAAAATAAGACATTGAAAACATGTGTATTCAAAATTTTTTCTGACAACTCGGTTTGTCTTTTTTGCACAGAGCGCATAGAATGTCATTTTATTCTAAAAATTTGCACGGATGTGAAGAACTTGTATACATATGCACCCAATTTTTTTTAGAATTTTTCGAAAAGTTTTACTATTTTTTGAATTTCGCGAAATAAAGGGTGCAGGTGAGCCCGGGTGCTATTCGTCCGCATTCCTCATCTTGTCCCAAATGTGCAAATTACTACTACCTCCGTCCCCATTTACTCGTCGGACGACATTTTTTACAAAAAAACCCTAGCAGATTCCCGACCAACTCTGTGGTCCCTGCCGACAACCTCCCTCCTTCCTCGCTCACTTCGTCGGCCTCTTCGTCCAATCCCCCTCTTCTCGAGCTCCCGCGACGCCGCCGGCCGCCTTGCTCCATGCGCTCCTGACTCAAGACACCGCCTTTCTTCTCCCGTGCCATGCTGCCGCATCCCTCTCCCTCTCGTGCGTCCTCGCCGCCTTCCTCTTCCTCTCGCGCATCGTCCTCTTCATCATCGATATCAAGATGTGATTTTGCCCCCGTCCGGCGGCCGGATTTGCAGCGGCGCTTCTAGATCCGCACTGGTTGTGGATGGGAATGTTCCCCATTGGCGAGGCAGCTGCTGAGGCCATGCGCACCGGCACCGTCGTAGACGGGGAGCTGCTACTGCCGGAGCAAAAGAGGCGTCTTCCCCGAGCTGAAGCCGCCAGCCACAGCTCCGGCTTGCTGCTTCTGCCGAACAAAATCGTAGGCCATCACTCGAGCGAGAAAACGGAGGAACAGCGCCGGCTACCTCTGCCCACCAGCCATCACGATGAGTGGATGATGGATCCTGCCTCGATTCCCCAGGGGTAAGCTACAAATACTGTCCAATTTGTCTGCTGGATTGATCAATTTATGCTTGTTGTGCGCTGAAACTGCTATTGGGATCTGCTATTTCTCGTTTGCTCGGGGATAGTTTGTGGGTTGCTCTTTCTCTCTTTGTTTTCCTGTGATTTACATTTTGTCAACTAGAGTGGAGACTTTCGAACAGTTAAACAGGTTAATAGCTCGAATTAAACATGTGGAATTATGAAACCTGGGAGTATTGCTTGTTAATCTGCTTATGTTGCAAGTATACTTAACCATTCTAAAGTGAGCCCCTCTCCTCCTCCCACTAGTCTTGGAAAAAGAATTGGTGACAATATTTTCAGCATAAAGAGCTGCCCCTCTATCCAGAATGGGTGACAATATTTTCAGTATTGGTAAAGCTCTTGCTGGAGCACTAAAGCACCTATTTGAGCATACATAGCTAGCCTTTGGTGTGTACATTTGCATAGGCAATTTGTGGAGCTTACATCTTTGGCATTTGAAATTATGTTTCTGATTTCAACTTTGTTTGCAGACGAATTATGTTTCCATGGGAATAGCAAGAATACTGCATATAGGAATCAAGAAGAAGCTTTACAGCTACTGGAATGAATGGCCATTTTGCAACATGTTTTTAATCTTTGCAAAATGTTTCATTTCATGATTTTGGTGCGCAAGTTTTGTTGTACAGTCTGTTCGGAGCACCTATTCCGTGTGTTGTGAATGTAATAATTCATCTGCTGAAAGATACGACGATGTATCCTGACCATGGATGCAATTTCTTCTCCAGGTGCCTCCTGTGCAACTTTGACATGGAAGGCGAGGAGCTGGAAGAGTGCGGCTACCTACATCTGGATGATTCCTCTCACTTGCTGCATGCAGTTGTTCATGCAAACGGCTATGGGCATCTCCTCAGGGTAAATGGCCGTGAGGGCGGAACAAGGCTTCTTACTGGCCGTGACATAATGAGCTTCTGGGATCGCCTTTGCAATGTGCTACACGTGAGGTAAAATGGCTTTTTGTTGTTGGTGGTGGTGCAGTTAGCGTTACATAAACCTGAACATTATTCAAAAACCATCCAGCCGTAGCACTAAGTATGACGTTTGCTAAACTTGCAGGAAGGTCACAGTCATGGACATATCCAAGAAGCATGGAATGGACTAAAGGCTTCTGCATGCCACCACAAGTGGTCATCCATGGTATGGTGAATGGGGATATAAGTTTGGCGCTGGTAGCTTTGCGCATACCTCAGACACCTACCAAGAGGCAGTTGATGTGCTCTCTGCCAAATACTGCATGCGTTTCATTCTATATGTTAGCCACGGAAGTCTGCCAAATACTGCCCAATTACAAGAAATTCTCCATTGCGCCTGAGCCACCAAATAGGCGTCCAAGTATTCCCCTACAATTAATAGTTACAAATTCACAAGAGATTATATGCGTGCTCTGCTCTGCAATCTTCCTCGCAAGTAGGCTAATAATCCAGTAAGCCCGGAGTACTATGTGCTGTTGAAGCATGGAGTATATTTTACACAGGGCACTGGTTGAACAGCAAAGGACTAAAGGTAAAAGTATATGCATGTGATCTCTCTCCATTAGAATTCCATGCTTCCTTGCACCGTAGTGCTATTAGTATGGTTGGAGTAATTTCGTTTAGTGAGCATTAGGATCAGCTGTGGAGCAATAGAGCTGTTACAATCTATCTAATGACACGTGTTATTATTTCCAGCAAACTATGATAGACTTCTGTTATGGTGGTGGATGGAAAGACTACCAGCGGCAGGGGAGAAGCAGAAGCACTTCAGTTCCAAGTTTGATAGCCCTTCACCAATTGTACTATAGGTTAGTACTAGTTCCAAATTTGATTCCATCATCATGTAGGTTATTTGGCAATATAGAATTGAACCACTGCCTATAATCAACAGTTACAAGAAGCATGTTAAGCAGCCAGGAATGTCTTATTTTCCAGAATTCCATGTACACTCTCATGGGCCTTTGCCGTTCCTTCTTCTTGGGAGTATAAAAGTTAGACTCCGGATAATTTTACACAATCTGAAGTTAACTGTGTGATGTACAGCGCCTTTTAGAATTTTGAAAGTGAAATGATAATGTGTAGACAACACATAGGAATGTGGGCAGCTGCTTCACTCACTGTTACCCCGGAGTACAACACTTCTACTGTACAATTACGTACATGTCTGAAGAAAAGAAACTGGTGAAACAATTCTGAACTTGCAGACAAGGCATGATTATACAGCAGAGCAAATAAACACCCCAATCCCACCACAACAGCAACAACCAAATACTCCTTTCCTTGGCAGGTTTCTTTTTTGCTCTCTTCTGAATTACTTGTACAGTAGAGCAAAATAAAAACCAAATCTGTGGTGGTTTGGCAGGTTTCTTTTTTTGCTTGCTGTTATTAATTGCTGCTTCCACAAGTTCATGACTCCTGAACTTAGACATGTATGATCACATTAAAATTCTTTTTAGCTTCATGCACTCAAAATTTTGCAAGATAATTTTGGAAACCATCAAACTTAGTGATATCTATCTGTATTTGCAGCACCAAAAGTCAAAATATACCAAATGGTGGAAAATTTGGACAACAGCGGCTCCATTTTCGTCTGAACTTGGTGACTGTGTCACTTGGTAATAACCACACAAAATGCATATCACAAGTCTGTATGCATGTTCATGTTACATTGTCATTTTCTGAATGAAAGAGAGATAATAACCACACAAAATGCATATGACAAAACATCATGTTTACATTACTGCTGTACATTGAAATATAGAGATAGTGCTGTACATTGAAATATTCAGAGACAAATGTACTGATGCATAGAATTCGACATGTGCTACAGACCTACAAGCTCAAGAAACTACAGGGGCTCTGGCGGGGAGGCGACAGCGATCGGACTCGCCTCTGTGGCTTCATGTCGAGAGGGTTGCCGGCCGGGAGCAGGGTGTAGTTGAGAGGGATCGGTTTTGCTTCTGTGGCTTCAAGTCGAGAGGGTTGCCGGTCGGGAGCATGGCGGCCTCGCCTCCAGGGCGGGAGGAGAAGCTGGCCCCGCGGCGGCCTCCTTGAGCCGGACGCATGGTCGCAGCGGCGGCGAGCAGCGAAGAGCGTCGGAGCTCCAGCAGCGGTGGCGAAACACGGGAGGACGTCGGCTCACCGGCGCGAGGCGCCAAGGGCGGGAGGCCGCCTGCTAGCGCGAGGCTGCGGGCTCCGCCGGATGCCCGCTAGAGCGATGCTGCGAGGTGCGCGGGAGTCCGCCGGCAGAAGTCTGGCACCGCGGGCGCGGGAGTCAGCCGGCGGGAGCTGGGTCAATTCGTGATCGATCGGGAGGATGCGATTGCTTTGTTTTCCAAAAAAATGGGCCAAATTGCAAAAAACGGTTTGAACTAGCTCCCGACGAGTAAATGGGGACGGAGGTAGTACCTCATCTTGCAAGGGGTGCAACCGGGGTACCTAAACTTGCATACCAGACTGATCTAGGTACTTAGGACGTCGCGTGCTGACACGTTTGACGCCATGTAGCCAACACGCACGCGCCATCCCGCAACAGACACACGCCATCCCGTTCGTACTTTGCAGAAACCCCCTCCCATCGAGCAGTTACGAGTTAGGCCTGAGAAATCCCCCATCGAGCACCCACACTCGCGGTGGCGACGGAGAGGCGACCGCGACTGAGAAGGGGCGGTGGCCGCGACTGATAAGGGGCGGCGGCGACGGAGAGGCGGCTGCGACGGAGAGGCGTCCGCGACTGAGAATGGGAGGCGGCGGAGGCGCGGCGGTGATGGAGAAGCGGCGGCGACGGAGAAGAGAAGCGACGACGACTAGACTCAGACCTATGAGTACTACCCGACGAGGAGGAGGAAGGTGAAGGCGAAGGCAAGTTCTGGTGATGCTGCTGCTGAGGTCTGTTAAGATTTCTCTTCCGTTCTGGGCAAATTACTCTGTTTCTTCAGTTAACTACAGCAGCATTTGTTCATGTACAGAATCTGGTGAGGAGAAATGGCAGAGAACAAGATGCTGAGAAGCTGTTGAAGAAGATGGCTAAAGTGGAAGAAGACCTTGTTCATTTGAAGGTAGAGAACAAACGAATTCAGAAGAATCACACAGAGGAGATTAGAACTAGAGATAGGAAAGAAGTGGCAACTCTGGTTTTAGTTGCAGCTTGTGTGTTGGTCTATGTCTATGTAGCGTTGGCAACTAGGTGTTTTGTGTGATGTAGGAGACTGAATGTGTAATTGTTTCATCATCTTGTTGAATATGCTCCTGTTTGTTGGAAATAAAGTCATGATTTTGTACGACTTTTTGTGCAATATTTGAGCTGGTCATTATTTTTACTGCTACCTCACTGTCAGATGCATCTCCAGGCATGCTGAATCGGACATTTCTGTGGTCATTGGAGGGAAAACAAATCAGCATTGGATTTTTGCCATTCCAGCAAGAAGGGGGAACAATATCGGCAGCTAAAACTGTATTGCACAAGCATAAAACTTGTAACATGTAGAAGATAAAATATTCAAGTACTCAATACCAAAATTGCACACATCAAGTACATATCCAGAATCTTACAAAGCCAGATGCTGCTTCTGTTCTCCAGTGTTTGGATCATTGCATGAATTTGTTGTTAGAAAGAACTTTGATCCAGGATTGCTCCTCCTAAGCTCCTGGCCATAATCTAGCAACAGTCTAAACTGACTTTCCTCATCACCATGGATGTGTAGCAAGGCAGCTTTCCTAGCTATGCTCAGTTTGTATCTATTTGGGCACATTTTGAATTCCCTAATTATTTTTGCAGCAAAACTCTGCAAACCTAACTTCTGGTTATCTCTGAATTCATGCATGAATTTCTCTGTCAATATTTTGGAAGAAATTGCTTTAAGTGGCCAGGTACCCTCACATGTGTGTTTGCCTTCATATGCTGTGATTGAAAATCCACCTGACCAATGTGCAGAGGCTCCCAGCAACCAACAACATCTTTTGTCATTGAGCTTCTTCTTGGTCTGCACTCTGTTCCTTATGTTGTATGCTGCTAATGCCTTCCTCAATTCTTCAACACCACTGAACAACATCCCCCTTTTGAAAGAAGGATTGTCCATGTCAACCTCAAGATTAAAAGCAGTCAGCTTCTTCATCAATTTTAGTTTCTTGCCTTCTTCCATATTCAGATCTTCATCATCAAGGGCAGCCTCATCTTCATTTTCTACACATACTTCCCTTTCATTATGATCATTCACAGATTTGTCAACATTGTCTGAGAATAAGTCATCATCACCATCCTCTCCATCAAAGTCACTATCATACATCTCAAACCCACTGTCACTGTCACTTTCACATGCGTAACTCACATCCATCTCTAGCACTTGGACACATGATGACATAGAGGAAGCTGCAGGTTCAGCACAAGTACTTGCCCTGATGTGTGATCCGACAGGTTCACCAGAAGTCCTTGCCCTTATCCCTCGGTGAGATACGACAGGTTCAGCAGAAGTGCTTGCCCTGATCCCTCTTGATCCGGCAGGTTCAGCACTAGTACTTGCCCTAATCACTCCAGGACGTGGCATTACATGTGGTGTCACTAGCAGATCCTTCCTCAATTGCAGCAGAAAATCAGTGTGATCTACAAATAAGACAAGTGTCTTCTCCTTCCAGCCTGCTTTGGCCATCTGTCTGATGTGTGCATCATTCTCAATGAGCACTAATCCATCTTGTATCTCCTTATCTGGCAAACACTAGTACACATGCAGTCTACCCTCTCTCACCTAGCCCAAAATTGATAACATCTCATCAATCCACCCAAGAGACCATGTGTTAGATGTTAAGTAGTCAAACTGATCATAAGTGCCACTCACATATTGCAAATTATCTCTGAGCCCACAGAAAAACCCATTGTGCACAACTTCAACAGTAAACATATTAGTCTCTTCTCTTGGATTCAACACTGAGAACAAAAGGATCATTATCATACAATGAATGGTAACAACAATAATATGCAGGTCACACTTAGAAGGGCATTCTGTACAGCCTCAAACACCCACGAAAGCCTAATTTAACCTGTACACAATTTACCATGACTAAGAACAACAAAAAGTTCATATTTTTACACCCACGACATGAACGGGACACGATCGATTACATACATAGTAATCCAAATCTTTTATACGTCTAAACCATGTACCAGTACTACATATCCATGTTCCCATCATTATTCGCCAATAAAATCAGCTAAATTCGTCCCGATCAAACGCCCACCTCAACCCTATCAAACCCCACGGTGATGAACAGAGAAGGAATGCTGGGGGCGGGGAAAATTGGCGTACCGTACTCTGGCGGGTCCTCCTTGAACTGCTGGAGACGCATCTTCGGAGGATCCTCGACGGAAATGATGACACGCTCAAGCTTGCCGGCGCCGTCGCCGGGGCGGTTCCCTCCGCGTCCAAAACAAATCGGGCAAGAAAGGAAAAGAAGGATATGCCCGAAACAAGCGATGGATTTCCGTCATATCTAATGGCCGGTCGAGCGAAAGGACTGTGCGTGGTATTTTTCCATCCGCCGAGGGCTATAATGCGAAATTACGGGACAACCTTGCGCCAACGTGGCTTAATTCGGGCTAATTGTACCTAAACTGCACGCCTAAACAAGATTAGATACCCCTATTGCACCTTTTACAAGATGAGGTAGTAATTTGCACATTTGGGATGAGATGAGGTATTACCGGTGCATATACCTCTAGTATATACTTAAGGCTCTTTTTTGGCAGCTTGATATTTGTAAAACAAAGTATTCTAAAACCTGGTATTGCTACGCCTGGGCATGCGAAACTTTAAGGCCGAGTTTGGGAACTCGTATTTCTAAACTGCAGTATCGTGATAATGAAGTATCCAGTGCTGGCACATCATACTGCAGTTTCCTCATACTGCATTATTTCACCATTTTAGCAAAAACGGTTGGAAGGTGTTTATGCTTTGACGATGCTATATTTTCTGACATAACGTGCATGGCTTGCAGGACCCTAAAGGTGAATATGAGATTATGAGGTATCAGAGTCAGCAGGAACGATGGGTGCATGCTGTTTGCTACCTTGTGGGTTGTGTGTACTACGGCTGTGGCTTCATGTATTTCTCCGGCAGCGCCGGGACGTGCTTGCTGCCATAGCGTCGGCTTCCGGGGTCAAGTAGCGACAATCAAACGCATCTGCACCAGGAGGTGAAATCTAATCTGGGAATATCATGCATGAACCGAACGGAATAGATCCAGTAGAGTTGGGTTTGACTCATGCATACCACAAGACAAAAGTACATGCGGAGACTATGGAGCGCCAAAATCGGATCGTTGGCATCCGTGTATGAGGGGATCTCGACAAGCATACCATGCCCTAGATGGCAGCAATGGTGCTATCAAATAGAGAAGAAATAGCGAGCCGCGGATCGGGATCAAATCAGAGAAAAACAAACCTTCTTTTTTCCTTTCCACGTTGTGATCCTGCTCTCTCCATGGCTGAAGAAGAGGACATCGTCGTAGGCGAAGACGAAGGGAGGAGGAGATGCGTTTTTCGAGGGGATGACGAGATGCGTTTCTCCGTTTCGAAAAAAAGAGGTCGGGACCAAAGTCTACAATACGGCAAAAAAACTGCAGTTTTTAGGATACTTCAGTTTGGAAAACAACAAAATCCATTGGACCCAAACGCCTTGAAGTATTTGATACTTCATTTTTTTTAGATACTGAAGTATTGCCAGAATACTTAAAAAAACGTTGCTCCCAAACGACCTAAATGATTCAGAGCGCACGTGCGCTTTTTCCTAATCGTGGCGCACGCGGGCTGTTGGAACGGTCGTCAACAAATACGTTTCTCTTTTTTCTACATGCACACGCAATCGTTCATGACCCTAAGACGCTGATGAGTGGGACCAACCCGTGGGGACATATAGGAGCATGCACACTGTATGTTTGAATATCAAGAGATGAGCAATCAACAGTCCACGCAAACCTAGTCTAAAAGTAAAAAATGCATAACTTTCAAACCAATCGTTCAAATCAAAATCGGTTTTTACCGTAGCGTTCCTCGCGACAAGATCTACAAAAGTAGACCCCCCATGGATACGTTCCGATAATTATTTTTCAAAAAGCAACTTTTTGTCATGGTAAAGCAAGTTCATGGTGAAAACATGCTTTTCTATCTAGAAGTTGTTTTTAGAAAATATTTATCAGCATATATCAGTATAAGACATTGTTTGAATGTCTCAAAGAAGCATAATTTTCTATTATAAACCACTAAGTTGGATAGTTGCTTTTCTAAAAAGCAACATTTTGTATGAAAAAGCAAGTTTTTACCTTAAACTTGCTCTTGCGATAGAAAAGCAAGTTTATAACACAAAGTTGCTTTTCAAAAATAATTATCGAAACATATTCATGTGGGATCTAGTTTCGAAGATCTCGTCGCAAGGAGCAATACGGTGAAAACCGATTTTAATTTAGACGTCCAGTTTGAAAGTTATGCATTTTTTAAATTTGCAATAGGTTTTACATGTGGCTGATGAATTGGTGATACATGCAGAAACGGACAAAAAATCGTTGGTTCAACAGCCTGCGTGTGCCGCTCAAGGCTAGTGAAGGAAAGGAAACTTTCCTTTTTTTACGCGTGCGCTCGGGGAAAATCTTCTGTGGCGCGCGAGCGCCACCAAGTCGCGTCCCCCAAACGGGGCCTTAGTTTTAACAAAACCAGAGTTTTCGGAAAAAAGAGGTCCAGACCTCTTTCTCTATTAAGGCAAAAATAACTCAGTTTTTCTAATACCACAGTTTCAAAACTATGGTATTTTATTGTAGCCAAAGGTCAAAGTATTGCAAAGAAAAAACGGTGTTGCCAAACAGACCCTAAGGCCTAATCATTTCCCAGAAAAGCATTTATGCACAAAGGCCGGAAAAGGCCCGTTTGCTTTTTTAACCCACTAGGCCTGGAAACCACTCGGAGAGCAACCACCCCAGACACAGCCCATAAAAGATCCACTAGAGATGCTAACCTACCGACTCCTTTTAAATCCCGACCGAGGCGACTGCAAATCTCTCTCTCCTCTGGAATTCTGGATCTGGATCTGGATGCTGGAGTATATGGCTAGCGGCCTGGAGGATGCGGTAAAGGAATACGTCTCTATGGCGGTGCGGAAGGAGATGGCCTTTGAGAATAGTCCTTTGTATGCGGAATTTGGCGACGACGAAGATGCGTTGGTGAAGGAGATCCATCCGGAGGGGAGTGCAGGTGAGTTCAACCGCCGCGCGCTATCTTCTTCGTCTAAGACCCTATACCTTAGTTAGTGTTCGGGGGTTGGGTGGAGCCCTGGATTAGGGGTAGACCTGCTACGGGGGCCGCATCGCCGGTGTCGACACCGGAGCCGCTGATCGGCAGAAGGGTGCTGCCGCCACCGTTGGCGGATCTGGCGCGGGCGAGTTAGCCTTTGGCCTCTGGGCCACGAACTGACTTCACGCTTGATATCTACTACTATTCGATTGGTCTATTACGTCTTTCTTTTTAATTATGCTTGCCTGAATTTTGCTTGAACTCTGATTTAACAGCTGCCGTGTTTGGGAATGGTGGGGTGATTTCGGTGCTATTTGAGACGCCCTTTGGCGTTACGCCCTCTGGCTTTGCAATTTTCAGTTACGATGCGGTCAACCTCACTCGGCAAGATGCCTGGAAGGTACTTTTTTGATTATTACTCCTATATTCCTGTTTTTTTTTGTTGTCATCGATCTAATTTTTCTGTATCATCTATCCCGTGCAGCATACCTGGGCAGATATCGTCGGTGTGCGAAAAGCAGTTAGTGCCCCCCCCCCCCCCCCCCCCCCCCTATATTTTCTCATCTGGTTCTATTTTTTATTATGATGCTTGTGCTCATTTTAAACTGAGCAGCCATCTTGCATGGTTAATTTTTGCCACTTTTATTTATCCTCTGCGTTGCATGAAGACCATATGGTTGTTTCTACCGTAGGTCTCAAATACTCTACCATGGGGTAGTACGCATACCACTTACTACCTACATAGTACTATAATATTACTACCTAGATAATCTTATACACTACATACTCCAAAACACACGTGTGTGTAACTAACTTAACAGTCTGCACACTCCAGTTTTCTCTCCATAAAGCTGCCCAGGAAGCAGATTTTGTTTCTCTTATGAATGCATTCCCAGAATCCTTTTTTTCTTAAAAAGGTCACTATGAGTGCAAGAGATATCCAAGTAATAGATGGGCACAGGTTTGGTGATACTAGGGGGTATTGGCATATGCCAAATTGTGACTGGTTACTGCTAGCTAGGGATGATTTAAGGCCTGACATGGTGATGGTATAACTACCCAGGAATGCAAGTATGCCTTTTTTCAAAAGACATTGCATTTGCTTAACGCATGACTTATTCTGATTTACACCTAAATTGACGTCTTGAACATGATTTATCATTACACTTGATGCATGAAACTATTTGGCAGGATGTTTCACTGACTGTGTCTTCTCCCCTTAACATGCTTGTCATTGTTTGTTTCATTAACAGGCTATTTGCATGAAAGCCTTTAAAACTTTTGAGATCAAAGGCAGTGCCATTAGTGACAATTCTATTAGTCCAGCGCTTAGTTCGATGATCCAGGAGTGTGTTGTCGATGGGGAAACACTAGCTGTTGGAAATGAAAATTACAAAAAAGTCATTGAGGACTGCTTGGTTAGTGTTAAAGCTCCTCCCTTGTTTGCTTATACTTCTATGAATAATCTTGAGCACCAGACTTTTTGTTGATATTATTTCAGAAAATAACCTGCGTGTACAATCCTGCTGTCAAGGAGTTGATGTGGGGCTTGAGGATTCGGATGCCTCATTTTCTCCCTGTGGAAAAGTCAGCGATGACTAATGAGGATCGCTTCCCGATGAGTGAAGGACTGCTATTTCTCTTGAGTAGCTATGGATTTGACATCAATCCACATATGATGGTGAGCCCATCACTTACTTCCCCATATGTCTGACATTGAAGTGCTTTCTGCAGCATACATGAATCCATTATTGTTCACACCGACCCAAGTATTGTTCTTTAATATTGGTTCTGAGATTTTGCCTTCACGTGTTTTTTCTTGTATTATTGACGTATCATTGCTCCTTGTATCCAGGTTACTAAACCTATTATTGAGATGGCAGCACTCATGTACGAGTGTGATCGTTGTGTGAACAAATACGACTTCTCTTTGCGCTTAGCTGCTCAGCACCTTATGGATATATCTCAGATTGACACTCGACATTGGGATTTACTGAAACTTGCGACTGCACTCAAGATGATATGTTTCCCTCATCGAATTTTAAAAACCGAACGACGGGTAAATTGTAATATATTGGGATGTGTACGGATTTGATAAAAGTTGTCATTCATCTAATGCTATTGTGTTTCTTTCAGCTGTTCACAGAACGACAGTTCAAGAGGTTGATGAAGGATGCACCTCTGTATAAAAATAAAATCTCGAGGGTCACTTGCTTGGGAGCCCATAAAGAAATGTACTCTGCCCGCAAACGTAGGCTTGAGACATATGGAGTGTTGGCCGGTTTGGTCGAGCAGGCTGAAAAGGCATATGAAGATGATCAGGCAGGCAAAGCTGGAAGTGATTGTGAAATTGGTCGTGACAGGAAGAAGATTTGTCTTCGTTTTGACCCTGTCATGATTGAAAGACAGGTATGCTTCGTCTTCCATATGAACACACTCTCTCCTCTAGTGTCTTGCAGCAAGTTAGTTTTGCTTTACTTGATAATTTTTCTGGAGCTGGTACAATGCTGTTCAAATATAATTTAGGCTTTAGTTTCATTTTGTTGTTAAAGAAGCAATGTTTTTTTTCATTTCTCTCAGGTTCCACCAACTCTGGCACCTGTTGATGCACTCGAGAGATACACTCAGATCTCCAGCCACCCACTTGACATGACCAACAGACCAGGCATCTTATCTATGGATCCATCCTTGGAAGGTTTGTTTGTTACTACAACTTGCTTTGAATATCCTGTAATCATTGTGCCTAATTTTCTCAGAAAATGCTAAATCGTTCAAAAGTTTATTTTATTGGCATCTTTGTATATTTCAACTTTAGGGTCTCCTGAATATTTATTACGTTTTGTTGAATCAAGGTCCACAATGAATTAACTGAGAATTTTTCAGATCAAAGTCAAAAAGTGGAACTTCGTTGCACTTTTTCTTGAGCCCTTCACGCTGATTTTCTTTCTTTATCACAGTGTGATGGAAATAGTGACAGCTAACAGCCAAGATATTTTTCGCTTAATGCAATTGATTTAAAAGCTGCAACATTGTTGTCTTTCAGTTATCTGATTCAAACAGTGTTTGTAGTTTATTGTTGGCTGATTTATTTGCAAACCTTGCAGACTGTGAGCGAGGATGAAATCTATAACTGTATCCATACATTGAAAGATCATACTGCCGAGGTTAGTATTTGGGTGGATATTGCTCCTGCAATGATACTCATTTGTTTGATTTTTCTTTCTGTCTTTAGAACTATGGTTTGCTCTTATAGCTGATATCCTTCTCTATGCTTGAATTCATCATTCCATTCTACACACATTCTAATTGCTGTTGCTGTAATTGTAAATTTACAATTTTTTATTGGATTGACCAACTTCTTGGTTTGTGCCTTTGGTTCTGGATAAAAAGTTCGTAAGCTGTAATCTGCAATACGGGTATTCTGACAGCTAATTCTGATATGGACTATGGTTCTATCAAAAGTCACATGATTATCCTTAATCCAGTTTTCTGTTGCACTGAGCTGTTCTCTGGCCATTTGTCTATGCTATTAATTACTCCCTCTGCCCCAAAATGTATGAATTGACCATTCCATTTGTCTTGTAAAATTCGTTCATTTCATAGATTGTTATACTAATTTTCTAGACATGTTATATGTACAAATCATAGTCAAAGTTGTAAAGTTGTTGACCAACGAAAATATATCTGAAAATGCTTTCTTTCCTCTTTCGCCATACTTATTATGGCAGTCCTTGGCACTAAATATCTATCTCGTGGTTCTTAGTAATTTTGTTATTTAATGTGCGGCCCCTTTCTGAAATTTATCAGGTTGAAGCTGTAAGAGTCCAGTCTCAGAAGTACTTTGTGACTACTTCCAGGGTTGTGAATGTATACTGTATTGATATACTTATGATTGTCTTTATCAGGCTGGCGAGCCTTCTGAACAAGAGGGCTATACATCCGCCGCATTCCATCCAGACACTCTTTTACTTGGATTCGGATCTACTGATGGCGCTGTCAAAATTTGGGATGTGAAGACTCAGGTATGATATGGTATTACATTTTTTCATCTTTTTAGGCGATCTTACATTGAAACTCCTTCGCTAATACACCATTATTCATCTTTAGTCAAGGGTCACAAACATTGAAGGGCCTGCCATGTTGCCTCCTAGCGGTATGTATATTTCAATGCAGAACGCTAACAATGTTGAATTTCTTTATTTGTTTGACATTTTACCATGATAAATTTTCAAAACACATCCTCTTACCGGAAATAGTGTGACCATTCTGCTTAAAAAGTCATTTGTTTCGGTACACATGCCTGGACTTCCATGTGCTACCTCTGTCCAATAAAGGATGTCTTAGCTTAGTCTGTATCTAGACACTAAATAGTGTCCAAATTTAAAAATATTAGTGGCCAAGCTGTAGAAGAGAGGCAGTACGTTCAGTTATCATGCAGGAGATTAGTTGCCAGTTATCATGGACTACTTCATTACGAACATGCCAAACTTTTAGAAAAGTTATCAACAAATATGATAACATGCCAAATCCGCCAAGCGTCATGCAAATTCCAATGAGAGTCATGATAGGACAAGTGCAAAACCTTGGTTGTGTATCTGTGCCTTTTTGTTACTGAACTCCATAAGCAAAGTCGTCCTGCCATGATAGTCAGTAACATGCTTTTCCTTCACTATATGCGTTTTTACATTACAGGTCCCTCTTGATTATTGTACTATTTCTTAGATTATGACCTTCTGTATGTTTTTGTAGGGTTTACAAAGTAGTCCATGATTGCAATGTTTTCTAGACATCAACGGATCCATTAGGTCAGTTTTGTCAGTCTCTTTGATTGCTATTTCCACATGAAGCCGATTAACTTGGTGTTTTAACTTCAACAGAGAAAGTAACTTATATGAAGTTTGGAGCCGATGCTAGGTACATCCCTGTAGGTTCAATGGAGCAAAAACCTGCTACTACCAGCCAACCACCCAGGATAAAAGTGTGTTTTATTAGTATTTTATTATGGCAACTCTAGTGATTCAGCCAGTGTACTTTTGGCGACCACATTTTGAGTTGCTCAGTGTAGAATTGTAAATGAGCTACATCTTTGATTCTGTTAGTCGTGACGAGCGACATCTTTGATTCTGTTAGTCGTCTTTATTGACTTTGATTTACGTAGAGGAAACAGATGCCTCTAAGGGAGGCAAACTGTTCGGAGAGGGAGAAGCGTGCATTTTCTAGGTTCGAATAAATCCTCAGCTACCACACTAAACGGTCGAAATAAAAAGATAATAAACAATGTGGATAATGCAAGAGTGCATAACAATATATACAAACGGCCAAAGCGTGACGGTTTACATTTTGGGGCGCCCACAACCCTATCTTATGTTAAGGGTTTACATTTTGGGGCGCCCACAACCCTATCTTATGTTAAGGGAGGCACTACAGCAGCGAAAAGTTTACGGGGCCTATCTTTACAAAACGCTGTCTGTACTGTAAGACGGCCTAACGACTGTCTGATATGTCATTTTGTTTGGCCCTTGATTTCAAACACGGCCGGGCCCTTGATTTCAAACACGGCCTAACGACCGTCTGGTACGTCATTTTGTTTACTGCTGTCACCTATAAGTTGAAAGAAAACGTTTTTCACAGCTTATTTACAGACTATGCCACCAATAAGTGAAAATGTTTCGCACAACTTATTTACAGACTATGCCACCGATAAGTCAGTCAAAAGTTCAGGCTGTGGCTTCCTACGAGGCCGATCCGGATGCGCATAAGAGAAACCAGGGGGGCGCCTACCACCGCAGAATCCCATGCCCACGCCCACGCATCTGTTCGAGGCCAAGCCACGCCTCCATGCGCTCCGCCGTCTGGTGCTGACTCGGACGAGCTCAAGATGAGGATCTCCACGGCGGCGATGTCCTTGACACGGTGTGGAACGGATCGGATGAGCTCTGATAGGTGGGCGCCTGCACGCGGCGGATAGAGGAGTTGTGCCTCGTCGGGATCGAGCGGGGGCTCCAGGCGGGAGCCGCCAGGGTTGGGGACGGGTGGGAGCTAAGAGAAGAGGGGATTGGAACTGAGGCGCGGCGGCGAGCGTGTTCGCGTTCGACGGGCTCGGAGCCAGGCGAGTAGCGGGTGGCTTCTGCGCTCTTACTGGAGTCGGTGACGGCGAGGTCAGCCGGCTGAATCACCGGCGTCGTGGTTTGCCGGCCGATTCACGGGCGTCGTGGGGCCTGATCGCGTCGGAAAGTGAAATGGGCGGGGGGGGCTGCAAAACTACCAAAGGGAGGAGCTCCCTCTGCCTAGGGTTTCAGCGGGGTGGAGGCCGGATGGGCCTAGCGGGCCACTGGCAGGGCTTTGCTGCGGGTTTGGTTGCGCCAGTGGATGGTAGGCGGCCTATTGGCTGGGCTACCTCTCCCCATTTTATAAAAAACAGGTTTTCTTTTATATTTTCTGTTTTGTTTTGAGAGCTTTTTCAAAATAGTTTTGCACAATTAATAGAGAAAATTATTATTTATCGCATGATATCATCTTTAGTTGAGGCAGTAACATGGTTGTGTTCGCCGCGAATGTGGATGGGGCGCAGCAGGTCGCCACACGCTACGGTCAACACCCTCTATTGAACAAAAGTTTATTGTCGATGGTGTTCTGCCCGTAGGAACGCATGGGCATTGTATTAGTATTAATAAAACATTGATGTTACGCAAGCAACAAATAAATAGCGAAACATAACGAGACTCCCTCATGTTTACTATGTCTAAATATAAATGCATCTAGTTTAAACGCTTAACTAGATAGATTCATAGGAATCCTATATAACTAAATAGTTCATCGACTAACTTATTTATCTAAATATGCAACCTATCCACCTCATCAAGCATGTCTAACCAATCCTAGCCTTCCACATCAATAGCCCGCCATGTCATAATTTTTTATATAACTAAATAATTCGTCCCACTAACTTATTTATTTAAACATGCAGCCTATCCACCTGGACCACCTCATCAAGCATGTGTGACCAATCCTAGACTTCCACATCAATAGCCTGTCATAAATTATTTTTGCACTGCCCAAAAATACTCCGCACATTTCCTGACTTTCATCTCCATGATTATGACCGATTAGTAAAGAGTAAAATACGGCTAGTACCCGAACTTGTCGGCACGGTTTAGATAGGTCATCGTACTATGAGAATACCAATTTACGGTAACTGAATAAGCCCCAAGATTCATCAACGGTCACTCGTGCTGGGAACACAATGTATTTGTCGACATGGCACTTGCGGGACCCATACGTCAGCCCCTAATTGTGTCACGATTTGCAGAAAAGACCCCACCGTCCCGCACATCTGGCTGGGAAAATGTTCTTCCGATTCCTTCGTCCCCATCTCCAAGCTCGACCTGGCCCCGACCGCGACCCAAAACTGGTGCGGCGGCCGAGCCGCTGCCCTGCCTTTTGAGCACGCCGGCGCGTCCCCCACCCTGCATCTGCTCCCCTCGCTCGTACTGCAACATCAGGAGCGCCTGTGGCTCGGGGAAAAAATCGCCGCCGTTTGGGCAGATTGGGGCTCCGATGACAAGCAAACGGAGCATGGACGGTGGCGGAGTAGGGCGCGCGAACGAGGAGGCTATTGGACCGAGCGGACCATGCGATGGTGGCAATCTCGTCCCTGCGGACTAGCAGCCTGCCGGCGGCAAGAAGAGATGGGGGAGGAGCCGCAGCTCGTCGCTGCGGACTATATCGAGCATGCGGCGGTGCCGAATATCACGGGGAGAGTAGGAGAGGGCCGCAGCCATGGCCCCTGCTAGCGCCGGCGGCAGCCTGCAGCTTCCTTCTCTGGTCCCCTCGAGCTGGACTGAGCTCCGGTCACGGCTCACGCGATGTGGGGCTCCTACGGCTTTTCACAAGGGACCACCTACAGCTCCCCAGGTGGGGCTCCGGGGAGGCAAACTGAAGAGGCGATGGAGAACTACCGGCGCCAGCGGTCATGTGCGGGGCTGCGGAGATCGACGAAACCCGTCCGGATTTGGCCGGGGAGGCGGCCGGCGGCGAGAATCGAGGCGGGGCGGTGATGTTCAGCCAGATTTTGCCATTTTGGCCGGCAGCGGCGGTGCTATCCACGGGTGGTAGATTGTTCCGTTGGTCAGGACTCAGGAGAGAGGACAAGGTCAGTCTAACCGGGACACGGCGGCCAGCACCCTTGGGTATCGGAGTTGCCATGAAAACAATGTTATTGCCAGCCGAGCTGCTCAAATCCATGATGAATGCGGTCAGAAGGTCAGCAAGGGTGGACAAGAAGGTCAGTGTTGTGAAGTATCGTTTAATTGGGCAATGTAAGATGAAAATGCATATGCAGTCCTCAGAATCTATGTGGCCAAAATGTTGAGTACACTTGATATATTTTTTTACTCTTCGACTTCTCAGTATAACAAAACTTGTTGTGTTTTTATTAGAAGTTTAGTTGCAAAACCCATTGCGGATTGTTAATTGGCTATGTTGTCCAATGTTGGCCAAGACTTATAACAACCTTCTGTTATTTTCATTTGTGTAGTGAATTAGGACTGAAATACAAAGGCACCTTGTTGTATTGGACAAATTGGTTCGCATTTTGTAGCTAATCGATGCAAAGGCACTTTGTTGTATTGGACAAACTAGTTTACAATGCATTCGTTTTGTTTATTTAACCAAATCGTTGTACTACCTCAGTCCCACGGAACTTGTCTTAAGTTTGTCAAAACACAGATGTAGCTAGACCACATTGAGAGTATGGATGCGTCTACATTTGAACAAAATTGAGACAAGTTTCGTGGGACGGAGGTATTCGTATGTATTAAGGAGTATTTTTTTTCAAGGACATGTTATTCAGACCTTGCTTGAAAAGATCTAGTATAATAAAGCATGCATGCCATGATATGGGAAAATGGCAGATGAACGACAGGCATCAGCACGTGTATCTGCTCTCGAGCATGCCTTCAGAGGTTTTGCTGACAGGGGCTCCGATGCTGTTGTAAGGCCTTCGGTTGGTTTGAGTTTCGACTCCATAGGGGAGGCCTATGATTTTTACAACCTTTATTCTTGGGAGATTGGATTCGGAATAAGGTACGGAAGAAGCAGAACAAATGTGAAGGGGCAAAATCTATGCAAGAACTACTATGTGTTTGCTCGGTAAGTAATTATATCCGCTTAGTTGGGTTATTTTTTCCGCATCGGTTGGACGGAATTGTGAGGACGGGAAGAAAAAGTTTGTTTTCGCATGACATTTGTGTTCTGTTTGCAGGGGAAGCCAAAAGATGAGAATAGTGCGTCCTGTAGATGCCAGTGCCCAGCTATGGTTAGGCTGTTAAGAAGTGATGACCAGGGTTGGTACATTTGTGAGTACCGGGGTCAACACAACCATAAGCTGCTTAACACATGTGTAGAGAAGTGACACTTCCCATCACATCGCCACATTGACAAATACACCCGTGACCTTGTTGGCCACCTAAGGGAAAATAATGTAAACCTTAGCAAGGTGTACAACATTATAGGAACTTTTTTTGGACGTATCGAGAATGTTCCCTTAACAAAGAGGTGTTTGCGCACATTGTGTGGTAAAATTAGCCAGGAGCAGGCAGAGGATGACGTCAAGAAGACAATGGAAATGTTTTCTGAAATGGAAGCAAAAGACAGTGAGTTCACTTATCAGGTTCAAGTTGACGATAAAAGTAGGATCAGGACACTGATGTGGACCAATTGTAGAAGCAAGATGCAGTATCATCATTTTGGTGATGTTGTAACATTTTGACACTACATACAAGACAAACCTCTATGACATGCCATTTGGTCCGTTCGTTTTAGTAAATAACCATTTCCAGAGTGTTCTCTTTGCTGGTGTGTTGATGAGGGACGAGAAGGTCGAAAGCTTTGAATGGGTCTTCAGCGAGTTCGTTAAGCTGATGGGAGGAAAAAAGCCCGTAACAATATTGACAGGTAATGTGTTTATGTATTTCGTTTTACAAATTAAACATCCATTCGTTCTTGTTGTATGCATGTTCTTATGACTCAATAGAAATAACTTCAATGTGACAGATCAAGCAAGGGCAATGGAAATTACTATAGAGAGGGTTTTCCCTGAAACAACACATAGGTGGTGCAAGTGGCATGTACTGCGGAAGGCAAAAGAGTTATCTAGGCGCGCACTACTCGAAAAAATCACACTTCAGGGTCGATTTCCACAACACATAGGTGGTGCAAGTAGATGAGATGTTGACAGTGAAAGAGTTTGAAGATGGATGGAAGGAGATAATGGAGAGATATGGACTGACAAGCAACACATTCTTGATTCAGGCATATGAGGTGAGGGATAAGTGGGCGAAGCCGTACTTCAGTGGAAATGTTTGTGCAAAGCAAACAAGCACACATCGGAGCGAGAGCGCCAATCACATGTTAAAGAACTATGTGCCCCCGGCATGCCTAATGAATGTGTTTGTGAAGCAGTACAACAAGCTGCAATACGACCGCGAGCAGGAGGAAGGGTTTCAAGAAAAGAGGACGCGGCTTGTAAGTATAAAATAATCCGGGTTTTTGTAATGTTTTAGGTGTATAAATTGCTGAATTAGATTTCTATTTTTCTTCACAGGTTGGTGCTGTGATGAAACCCAATGTCCCGCTTGAGAGGCACACAAGCAAGATATACACACAGACTATGTTTGAGATGTTTGGGAAGGTTCTGTATGTAGCTGGGTCGTATGAGGTGGAAGAAATCATACCAATGAAGAAATATGTCGCTTCACATATAAATCCAGAAGCCATGAAAGAGTGGTACAAGACAAGTTTTGAGGTTGAGGTGTCTGAAGATTGTGGTTACTTTACATGTGCATGCGGGAGGTTTGAACACATGGGTGTTATATGCTGTCATATTATCAAGGTTGGCTAACTAACTTTAGGAAAATATGTTTGTTCCTATGTGTTTATAGTGGATTGTGCTTGATTTCCTGCCTAACCATGTCAACTTGCAGGTAATGTTTTACTTACGCCTCCATAAGATACCTCAGAGACACATTAAAGAGATGGACAGTCGACGCAAGAGACATACTACCTAACCACATAAAGCACTACCAGAAAGATATGGGGCCACCGGAAGCTTCAACATTAAGACATTCGGCAATGTACATCACTGCTCTCGAGTTAGTGCACATGGGGGACAGCAACCCTGATGCTTTTGAGTATGTGATGTCTGGTCTATGCGAGCTCAATGAAAAAGCTGTGGGGCTGTCACTACTGGAAGATAGGAAGAGTGTTGTGGAAAAATCGATGAGGCATCCGCTAGCAACACAAATACTGCTGACACAAGGCCGTCAAGACTTTCCAGCAAGCAGACAAGCAAGAAGGAAAACTCGAGGAATACAGCTAGTGATAAGTCAGATGGTATATCTTGTGTCCGAGATGGCGGCAGGATGTTCCACGAAGATGATGGATTTGAAGTGTCGTCTGTACCAAAAGCAGGTGAGGTGCTGTTGCCACCTGAAAGAAGGCTCAAGCGCGGTCAGCCGAGCACATCTAGAGATAAAGCTCCGTATGAGACCACTGGGAAGAGATCAAGGTTTTGCAGCATATGCCGTGGCAAAGGGCATAAGAGCACCACATGCCCTAACCGAGGGGACATGCCGGTGAAACCGCGGAAAGAGGCTAAATGTAGCAGTTGTGGCCTAACTGGTCACAGGAAAACAAGTTGTTCTAAACCATTGTTTAGTACAATAGTTGAAGTTGCAGATATGACTGCATAGGGTCATGGTCGTGACTTACGAAATAGAAAAGTGAATTATTCTACGTTGTTGAATTACATTTGTATTACATTTTCAACTAGATTTGTTTTTTAGTGTTTTTATAATAGTTGTGTATGATAGTTGACATTTGTTATTGTTGGTGTGCATTAAAGTAAAGTTGGCGAGGCGTCATTGAATGATGGTGTGCATTTTGAAATTTGAAATTTGAATAAGAGCGGCAAGTATTTCTCCTATATATTACCAGGTACCCCCTTACCTGGAGCAAGCTGTGTATGCAAAAAACAGTTAGCGATGGAGTTCACAAAGAATGGAGAGCAGGCTTGTGTGCAAGTCTCAGAGCGTGTGATGGTGGAAGAGGTTAGTTCATCGGCAGCGAAAATTGTAATATTGCTGTTTCATGCTTTTGCTGATGTTGTACTTGTTTATTTTGCTTTGTTATACAGCACTTTGATTCAGTCTTGGGCATGATGGACAATGATAGTTTTGATACTAGCGATGAACTTGAGCTTGAGGTAATATTTGAATTTCATTTGTGCATACATCCATGTGGAATGTGAAAGGTGTGATATTGCTTTTGCTGATGTTGGTTGTCTCGATCTAGGATTCCGCGGATTCAAAAAACGTGTTAGTTCGGGTTGTGGAAGGAAAGGTTTGATTGTCAACAGCAACATAAAGGTGGTGTGCCTGATTTTTTGCAAGTGTTATCCATACTAGTTTTTATGATCAAAATTCACTAATCACATTTTACTAACTAAACAGAAGAACCTGTTGGCTGAGTTTAACAAGGAAGCAGAAGAGCTGGGACCGGAAGCATCGACAGACTCTAGCCAGGGGTCAAACATATTGGTGTAGGAAGACTGTGAATCTTCATCCAAGGAAGATAGCAGGAGTGCTAAAAGGATTAAGCTAGATTAGGCTATTCTCTGATGCAACAGTGAAAAGTTATCGGTTTAAATTTGAAAGCATCTGAACGTTAGCAGATGTGGATTAAATAAATTTAAGCATCTTATTTCTAGTTTAATCCTTGAGATGGATTAATGCATCATTGTACTGTTAGTTCTTTTTTGTACTGTTAGTTCTTTGTGGCCTTATGTGGAGCTGAATAAAATAAAAAAATGCAGCATGTATCTCTGTGGGTTGACATTAATCAAGAGAAGGAAAAATATTATAGTGTTGTGTGAGGTGAACAGTATATCTAGTCCACTAGGAATAGTACGGGGCAGAGTAGTGATTGTGCGTTCAATTGGCACCATAGGTGCAAAAACACACGAGAGCGCGGAAGTCGCATTTTGGGAGCGGGGTGTCAGTAATTGGCTAACTGCATTATCAACAGTGTCTTTTTTATCAATGTCCGTTTACCAAAAAGAAACAAAATTTCCAAAACAAGGGGCAACATCGGTACAGAAAGAACTATTTTATTGCTATTATAGCTAGAACTAGCTAGTTGCTCACAAGCAATAGGGGCATCTAGCGGTGGCCGGTGTGAGGTGACACTCCGGCAGTGAGACGGGAGGCAAAAAAATTAAGACGCCATGGCCTGCAGCTGCTGCTCCTTCTCGGCCTCTCTTTGCCCTTTGCCCCTTCCCCTCCAATATTTACCTTCCTTTGCAAGCCTCTCCTATCATGCGACTCGTCCTCTTCCTCATACATTCTCCTCCCGTTCTTGATGCAGCTAAGCTCGGCCATTCCTTCTCACAGCAGAGGGCGAGGGTCAAGAGGGTGAAGCTGCTAAGATCGGTGGAGCTCGACAGATTGAAGAGGCCAGTGGAGGGATTGAAGCCTGGTCCGCGGGCATGGCTGCAAACGAGGTTAGATATTATATGTTCAAATTGAATCCTAGTCCCATCTTCTGGCTCAGTATGTGCACTGGAGGTGCTCGATCTAGAGTCAAGTAGTACTACTAGTTCAGGTTATATTTACAACGTAGATTTCTCCCAATCTATTTTCTGATTTATACCCTTGTTTTGTTATATAGATGCAGCCTGGTAGACCGTTCATTGGATTCTTGACTAGTAGTGGTCGATCTTCTGGTTCAGCTGGCAGGGTTGTTAATGGGGATGAGTTCGTTCTTCTAGCTGACATAGGCAGGATGGTAAAGTGTGGTAGGAGCACGATAAACAGTGCTTTTTCTGCTAGAGATATGGCAGATTCAGTGGAGGGTTTAGGTGCAAGGGGAGATTGGTTGGATCTATGAGACAGGTCTAGCAGGATTAGCAAGCATTGACATGTTTACCCACTTCAATAGAGACCACTCTTATTTCTTGCCGCAATGTGTTTACACAAAAAAGAAGGTGTTGGTGTTGGGTCAAGGGAGGTCTGTTGCAATCACTGGTTCAGCCATGACTGCCATTCTTGGTCTTAGAGAAGGTGGCAGTGTGGAACTAGAGCATACTGATGCTACCCCAATGTCTGGGGAGATATGTGATGCACGTTTGATGCTAGGGTTGCCTCTGAGCACAGCTTAGAAACAAGTGCACCGTTGGGCATCTATAAGGAGGAGTTGCCTTTGGATGTTGATGAGTTTCAGGTTAATAAGTTTAAGGTTGCATACGCAATGTTGGCTGTATCCTTGTTCTTTAGGCCGGGTGAGAAGAGAAGAGTTGTGCCTCGGGATGCATACATGCTAGCATCCATGATACCGGGCATTGGCAACATACTCGGGTAATTATGCTGCGCAAGGTGTATTGGATGGGGCAACGCAGGTACAGCTTGGGCTCGTAACAAAAAAGAGGGGACACCGTGTATATGGTTGCTTATATGGGCTTGAGGTAATAGATCTGTTTTCTGGAAAGAAGTTAGTTTAAAAGTTGTGAAAAAAATCTGTGATGTTGCTTATGTACACTTTTTGGGTTTTGCTGTTGCAGGTGTTGTACTTAGATTTCGTTGCAGGTGGTGCATATGCAGTTAATCCTAGCATGTTGCCCAGGATATTGCAATATGATGTATCGAGCCTTATGTCTCTTATCAAGAAAGACACGCTTAAGCTAGAGTCAGAAAAGGTCTATGGCATGTTCATGGTAAGTAAGATTGTTGTTGCTGCTTAATATGGAGTTGGGGGTGTTTAGAGTATAAAATGATAAACTGTTAATATGTGGTACAGAGGGACCTTGTTGTGCCACCCCAACTGTGCCGTCGGGCTGTAAGTGCGGTTGCAAGCAAAAGTGGTGCAGGGACAAGCAACGAGAACGCAAGCATAGGTAACAAAGTTGATGCAAGTGTGGAAAGTGGGTCAACGTCTAGTGGGTCAAGGATGTCGGCTTTGCAAGTGAGCATGGAGGACATACCCAAGCTTAAAAAAATGGTAAGTGTTTATTCAAATAGGTCTGCTTTCTATTTCATGATCATGACATCGTATCATTTGGTAAAATGCAAAAATGATCATGTTACATTTTCTTAGGTTGAAGAGTGGCTACATGATGCAATTCTAGCAGAGCAAAGAAGGAGCAAAGAAAGGAGTGAGCATTTCTATCAGTCTTTGAGTATTGAAATTGAGGTTGAAGGTGGTTGCGCGGGGGACAAAGCTGATGCACATGACAGGAAGGAAGAATGGCTGAGAATGTACCACCTAAAAAGAATTCTAGAGCACCTGGTGATGCATCCAAAATGCATCTACTTTTACAAGCCCTTTGCTCATTGTTTTGACCTAGAATCTCACCATACTTGAATAAAAACTGCAGAATCTGACGTTGTTTTTAGCAAAGTCTCCTTTCTGGCTATTTTTGCAGGAAATAAAATCGGGGAAAAAATACCACGTAAGTTTTTCACCAAGAGGAGCAAACTGGGATTTTGGATCAAGCAAACGAGGTCAGGAAGGCCAAAAGGCCATGGGTGGAGCGCCCACCCCCTTGGGGCACGCCACCTGGTGACTCCAGGGCCTCAAGCCTCTTCTCGGCCTCTCCTTTCGTGTGACTCCTTATATACTCCGAAAACCCTTAACCCTAGGAGGACGGACTTTTTCGCGATATGGAGCGCCGCCGCCACCACGATCTTTGTTTCGGTGGTTAGATTGATCCTGCTCTCCACCTCGGAGAGAGGGATTTCGTCGCCATCTTCATCACCATCGTCATCAACACCATCTCCATCAACCATGAGTTTCATCTCCACCACCATGTGTGAGTAGTTCCTCTGCGGGAATGTGAGGTAGATGGGGATTGGATGAGATTGATCATGTAATAAGCATATGTATTGAGATTTGAGGGGGTTTGTCTTGTAGACACTTGTGTTTTGTGTTGATGCACTTTGTTATTCTTAATGCTTGCTACTAGGGCCCGAGTGGCATGATTTCAGTAATGAATTCTTATTGTCCCATCATATATTGGAGTTTGGTATCTATATATGAAGTGTATTTACTTGCTGTTATATTGAACCTGCGAACCTTAAAGTGACAGTTAGGGAAAACAAGGGGGATATGTTATAGTTTGAGGTTTTTGTGTGTTCATGGAGTGTTAATGCGTTGCTCCGGTCTATTCAATAAGGTAGACCTTAATTACCTGTAGTTCCAAGTTGGTCCCGGTGAAATGGGCAGGTAGGACGATAGATGTTGTGCAAATTCCCTTAGTTGGTACGCACGGCGATATTCAGAACACACACCTACACATAGCTGAGTTAGAGATGAACCCAAGTTAGTATATCTCATTATATGATCAATCTTATTCATGCAACACCCTGGTATCACCTCATGCCTGCGTTTTAGTCACTGAGTTTACATCCTACTTTTTCCGGTGAAAACTGGAAATCTGTTGTTTCTGTTTACTGCTTTCTGTTACTATTTTATTCAACTGCTGCAATCACCGCTTCTACTTTGAGAATATTGATATATAGGTGTGATTGAGAGTGACGCCTCAATTGCTAAAGTCTTACTGGTATTCTTGTTGCTCCCCTTGAGTCTAACTATAAATTTGGGTAATACTTCCCATCGAAGATTTCAGCGATCCCCTATACTTGTGGGCATCAAGATATTTTCTGGAGCCGTTGTCGGGGAGTCTAGCTTTATTGGTAAGACCACTTGTTATCATTTACTACTGAACTTATTTATTTCTCGTCATGGGAAAGGATAAGGATACTCCTAGGAAATCCATTATGCCATCCACTACTCGGAGAGGTACGGACTTACCTTCCCGACCACATTTTTCACCACATGCTGCTACTGTTATTACTCCTGCTATTAGGAAAAATAAAATGCTCTTACAAATTCACCATTATCACAAATGTCTATTGGTTCTAAAGATGAATTGTTGGGTGATGACACGGATGAAGTGGGGATGCCTATTTCATCTAGGCCATTGTCTAACAGTAGATTGGATGACCTATGTGATTGTAATGATCCTGCATCTAGTTCTAAATTTACTAAAGAAGATGCTGCTTTCACAAAAGCTTTTCTAGAAATGGACTTAGATGATTTGGATAATTTTAGATAGAATATGGAACTGGCACTTCGAGAGTTTTTCCATGTTGCTAGTGAAATCCTATGAATCTTCTATTTACATTAAAGATAAAGATTATGAGTTTAATGTAGACACTGAACTTATTGAGATGCTTGAGTCTAATAAATTTTATGGAAAAGATGAAGAATTCCCACTTGAACACTTAGAGAGACTCACTGAATTTGCTGATCTATTTTGTAAGAATGAAGTTGAAAAGTGCTACTATTTCTTGAAATTGTTTCCCTTCTCTTTAGGAGGAGAGGCAAAAAGTTGGTTTAAGTCATTGGCGCCTAGATCAATTACTAGCAAAGAGGCATGTTTCTATTTGTTCTTTAATAAATATTTTCTAGCTGATAAACTTCATTTTATGAGAACTCAAATGAGTGAATTTGCACAAGGCAAGAAAGAAAGTCTACCTCAAGATTAGGGGAGATTTTGTGCCCTTAAGAGAAGATGTCCTACACATGGCTTTAAAGAAAATGAATTACTTGATATATTCTATAATGGACTAACTGAAGAGTCTAGATCTTATCTAGATAGTTGTGCATGGAATATTTTTAGGCAAAGGACTATTCAAGAAGCCAAGGAATTATTGGATACTATCACTCAAAATTTTCATGATTGGGATATTGAGAAGGAAGATAAAATTGTAATGAGTTCTAAGAAGAGAGGTATTCTTGAATTATCAGGAGAAGACATGAAAGAGGCCTCCAAAGCTATTAAAGAGAGGGGTATTAAAACTGTTGAACTCAATGAATTATCTGCTATGGGTTATAAATTTCCCAATGATGAGCCTCATTTTGCTATTCTAGTCAATGCTATTTGTTCTTATAAAGGTAATGAAACGTTATCATCTTCTGCTGTTATCCCTTTTGCTGCGCCTCCTAATGCTTATGATCATCACCAAGCTAAAATTGAAAATGATATTAGAAGAAGTTTGTTTGAAAATTTTAAAAGTATTGAATCCCTTCGGGAAGGTATTGATTTTAGTATGAATGCTATTAAGAGAATTATTAAACATTGTACTATGATGAATAACCAAGTTGAGCACGCAGCTGGTTTCCCTTCAAAATAAATTATATGAGCGACTCTTTTCTGAGAAGGAGCCAACATGTGCCATCACCACTAGAGGCGGCGCAATGACTCAGGACCCTGAATATCCTGAGGGCCACCCAAAGAGAATAGAGCAAGATGCTCTCAAGAGAAAGAAATCTTCTGCAGGAAAATCTCCCAATGAAAGTGAAATTGTTGGGAATTCTGAAGATCAAGAGAAGGAGGTATCTATCTGTGATGCTAAAACTGAAGACAATAATGAAGTGAATGAAGTGGAATTATCTCAAGATAATGAATATCCACCTGATATTGAAAATGAAGAAGAAGTTGAATCCATCACAAGAGATGATCCTCAATCTTCAAGAAACAAAGGTAAAAAGAAGAAGCCTCCACCATCATCAAAAGGTAAAGATAGGGATCCATGGGTACAAAGACCCATTCCATATCCCCAAGAGGTAATGAAAACTTTAGATGATGAAAGATTTAATAAGTTTCTTGAGTTGATTAAAAATTTATTCTTGCAAGTTCCTCTTGTTGATGCAATTAAAATGCCTCCTTATTCAAAATACATGAAAGACATTGTTACTAATAAGATAAAGATTCCTAATGAGGCTATTACTGCTATGCTAGCTGAATATTCATTTAGTGGAAAACTACCTGAAAAACGTGGAGATCCTGGTATTCCTACTATTCCTTGCCATGTTAAAAATACTTATGCGAAATATGCATTATGTGATTTGGGCGCCGGGGTGAGTGTTATGCCATTCTCCTTATACAAGAAATTGAACTTGAATAAACTTGTGCCCACTGATGTTTCACTTCAAATTGCTGACAAATCCGCTGCTACTCCTATCGGAATTTGTGAAGATGTTCCTATTATGATTGCTAATGTTCCAATTCCTACTGACTTTATGATATTAGAAATGCCTGAAGATGATAATTTGTCTATTATTCTTGGGAGACCTTTTCTTAATACTGTAGGGGATACCATACATTTTCCCAAGAAAAATAATCCAGGGATGTTGAGTAAAAGTGTGAATTCTATTGAAGTAAGGACCATTATGATTGGGTCATTTGAGATTCCATTACTAGCTCCTCCACCAAAGTATGATACACTAATTATGATTGCGTCGGTGGAGCCCCGAGGGGCCCACACCACCTGGTGGCGCGCCAGGCATGGGGTCCGCGCCACCCTATGGTGCGGGCGCCTCCTGGTCCGGCTCCATCTCCCCTTTTGACTCCGTGTGCGTGACGAAATCCTAAGGTCGCTGGTTTTTGTCCCGTCCAATTCCGAGAATATTTCCTTAAGTACTTTTCTGAAACGGAAAAACAGCAGAAAACAGGAACTGGCACCGTGGCATCTTGTCAATAGGTTAGTTCCAGAAAATGCATAAAAATGCTATAAAGTGTGAATAAAACATGTAGCAATTGGTATAAAACAAGCATGGATCATAAGAAATTTATAGATACGTTGGAGACGTATCAAAGCCTTATGAAAGTTCTTAAAGGTGTGGACAACATTGCTTTAACTACTGATTTGTGGACATCCAACCAAACACTTTCCTATATGTGTTTAGTTGCACACTACATTGATAAAAATTGGAATATGCAATGTCGTGTGCTAAATTTTGTGGAGTTGGACCCTCCACATAGTGGAAATGTGATTGCTCAAGCTGTGTTTGAATGTGTGGCTGCATGGAAGATAGAAGATAAAATTATCTCAATCACTCTAGATAATGCATCCAACAGTGATGTAGCTGTCCGAAATTTGAAGGCTAAGTTTGCTGCTAGAGGCTCTTCTTGTTTCGTTCCCAAATATTTCCATGTTCGCTGTTGTGCTCATATTATTAATTTGGTGGTCATCGATGGGACCTGGGACTGCCACCATCTCCCATTTGACAACCAATGTGAGGGAAACTGTGAAGTACATAAAGAAGTCGGTATCTCGATTGCACAAGTTCGTGGAAATTTGCCATTCTCTTGCAATGACAATTGGTGAGGGGCTGAAACTTGATGTGACCACGAGGTGGAATTCCACTTTCCACATGTTAAAAACAGCCATTGCCTACAGAGATGCATTAGATTCTTATTCGGACACCGATGCCAACTATAAATGGAAGCCCACAAATGATGAATGGGTATTGTTCAACACCATTACACCAATACTTGCTCGTTTGGCTGAGGTTTCTACGGCTTTCTCTGGCTCTAAATATCCTACTTCTAATACATTTTATCCCCACATTGTCAATGTCAAGATTGCACTTAGAGAGGCCTGTGAATCCACCAACAAAGAATTGAAAATTATGGGCTTTCTCTGGCTCTAAATATCCTACTATTCTTGACCCAAGGTACAAGCTGAAATACATTTGTTGGGCTTTCGCAAAGATCTATGCTCGTGAAAAAGCTCTTGCTGAATATAATCTGATCGATGTCGAGTTAGCAAAGTTGTATGAGACTTATGATATGCATCACCGTCATGAGAAAGCTGATAATTACAAATCAAATGCATCCTCATCTACAATTGCGGATACAAGTTCTTCTATCCCTTCAAGTGCTAGCGAGTTTACCTCCTACTTGAGCTCAACTTCTTTGGAGACATCAAAGAATGAGCTTGCCAAGTATCTTGACGAGCCTAATGAGAGCTTGCGTAACACAAACTTTGATGTGCTATTGTGGTGGAAGATGAATGCACATAGATACCCTGTGATATCAAAGATGGCAAAGACATTCTTGTCTATACCAGCCACTTCCGTGTCTTCGGAATCAACTTTTAGCACCGGGGGTCGAGTTCTTGATGACTATAGAAGTTCTTTAAAGCCAGCCATGGTTGAGGCATTGGTGTGTGCTTCTAGCTGGATTAAAGGTTCACAAAATGATAACAAAATTTCAATTGAAGTGGTATGTGCTATGATGCTATTGGTGTTAATGTTATGATATGTTTCTTTATTATATACTCAATTTGTTATGCATATATAACTTGAATATTTCCTCTCTTGTAGGAGCCAGATCATGATGATGATGTCGAGACCATTTCATTTCCAAAAAGCGTGGTGGGGAGCAACTAGTATGTTCTAATACCAATTGCAGCTACAGGCTTTACTTTTTATGCAGCCCAAAAACTTAAGCGAAGTTGTGTCAATGGTGCTTATTGATGTTTTTGCTTGCTGTAGCTTTTCATACAGCCAAAAACTGAAGTAAAGTAGTGTCAAATGTGCATATTCGATGTATTTGCTTGCTGTAGCTTTTCATACAGCCAAAAACTGAAGTAAAATAGTGTTGATGGTGCATATTTGATGTATTTGCTTGTTGTAGCTTTTCATACAGCCAAAACTAAAGCAAAATAGTATCAATGGTGCTTATTTGATGTTTTTGCTTGGTGTACTTCAGATTTGACACGCGTATTGGTGATGACGAGGGGGAGATGCAATGATGGTGCAGTGTTCCTTTTGTGGTTGAACTTGATGTTTAAGACTTGTTATTCGGTCGAGCTGCGGCTCACGTCGTGTTATATTTGTGGAACTAAGTGAACTTGTGCTGATGTGCACATGTTTGACTGCTTGTGATGTATGACACTATTGGACCAAGTGCATGTAATTTTGTGGACTTGTTATGTATGCGGTATGCCACTATTATGGTCTTTGTGAAACACTGAAACTTCTTCCATGCTAAATTGTTGATTATATTTTCATGCTCAATTATTTACAACAATTGTGATTCCTTACATTTTAGTAAAGGTCATGCTAATTTTTTTAATTTCACCGAGCCTTCGAGCCGGCTTGCGAGCTTCATCGAGCAGGCTTGTCGAGCCTCGAGCTGTGTTTGGTAAGTTAAGGCTTGACTTGTCCTACCTACGAGCCGAGCCGAGCCCGAGCTCTCTCCTGTCGAGCCCGAGCCGAGCCTCAAGCCTCAAGCTTTGTGTCCACCCTTAGCCCTTGCTTTCAAAAAAATCGCTGGCGCATCACGTGTGATGTATGTGCAGCATGCAAAAGCATATTTTCAAAGCAATTTACACAAGCAATATGCAAGCAAGCACACACGATCTGCAGGTATATATGCAGATGCTTCTCGATTGTCACCCAGTTTCATTTTTCTCTCCGCGTGCTGCTGCTCAGGAATAATGCAGGCCCAATCACACAATTTTAACACTGTATACATGTACAGTAAAAAAGTACACATCATAATTAAGTGCACGTAGGCAATATGAATCTATCCTCTCAGTTTTCATGCCCCGGCAAGATATTTTTCTGAAGTACTATAGAAATACGTGCACAATGGTGAATAAATAAGCTGATAGAATTATCCATTTGCTGATAGAAAATGGATACAATGTCACTCATCTTTTTTTTAAGCATCATGCTCTCTTGTGCTTTACACCCGACTCTTCCGTGGCCTATTTGTCTGTATGCAAAAGTATGGGGTAAATACATGGAAGTAGATTGAAAACAACCCATCCGGCGGAAATGCAAAACGGTGCCCGGGCTCATATGCTCCCGGTTACTGTTCCGATTTTTTTTGAATTTTTAAAACGCTTAAAAAAATCTGAAAAAAATTGTTCGGAAACATATTCATGTATTCAATACTCGTGTAAATTTTCGATAGAAAATATAAATTTTTGCTCCCTGTGCAAAAAAGACAAATATCTGACAGACAAAATGGGTGAACAGTCCACTATTCAAAAAGACAGATTTGTCTTTTTTGCACAGGGCGCAAAAATTGAGATTTTCTGTCGAAAATTTACACGAGTGTTGAATACTTGAATATGTTCATGTCCAATTTTTTTCAGAATTTTTCGAAGCATTTTCATATTAAAAAAAACCGGAACAGTAACCAGGAGTAGATGAGCCCGGGCACCAAAACGCCCTCCTCCCCATCCGGACATATGCTTGGCATGGAAGTAAATTGCAAACAACCATCCAGGCATCAAGCCCAATCAGGAAGCAAGGGGCCGAACTGCCACTCTTGCCGTGGCGGCAGCACGTGGAGAGGCAAGCTAGCCACCCTGAGACTAGCCCCAATGGAAGTATCATAGGTGGTATCATGCAAGCTATATTGGCAAAAAACTGACGTGTCACTGTAATTAATGATGCGAGAGGTGATACTCCGTCTAGATATATTAGTCCTACGCGTAGTTCTACCTCCGTCTAGGTATATTAGTCCTACGCGTAGTTCTATGTCGTCAGTTTGATCAACTTAATATGATGTATACATAATAAATAATATATCATTAGAAAGTTTGGATTATATATTTTCTAACAATATAATTTTTATGTTATATAATTAATATTATATAGGTCAAATTGATGACCTAGAGACACGCGCAAGACTAAGTCTACAACCTAATAAATATTGTACTGTATGATACTACAAATATATTACAGTACTACCCATTGTGAAGGTAATAATATAGACTAATATCATATACTACTCCACATTGTGACTAGTATGAAGTGCAATGGCTGGCGGACCAAGCCGGCCGCATACACAAGCCATTTGTGCTGTACGTGGTACCTTTCTTCCTCCCCTTGTCTATACACCTCACCGGCTCACCGGTACCACCTACCTACCCACACCCAGTGTTCATCAAGTACAGACAGGTTGTTGTACACTGAAACAGCTATCACTATTCAAGCTCCCAGCCCATGACACATTGTCCTGAAGAACTAGCCACTGATCAATTAGTGCGAAAAGAGCGCGGGAACACAGTCAACACACTCATCTATACATACATACTACCCATCGCTCCTCCTCGCTAAGCAAACACACTGACACTGCCACACCCTGCCCCTTGCAGCCTTGCTAGCTACCAAGTGAAGGCCATTAGCCATGCCACCGACGTTTCCGAGCTCCGCATCCCGGCTGCTCCTCGTCCTCCTCTCCCTCAGCATTCTCCTCACCACCAGCGCGACCCCGTCGCCGGTGCCGCCGCGGTCGAAGGCGGCGACGGCCGGCATTTCGCCGGCGCTGGTGTCCACGCTGCGCGAGACGCTGGACGCGGTCAAGGACGTGGTGTCCGTCATCTCGTCTTTCCCCACCCTGGGCGGCGGCGACCTCCGCCTCTCCTCCGCCATCGCCGACTGCCTCGACCTCCTCGACCTCTCCGCCGACGAGCTCTCCTGGTCGATGTCCGCGGCCTCGCCATCGCCAACCACGAGCGCGGAAGAAGACGCTGGCCGCGTCGGCGGCACGGGCGACGCGCACTCGGACCTCCGGTCGTGGCTCAGCGGCGCGCTGGGCAACCAGGACACCTGCAAGGAGGGCCTGGACGAGACCGGCTCGCCGCTCGCCCCGCTCGTGTCCACCGCCCTCCAGTCCCTCACGTCCCTGCTCGCCGACGGCCTGGGCCAGGTCGTCGTCGCCGGCGACGGCGCGTTCCGCAGCAGCAGCGGTCGACACCACCGGCGCGGCCTCGCCCAGGGCCAGGGTGGTCCGCTCCCGCGCTGGCTGGGCCGCAGGGAGCGGCGGCTGCTGCAGAAGCCGGTGGGCCCCGGGGGCATGCCGGTGGACGCCGTGGTGGCGCAGGACGGGAGCGGCAACTACACGACGGTGAGGGCGGCCCTGGACGCGGCGCCGTCGGAGAGCAAGGCTCGATACGTGATCTACGTGAAGCGAGGGGTGTACAAGGAGACGGTGGAGGTGAAGAAGAAGAAGTGGAACGTGATGCTGGTGGGCGACGGCATGGGCGCCACGGTGATCTCCGGCCGCCGGAGCTTCGTGGACGGCTACTCCACCTTCCGCACCGCCACCGTCGGTGAGTCTGTCCTGCTCTCGGCCAGTCCGGTCCTTTAGTTAAAGTACATGGTCAAGGTCAGCATGGATGGACCATGCATGTACTCCATGCCGCTGTTCAGCTAGCCACAGGCGCGTTGCGGCCAAAGCGAATAGTTTCGTGCCATGGCTAGAAGATGCATCCATTCCAGGACTCGTGCCTGCCTGCCTGCCACCTTACCCGATGAGTCGCGCGCCTTGAACACAGCTAGCACATGCAGCAAGCCATTAACACACGCAGCTTCAATCCGGTGGTTGCAACGAAATTTAATGAACAATACCACGCGTAGACGACGATATCCATAGGATAGGATAGGATGATGGCTGGCTGGCTGGCTGGCTGGCTGAACAAGTCAACATGGGATGGGCCCTGTGAGTGCTGTGAAGCTCTATATTTAGTCTACGCGTAGCATGCACTTGTCTGTGGGACAGGACAGGCAGAGGGTGGATCGTGATCGTGCAGGTCATCTCAAATAGTTGCTGTAGCAACCATAAAAGAGAGAGACACGCCACGAAGGGCCGCGCCGCGCAGAGAAGACCATGTTAGCTCTGACGGAGTACAATGGAGGAGGGGGTACATGGGTCGGTTGGAAGGAGAGCACGTCGTTTTCCTTCTTTTGCTAGTACTTCCCGTCACACACACACACACACACACAACAGTGGGATGGGGGAGAGAGGGATCACCGACACAAGAATGATTCGGCAGGTGCAGCTGGCCTACACCTGTTGAACCAGCAGGTCGACCCTACATCATGTTCACCTGACATTGCCAGAACATGAGCTGCCTTCGTTACAAGAGCGATGAGCATGCGTGACCAAAGTTGTATGTTACAAACTTCACAGCTTGAGTGCTTGGCATATCTCGATCCATGCTCTTCGCCGCCTTGTTAATCAACGACCAGCGCCGCTGTGACTTTCTAAGATCCTGCTTCTTCAGCAATGTTCAGAATGAATTTAATTAGAGCCAAAGTTTCAGCTTGTTCTGGCCGGGTCATCAACATAATTCGGATAGCCCTTATGTATGCCTTGTGGCGATCGATAGAAGATGTGGACGGTCGCCTGTATGCAAGTAGTTGTGGGCCATCCTCCAAAGAAGGATCTTCATCATGTTTGGGCATTGGATTCTCCATCGTTTTGATCTTCCAATTACGGAGTAGTTACTGTCGTTACTGACCACTCCAATTCAGTGTTATTTTTCATTGCTGCGATGCACTGAATTATTACCTTTGTACCTTAATTACCTGGCGCGTGTGTGTATGACATCGCAGCGGTAAACGGCAAGGGGTTCATGGCGCGGGACCTGACGTTCGAGAACACGGCGGGGCCGGCCAAGCACCAGGCGGTGGCGCTGCGGTGCGACTCCGACCTCTCCGTCTTCTACCGCTGCGCCTTCGAGGGCCACCAGGACACGCTCTACGCGCACTCGCTCCGCCACTTCTACCGCGACTGCACCCTCGCCGGCACCGTCGACTTCGTCTTCGGCAACGCCGCCGCCGTGTTCCAGAACTGCACCCTCCTCGCCCGCGCCCCGCTCCCGTCGCAGAAGAACTCCGTCACGGCCCAGGGCCGCCTCAACGCCACCATGAACACCGGCTTCGCCTTCCAGTTCTGCAACGTCTCCGCGCACGACGACCTCCTCCGCGCGCAGGCCAACAACACCGGCGGCGGCAACCAGACCACGGCCGTCCAGACCTACCTCGGCCGGCCGTGGAAGGAGTACTCCCGGGTGGTGTTCATGCAGTCGTACATCGGCGACGTGGTGCGGCCGGAGGGGTGGCTCGCGTGGGACGACGAGGGGCAGTTCGCGGTCGACACGCTCTACTACGGGGAGTACATGAACACGGGGCCCAGCGCCGGCGTGGCGGAGAGGGTGAGGTGGCCGGGGCACCACGTGATGACGAGCCCCAAGGAGGCCAGCAACTTCACCGTCGCGGAGTTCATCGAGGGGAACATGTGGCTGCCGCCCACCGGCGTCAGGTTCACGGCCGGGCTCGCGTCTTGATCGTCCTGGTCCGAGGGAGGGGCACAGGGCTAGTTGTTGTTACTCGTTGCACACTATACTACTATGGAAAAAAAGATACTATGTTAGAATGGAATTATATGGCTCGGACTTGATTTAGGGAGATAGTTGTTTCTTGATTGGGACAGATTAAGGTATGTCTATGAATGAAGTACTGGGGAGTAGGAGTACTCTGTTTCCTTGATCTGTAGCGGTTCAAAAGATGAATTTGTTTTTGGGTTATTCAATTCTGCACCGAAGAGCATGCTCCTATGAAACGGATGATACTTTTAGTGTCCAACAATCTGGAAATAATAACGCATAGAGACGTAGACATATCCGTGTTATACTTGTGCATGTCTTTTTTTATTGAAAAAATATCAGCTCTCTGGCTGGCGTGAAAAAAATAGTGTTTAAAAAATAGTATTTCTGAAGTTATTCCGGACCACCAAATATGTATTATCTTTATAAAACTTTACATTCACATACATAAAACAGGTCGTTTTACACCAAACATAATAGTACTCCGTGTCACCAAAATAATTACTACTCCGGAAATGAATTCGCATTATTATTATTATTATTATTATTATTATTATTTTATTACTTCAATTTTTAATATTTTAGTATTTAAATGGAAAACGCTTCTGTACCCCAGGGGATCGAGCGATTCCATCGTCCTGCACGAGCATGCGATACGCGTCCAATGGCGGGACCCACCCTTGACTGGTCGCTCTTATCCCCTTCCTCGAGTCTTCCTCTCGCCTTCCTCTGCGCCAGCACTACTCAGTACTCATGCCACCGCTGCAAAGGCAGCAAGCCTATGATGCTCCACCGTTGCAACACCATGCCACCGTAAAGCACCGCCTTCCTCAATCCCCCATTTTTTTTACCACCGCCAGCCTTGCGCCACCTCCTTCCCCGTTCTCTCCTTCTCAATTTCTCCCCCGACGTTTGACCACATGAGCTCGAGGTGTGGCGGAAAAATCGGGCCCTCCCTCGGTGATGGTTGTTGGATACGGGAGCATCTCTTCGGTGCTCGTTGGGTACCGGATGTGGGGAGCATCTCCTCGGCGCCCTGTGCGTGCGGTCCGCGATGATAGAACAGGGGCGGGGCGGCGATGCTGCGATTACCTCTGCGCGCTGCTACAAATACACATCACCAGTGCTACAAAGAGCGGTCACCGGTACTACAAAGTATCGTCGCCATCGCCGGTGATATGGAACGCCTGCTGCTACAAAGCCGATCGTCAACGGCTGCGATGCTACAAAGGGTAGCTGCGGGAGGTACAAAGACTGGCAGTCGGAGCTGCAAAGGTGGGGCAGGGATGCTTCCAGGGAGCAGGCGGGGTGCCGCCAGGGAGCAGGGGTGGTGCTAATTGGGAGGAGTTGTGATGCTACAACTGTTGGGCGACGGTGCTACCATGCCTGTACGGTGGTGCTACCATCCCTGCACAGCGATGCTACCATGCCTGGACGACGGTGGTTCTACGAGGGCGGAGTTGGGAATTCGGAATGCTGCAACTCCTGTACGGCGGTGCTACCATCCCCGTACGGTGGTGCTACTCGCCGAAGTCAGGACTCCCAGCCATGGATGACAGTGCTACGAGCCGAGGTTGGTTCAAGCCATAGGCGAAGGAGCAGGTGGATGTCCAGCGAGCGGTGGTCAACGGAGGTACGAGCCGGCGAGCGTCTTCCTCGGCGGCGACTGCACATCAGCGCGCCGTGCACAAAGAGGCGGGTGGAGTTACGCCGACGACCAGATTGATCCACGGGCGCTACGCTCGGAGAGGAGGTGGGGAATTTTTTTGTTTCATGCCAGGCTTCTGTTTCAATCGCAAAAAGACGAAGGAAGCAGGATCGTACGGCCAAAATCGTCTCCATCCGACGGTTAGCAAGGCGGAGGATCGGGGAAATTATCTGGGGGACGCTCAGTACGGGTCTATTTAAATAGAGTAAGAACCATTTGCAGAAAAAGATAAGGAAGGAAAGGCAAAGCCCCGCGCCCGCAGGCCAAAATATTGAAGCTCCCGCCTCTCAGAAGGAAATTTCGGAGCCACCCCGCCAATCCACCGCGCCAAGTCCCCGCCACGTCACCGATCCGCGGCATCCCTCCCACGGATCGCCATCTCGACCATCCATTCCCGTCCGCATCGAACGGCAGGCACCGCCCTCCTCCCACCCCTCGCCTCCTTTTAAACACCTCCTTCCCCCAAATCACCACCACCACCACCGCTCCACCAAATCCAGTCGCCCGCAGCACAGCTCGAAGCAAATCCAGAGATCGTCATTCATGTCGGGGCGCGGCAAGGGAGGCAAGGGGCTCGGCAAGGGCGGTGCCAAGCGCCACAGGAAGGTGCTGCGCGACAACATCCAAGGCATCACCAAGCCGGCCATCCGGCGCCTGGCCAGGAGGGGCGGCGTCAAGCGCATCTCCGGCCTCATCTACGAGGAGACCCGCGGCGTCCTCAAGATCTTCCTCGAGAACGTCATCCGCGACGCCGTCACCTACACCGAGCACGCCCGCCGCAAGACCGTCACCGCCATGGACGTCGTCTACGCCCTCAAGCGCCAGGGCCGCACCCTCTACGGCTTCGGCGGCTAGAGGAGGCCCTCGTCTTCGCCGTCGCCGCCGCCGCCTGCTGCAGATTCCGTTGTCTTCTGTCCGCCTGCGCTTACGAGTCTTGCGGTCAAGAAAATCTTAGTTGGAATGAAATCCCACCCTGTTTAGTTCCCCTGTTTCGTTAGTGGTCTGAACTGTAATGTGAAATCGTGGTAAAATCTGTTCGTATCTGAAGTTCGAATTCAGGCATGTTTCTGTACAAATACCGTGGTTTTGTTGTGCTAGACTTGGTCCGCTGCTTTTTCTGTTCGGAAAGATTTCAGTGACCAAATGTCGTTGTTGATTGATTTGTTGTCGTTGTTCAGCAGTTAGGTGAACAAATTTGCAGGCTAATTCGTGATTCGAACGAGTCTCATAATGACCGAATTGTCTTGGCTCTTGTCAGCTGCTAAGTTACCGGGAAACCAATTTCTGCTCTGTTTCTGCTAAGTCTCATAATCACTTGAACTGGAATTGTGAAACAAGTTGTCTGCAGCTGGAGTTTGAATTCAGAGTTGCTTCTGTACAAATACCGTGCGTCTGTTTGTGTTATTTGTTCTGCTTATGTTTGTGGCGAGTGCTGTTCTTTTTGTGCAAAATTGTGTTCGTTGAAAGTTGGTGTGAGCTTGCACTTCAGGGATCCAATTTCTGAAATGAGCGACCCTTGACCAGGAGTTCAGAAGGAATAAATTTACAGGCTACAGCTTGAAACATGAACGAATCTCACTGACTATATTACCTTGTTCTTGTGAGCTGTTATAAGTTAATCATGGACAACATTTGCTCTCTTTCTGGTGATTTTACAAGTTACTGTGGGCAAACTTTATTGCTTGAACACTACTTTATTTCCACTGGGTGAATTCCCAGTACACGATGCCTCTTGGCAGTTGCAGCAGCAACTTCATCCTTCAGTTGTAATTCAGTGGATTATCAGCAAAACTGTTCTTTGCCATTCACAGTGGCATTACCAAAGAATCCTGGGGAAATCAGTTACAATAGAGCGTTAAAACGAGAGCTTCGAAAGATTGTTTAGTACTCCCGCCGTCCGGAAATACTTGACACGGATTTGTCTAAATACGGATGTATCTAGACGTGTTTTAGTGTGTAGATACATTAATATTAAAACAAATTTGTGTCAAGTATTTCCGGACAGAGGGAGTAGATGTCATTTATCTGCAAACAAATGATTTTCCATTGGCGAGGAGTCGCCGAAAAAGTGAAGAATTGTAGAGAGTAATGACTTTAGAATCATATAGAATTCTAAAGTACAGGTCAACAAGCAATGGAAAAAGGAAGAGGAGTTGATATATTGCGTCAAGTTTATTGTGAAGCATATTCGGATACAAAAAACAGCTCAAACAAGGAACAATAATCTGTCCTGAGAAGATATCATACAAAACACAATCATTCCATTTAGATCAGCAACGCAAGAAGTATAACAAGTTAGATTGATATTCACAGCGAATTGGCGATTGTTTGTTGTCTGGCTCTGAAGTAAGACTCCTATTATAAACAATCTGAAGGCAGGATACACACATGTACTGAAGTAAATCCTCTCATTCTGTAATATTAACACAACTAAAATTGAACACTCCTGTTAAAAATATACATGTACAACTGTGCAGAAAAGAAATGAAAAATCACTATGAACTATGGGCAGCAAGATGGATGAAGCAGCACATAGATGGCAAATCCCCCTCAAAAGCTCTCGAGCAGTACCCTGTTCTTCTTGGTGCTGCATTTACCCGACTCGCAGAATCACAGTACAGTATAGAGTAGCACAAGTGCACAACCATACTTCTCGTTCTCGACGTACACATTGCATTAGTTCAGATTGGTGTCATAGAGTGAAGGAAACACCAGAGTCGTCGGATGAGGGTTGTAGCGCATTGATCTTGATAACATATTTCTTCCGACTAGACACGCTGCTGCCCTCGGAGCTCGTCTTCGTGTGTGCGTCATCTAAGCTATCATACAAGGTTGAGTCCTCGTCCTCGTAAGCGTTACCGATATGACCACTGCACTTGCGGCAGAGCAACCGTGTCCTCTTTGTAAGGAAACCCCAGGAAAACCTTGAGCGGAAGTATGGCATGCAGCTCACCACATCGGTTTGTGTGAACCGGCTCTCGTCGATTGCAAAGAAAGAAATAACGCCTTTATGGATCTGCTTTCCATACTTCGATCCGATGTTTGCTGTGTTCCGTGTCGAGGAGCTCAAGTTTAATGCATAGCCACAGTATCCACAGCTACAGATAAGAAACAAATAACATACATCATCAAACAGGACATAAACACTTAATCTGAAACTACTCCGTACTACTTTTTACCAACTGGAGCAGAAGCTCTGCTATCGCATTTCAGTAGGGAAAAAAACAGAACATGACAGTTCAGGAACCGTGAAACAGGAAAAAATAATTAAGAAGCCCAATCTGCCGATGGCAGTTGGCTGTACACAGCGCGACATTATCTCACAACAGCCTGCCGGCAGAGCCCAAGCTCTTCCGTCACAAGCTCGGCGACTGTTTCCGGCGAAGCCCTCTTTCCTTCCTTCAGAAGTTTAAGCTATGCCCCATAGTGTTTATTTGTGTCTACTCAGGTATCCACTATCATCAGGCAATGTTAGCCTGCACTGAAAATGTCACATCCAATTCCACTTTTCAAGTTACAAGTATTACTGATCATGATCACTTGCAAGTTGCAAGAAACAGAGGGCCTATGATGATTCACTTGCTTGGAACAGACACTTTCTGTATGATCAAAATCTAGTTGGAATCTCTACCTAACAACCAGAACTAACTAGAGTCAAACAATTCAGTAGTATCCATCTGAACCCAGCAACACTGCAACAGTATTCTGAAATTAAACCGCCCCGGGACGATGACCTCATACAGATCAATCTTGGTGGATAGCAGCCAGTCTTGATGGAAGACAGGGCAGGGAGTAAACTGTAGAAATTAAGGATCCAGAAACCAAGTACTAGGCCAATACGATGACCAAAGAAGATTCTCCATCCTAGGGTTCAAGGGAAGGAAAGAGGGAAGTTGGGGAGCGAACCTGTAGGCGACGTCCTTGGCGGAGTAGCAGCCGTCGAGGCTCCTCGCCATGCTTCCCCTGCCTCCCCCGCGGCACCTACCAGACAGAAATCCTGATCGATTCAGGAAGAGACCGGAACAGGGAGAAGAGTGGTTTGGTTGATTTGATTGGGAGGGCGAGGCGAGGTGGGCAACGGTCTCCGCCGCGAGCAGGCAGGGTTGGGGTTGGCCGACCGCGCCGCGCTGGCGTTCTAGTTTTTTTTTTTTCTTTCTCTCGTTACCTTTTACGCACGTCGTTCACGGTAATGGATGATGGGGCCGTTGGCCTCGCGCCGGTTGCTGCCCGCAACGTGGGCACGTGGCCAGTGCCGCGTTCGTCTGGAATGCGACGTCATCGTATGAAGATGACACCTCCTTCGTTCATTGTACTCCCTCCGTTCCAAATTACTTGTCATCCATTTGACAAAAAGTGGATGTAACATGACTAGATACATCCACTTTTTGTCAAATGGATGACAAGTAATTTGGAACGGAGGGAGTACTTGCGTGTTGCCAAAACGTTGTGCTGCTCGAGCACCAGTGTGCTTGGTTGGTCAAGATTTGAAAATATGGATTAATAATTTTGAGTTTGAAATGTGTGTACGTTACACATGTTTTTATTTGCGTATTTGCAATTTTTCGGTAAAAAAGTTATATATTATAAATTTTTTTGACGAAAGTTCCAGTGGTACATACTGGATTGTATATGTAGCTGTATACAGTACATTATTTCAAATTTTTTTGGGGACCTAGATATATTGTTTTCCATTATTTAAAAATACGAGCACAGGTGTGCTCGGGAGCCACTGTGGGTTTGATATAGTTCGAATTTTGGTCCTGGAAATTCTAGGGATTGTAACCACAAGTCTTGTGAACACTCGCAAATTTATTTTAGAACTATTTGAAACTTGTAATTTTCAATTTGAGTTTGCTATCTGGCATGAATTAAAATCTCACATCACTAGATATGTTCTCATATTAGAATAATGTAAGAGCAAACGCTACCCGTAAGAAATAGGCACCTTTTCGCATGAATAGGTAGGCGAAGAATTGCAGAAGAAAATGCTACGTAGACAAAATCCAGTCTCAAAAGGGGGAAGTTATCGTTTCATGAGCTGGGGAGGTTGAGAACCTGCCTGTGGTAGGATGGTTAGGAGGGTGGTTGTAACCCCCAGCCCACCAGAGTTCAAACCCCAGGTTTGACACTGGTGTTTCTCATTTAGCCGGAATATTCTTCAGTGGGAGGCGACGTTCCCGTCGACAGCGAGACTCCTGTGGTGACTTCGTCAATCTCAACTTTTCGCATGAATAGGCGGGTGAAGAATTACCTGAAAAGAAAATGCTACATAGACAAAATCCAGTTGCAAAGGGTAATTTTTACCGTTTCATGAGCCGGGGAGCTTCGAAAGTCTCCCGTTTGTGCGTGTGTGAAGAATCGGCAGCTCAATCGATCAACGATACACGTGACAAAACAATGGAAAACGCTACGGTACCTTCGGGGGATGAAACATCTCACAGCCTCCTCCTTCTGCATGCGACGAGTGTCCCGTGGACCCCACCCACGACGAAGCATCTTCTCGTTCCCCTCATTCTCTTTTCCCTCTACAGTGTGCTCTCCCCCGCGGACGGAAAAAATGGTGCCTTGCATCATATCCCGCCGCCGCGTGCCCGGTCGGCTGCTGGCGCCGCCACACCCCCATGGCTTACGACACCGTGCCACTTCCCCTAGGCTCCCGCAGCCGCGCACCCGGTGGGCTTCTGCTATCGCCGCGGCCAGTTGGCTGTTGCCACCACACTCCCTCCTTCCCTCGTCCACGCACGTCGGTTGCCCTCCTTCCCATGGCGCCGCCGCGAGCACCGAGCGCCACCGCCCAACCCGATGCGTCGACCCGCGACATACCACTTGCTATCCCATTGCTCCGTCCTATTGGCGAGCTCGGCCGTGTCTTGCCATGGTTGACAAGCACTCGAGCTCGTCGCATCTACCGTGAATAGCGTCGGCCGCCACGCTCTCTAGCCTCCCTGTCGCCACGCGCATCAACCTCATCGTTGGCCCCAATGATGGAGGTGCTGCTAATATGGGGCGACGTCGCTTCCACCGTTCTTCACTACCACCGGCGCCGTTCCTCATCAATGCTACCGGCTGATGGTAGAGATGCTACCAGCGGCTGGCGGTGGTGCTACAGGCGGCATCCGAGCTTACTATGTCGACCGGCGGCGTTGCTACAAGCAACGTCAGGTTTTGCTACGTGTGGCCGACGGCAGTGCTACAAGCGCGGCGCGATGTTTGCTACGTGCGGCATCGACGTTTGCTACTTGCGGACGATGACGGTGCTACGAGATCCCTAGTGCTGCTACGATGATACAATAGCACGAATATTTTTGCCACAAAAGTTCTCCGGCGAGAATCTCCTGGTGGTGCTGCTACGATGCTACAATGGCGACATCGGTTTTGCTACAATAGCACAATCTATTTTTGCTACAACCGTCCTGTAATTTTGCAACACTAGTACAATTCAATTGATACGAGGTCTCCGACGAGAGTCTACAGCGAAGTCGGTTTTGCTACAATAGCACAATTTACCTTTTGCTACAACCGTCTTGTAGTTTTGCTTCAATTGCATATTTGCTACCTGGTCTCCGGCTAGGTCCCGACGAGGTCTCTGACGAGGCCATCCTTTTTTAATGTTTTATGGGCGAATCTTTTCTGCTACAATGCAGCAAAAGCGGGACATTGTGTAGCAAAAAAGGGGTTAGATCATTTCTAAAACAGTGTGTCATGCTGGGGACCCGGGGGATCCAAGTGAATTATCCTCCGAGGGATGCCTAACACTCCCCCAAAACAATGATGCCGCAAGACCTACCTAGCAGTTCACTTATGTCTTCTTTTTTCCAGAATAGGGGAAGGATCCTGAAGGGTCCCAAAATTGCATTATATGAGCAGTGGAGTTACAATTTACAGAATAGGCCTCAGAAAAAACTTGGACTAATAAGTTAACTAATAAAATAAAATTTATATTTACGAAAAATATATTGTTGGAAACATCTATTCTCTCCGATCCATAAAAAATGTCGTTATTTTGTACTAAGTTAGTATAAACTTTTACTTATGTCGTTATTTATACTAAGTTAGTATAAACTTTTACTAAGTAGGCGACACTTTTTATGGATCGGAGGGAGTATCAAATATGATTCAGTGATATAATTTTGGTGACATATAATTCATATTTGTTGATCGAATTAGCCAATGATTTGCCTTGAAAAAACACGTAGTGGTCTTGTAGAAATAAGAGAAGGAGTATTCGGTCTCTTCAAGAAAATCGAGGTCACACGATGATTACTTGCAATGTTTTGGAAACTTGCATATGGTTGATTTTCTCTCGAGTCTCGATTGTGTTCACCACTGTGGCCTTCATCACTAGGATTCAACCCCAAGCTTGGTGATTACTTGGCTAGTTGGCTCTGCCGCTTGAATCATTCTCTCCGACTTTCCTCGACTGTGCTTCTACGCGCTTTTTATCTGATGGTGTCTACTGGTCCTACAAGTCTAAACAACAGTAGGATTATGGAAATCTGAGTCATCGCACCTTTTGCATTCCTAATGCCTCACAGACCCATCTTAAGCTGACAACAAAATCACACACACTCGCTCTCAATGAAAAAACATGATGGGATCTTTCTCTTTTATGGCATTACATGTTAATCTTTTGTAGTATGTTTCCTAGGCAATCATCTCTACCCGCGATGTGTTACTTTGCTCTCCAACTCTACCAATTTCTTCCACCGTAAAGGGGAGTATATATAGCAATGAGAAGGGAGAGAAGGAGGGGAACAACTGAGCAAGGTTGGTTGATATTTAATCCTGACCATAGCCATGTGATTTAGCTACAGGTAGCTGATCAATTAATAGCAAATATCTCATCATAAAAAATACAGATGTAGTCACGTTCTTTTTTCTGAAAAGGTGAACGATGCACCGGCCTTTGCATCAATTGATGCACACGGTTATTGTTGAATATATAAGTAATTTAGCATATGATTTAATCCATAAAAATAGGAAACAGTTCATGACTGGAACGAATATTAAACTAAGCATGTGATCTACTAATACAGTAGACATAGAGATCAAATCTACAGTTATTACTACGAATAGAAACTGTAATAAGATCTGAAATAGAAAGGACAAAAACACGTACATCGCAGCGGGAGTGGAACCGCTGCCATCCCCGTTGTCGCCCATGTTGTCGATGAAGAGGTTGCCGATGTCGGGGAAGAAGTCGTCGTTGGGGAAGTAATCGCTGCCAGTAGTCGCGCGAGTGCGCTCCCCAAAAACCTGATCGCCCCTCTCCCATACAGGATCACGAGAGGCGGGGTTCCGGAGGCCTACTGTCCCGCCTCGCGGTGTACGCCGGAAGACGGGATGGAGAAGACTTGGAAAACGGCGGCGCAAAGGTTTGGAACTGGAACGACGAGAGACCATGTGTTTTCGCACAGAGACGGCTAAGGTTCGCTCAGCCTGTATATATAGTGTGAGTCGGGTAGGACGTGGGCGCAGTCCCACGATCCAAAAGAATCGGAAACGGCTGAGTGATTAACGCGTCCGTTAATTACTAATTAATTGACTCATTAATTTTCCCGAACAGTAAAAAGATAGCCATCGGCTCGGCTCATTCCCGCAACCCGCGGCGCGTCGTGACGAGGCGAGGCGGGCGGCGGAGGAGGAGCGCGCGTGTGGCATTCTCTTATTCTCTCTCTTTTCTATGCTTATACAAGTGCTGGTAGAGCTCACCTTATAAGTTGGTGCAACTCTCATCCAAGTAGCAGTATGGGACTAAACTTTAGTCCACCACTTGTATGCATGAATGGGCCATGAGAATTTCAGAATTTATTAGGCTATTGGGCCAATGGCCCACTAGTAAATACTAGTAAATTCCAACAGTCATATTGTCACATAGTTTCACAGTTTAGAGTTTACATCTCATGGGTCACAAAACGTGTAAATAAAATTAAACTAAGAGAAGAAGATTAACATATAGCGCATATGCATCATGTAATCTTCTAGTATGCTACTCGCCTCCTGTAGGCGACGTCCTTGGCGGAGTAGCAGCTGTCGAGGCTCCTCGCCATGCTCCCCTCCCACGGCACCTACCAGACAGAATCCTGATCGATTCGGGGAAGAGACCAGAACATGGAGAAGCGTAGTTTGGTTGATTGGACTGGGAGGGCGAGGCGAGGTGGGCAACGGTCTCCGCAGAGAGCAGGCAGGCACTGTTGGGGTTGGTCGATCGCGCCGCGCTGGCTTTCTAGTTTTTTTTCTCGTTACCTTTTGCGCACGTCGTTGATGGTGGCATGGATGATGGGTCCGTTTCCGTCGCGCCGGTTGCTTCCCGCAACTTGGCCACTGCCACGTTCGTTTGGGATCCGACGTGATCGTGTGAAGATGACACCTCCTTCGTTCATTGTAGTTGTGTGTTGCCAAACGTTTGGTGCTGCTTTCTGTTTCCTCAACTCTACTCCTACACTGTGCGATGACCTTCACGGCGCCTGAAGTTGATTGCAACGTGTGTTGCTCGGTCTTTCAGATCGGTAACTTGGTTTTCTCATCATTTTTCAGATCCGACGATATCAGTTTCTCGGTGTGTCGCTGACGTTCGTGGTTATCCGTGACGACAATGGCGGCCAGGGCGAGGTGTTTCTTCTAGAGCGAGGATGTTGGTTCGGAGGTGGTGGATCTGCCGTTCTGCTTTGACTTCGTCGATGGGAGGTAAAAAATTCTTGGTCCAAGACAGCACGGGGATGTGCCCCGGTCGACATGACACAGCAACGTGTGCCACGCTGCATGCAACATGCCTGTTCATCGACTCACAAAGCCTCGTTGGCGATGATGCTTTCTCGAATCTTGTAATGGTAGAGGCTCCACGTCTCTTCCAGTGCTCGTCTCGACGACGCTGGAGTTGGGCAACGGCCGATCGCTACGATGGTTGCGGGAAACCCTAGGTATCGTTTTCTATTTCTCGATCTCTTAGGCTTATATCTGCAAATTCAGGATAATCATTTAATCCAGGTCTGTCTTTTAGTTTCCGCATGTGTTGCTTATAGTAACTTGACTTTTTATTAATAGAATATGTGGTCCTCTCAAAAAGAAAAGTAGAACAAAAAGGTTTTTAGGACAGAGATTTGTGCACCCAAGCATTAGTGTGCTTTGTTCTTCAAGATTTGAAAATGGTAAATTTGAGTTTGGAAAAAAATGAATTTACATTTCTGTGGGTATGTACCATGTACACATGTTTTTTTGTGTACCGGATATTTTGCCCGTAAAAGAAAGTAAAACCCAAAATTGCGGCGGTAGAAAAAGACCCCCCCCCCCCCCCCCCCGAAATTTCTTGTACCATGATTTTTTTTTGAATCTTCTGTCATGGATGTGTATATATAGCTGTATACTTTATATTCAGACTTTTTGGGACCCAAAATTTTTACTTTCGAATGTTTTTTAAAACGAGCACACTAGTGCTCGGGAGCTACTATAGGTTTTCGTTTTAGTAGATATCATATTCTTTTGAGAAGGCGACAAACGATATACTAACCAAGTTTAATCCTTACATGAACACAAGCTTGACGACAATAAAACCCGTGATGCTAGCTCGGTGCCGCACTTCCTCCAAGGAACTATGGCCAGGAAGTCACCGCATGTTCTCGAGAGCCACTAACAACAAGAATCTCGAGCACAAACCGTTGACTTGGAGAAGAAGGCAAATGCCAGATAAGGAGACTCAATCCCCATGTCGACGCAGCCGTCCCCCCGAGAGCCCCCCTGCACCCACTTTTTGACGTCGGCGGCCCATTTCCTCCTAGCCCGCCCCCAGCGCCCCCAAGGCCTCGTTTTTCATCTGATTTGGGCCAAATTTTATTCGGCGTTCCAGTCCGAATCCAGCGCGCCGGGTTCCGCCTGGGGACACCGGCGAAAGGGAAAAACCGCGCGGGCCAGCCCTGTCGGCGAGAGAACACACATACCCACCAAAGATTCACCCTATTCCTCGTCTCCCTCTCCCCGTCGCCGACACCAACTACTCCCTTCCGCCACGAACGCGCCACCAGAATAGCCCACCAAAACCACCGCCAACCACCGTGACGACATGCCCTGCCGTATCCCCCCCACCCATCCGCCGCTGCCCGAGTTTTTGAGGTGAATCGCCGTCGTGATCAAGCTTCGCGCCCACCCCGCGCCCACCCTTCCCGCGAGCTGTTCGACGTTTTGCCTGAGATGGACTCCGACGACGAGCAGATGCTCGCCGCTCTACTGGAAGAGTAATCTATCCAAAATGGTCCACATTTGTGAAGACTGTCTCAAACCTGTGCCGAAGACGGCTCAAGCTTGGTATGCCAAGTGCCAGGAGGCTTGTAGGAAGGATATCGAGCGGGCATTTGGTGAGCTCCAATCTCGATTTGCTGTTGTCCGGTATCCCGCTATGTCCTGGTCGAAAGATCAGATGTGGGAGGTGATGACTTGTTGTGTGATCTTGCACAACATGATCATTGAGAGCGAGCGGAAGAATCCAGTGGATGACAAGGAGAAGTGATGGGGTCGTTGCATAGAAAACAAAAATTTTCCTACGAAACAAGCGGAAGAAACCCCAAGGATCTAGATCTACTAGATGGAGGTAGCTAAGATGAGATCCAATCTCTTACCCTTGAAGATCGAACAAATGTGTTTTGTCGGTGCAGGGGTTGGCTAGTCGATCCCCGCAACTAGACTCATCTAGTCGTGAGGAGATGTATTTCCTCGAAGATCCAATCCGATGAAGTGCCACAAGGGGTAGCACCTCCGCAGTATCCACACGTACGACTCGATGTAGACGTCCACTCCTTGATCCCGCAAGCGAGGAGGACGTGGCTAGATGGATCTCGGCACCACGACGGTTGTGGTGGCATTGATGGTGGAGTGCTCCGTCCGACAGGGCTTCGCCAAGCCATGTGAGAGGGAGAGGGAGAGGAGAAGGCGCAGCAGCCCTAGGGCATAGGGGTGGTGCGGCTTGGGAGGAGGTGTAGCTCGCGGCAGCCCTACGGGAGGGGTGGCGCAAGACGTGGAGGTGGAGAAGCATGGAGGGGGCGGCTAGGGTTTGCCACAAGGGCTCCCAAAAGTGTGCCGCACCCCTCCCCTTGCCCTTCTTATATAGGTGGCAGGGGGGGTGCGCCCCAAGGCCTCCCTAGGGCCGGCGGCTGGGGTGCCTTAGCCCCCAAGCCAGCCCCTAGGGTTAGGGTTTTGGCCGGCCCCCCTTCATGGGCCCCTTTGGCCCATATGGGCCTTTAATGCCCTGGTGGTGCGGCTGGCCTAAGAGGCCAGTCCACCACCCCTTCATGCCATGTGGGCCCCATACTCCTATGGGCCCCACTTCTAGACTCCTCTAGAACCTTCTAGAATATTCTGGTACTCTGCCGGAAAATTCCCGGAACTTTTCCGATACCTCCAGAAACCACTTTCCATATATGAATCTTATTCTCCGGACTCTTCCGGAACTCCTCGTGACGTCCGGGATCCCATCCGAGACTCCGAATCACCATTCGTGCATACCATCAATTATCTCATCGCTAACCCTAGCTACATCGGAGCGTTAAGTGTGTGACCCTATGGGTTCGAGAACATGCAGACATGATCATATCAATAATCAATAGCGGGACCGGGATGCCCATATTGACTCCTACATATTCAACAAAGTTCTTTATCGATTGAACCACGATGCCGGAGATTCTTAATCTCATATACGATTCCCTTTGTCTCACCGATATTTAATTTTCCCGAGATTCGATCGTCGATATCTCCATATCTAGTTTCATCTCGTTACCTGGCAAATTCTCTTTACTCGTCCATAATATAGGATCTCCGTGATTAACACTTAATCACATGGTTGCAACCTTTCTGATGCTATATTACCGAGAGGGCCCAGAGATAACTTCTCCGTCACAAGGAAGGACAAATCCCAATCTTGATTCATGTCACCCAACAAATACCATCGGAGATACCTGAAAGCCACCTTTATAATCACCCAGTTACGAAGTGACATTTGATGTCCACAAAGTATTTCTCCGGTAAACGGGAGTGACATAATCTCATGGTCTAAGGAAACTATACTTGGCATACTAAAAGTGTTGGCAATGAAACTTATGTGACACGATCAATTGCAACTCTTTATTATCGGGTCTTGTCCATCACATCATTACTCCTAATGATATGACTCCGTTATCAAGTGACTATAACAAGTCCATGGTTAGGAAACTCTAACTATCTCTTGACTAACGAACTAGTCCAGTAGAGGCTTACTAGGGACACCTGGTGTTTATATTCCACACATGTATTATGTTTCCATTTAATACAATTATAGCATGGAGAATAAACTATTATCATAAACATGAATATGCTAATAAATCATTTTATTATTGCCTCTAGGGCATATTCCCAACAGTCTCCCACTTGCACTAGAGTCAATAATCTAGTTTACATTTTCTCGATCCAACACTCATGGTGTCTAACACTCATGGAGTCTCAGTGCTGATCATGTTTGCTCGTGGAAGAGGTTCTGTACGTGTTCTGTACTATACAGTTCTTTATGTTCTTTGCAAAACGTCAATGCCACCTACTTTGACATTACTTTATCATCTCATGATAAACCTATTATCATCACATGATAATTCTCATCATCACATGATGAATATAATATATTTGGTTAGAGAGTGAGATTTTCGTTTCCTTTTTATGCCTACATGACGTATGATCAGTAAAGAGGACTTTCACATAGCATGTGCACCCGAAACTCACTCAGTCTTGAAATAAAATTTCTCAAACCACAATATTATATCTTTTAATCCTTGAATTAATCATATACTCCTATATGTTGTAGACTCACAAATCGATAGTGCTATCATGTCACTTCGATATTTTCGATCATGCTTTCGCTGCGCTTCTGCTATCATGAGATCCCCAATCTAGTTTGGTTTTATGACTTCACCAAGTCTACCAATCTCTAGACTCTATTATCTCAACTCCATGAAAAATGACTCCTCACTTAACATGTTCTTCTAACCAAGAACTTGGGTCACATATCGTCAAATACAAACACATGGTTCTTATATGTTTTAGTCCTATGAACCATTCATAGCGAATACCAACATATCCTTCAACCATCAATTTTGTACTGAGTTATCAACTCAATGTTTCACCTATTTCTCACAAGAAGATGAACCTTTCTTCTCTTGTTTTATTTTGAACTCCTTCAAAATCTTACTTAGGTTAAACATCCTGACATAATGCTTTATCAAACATATCTATCCTCCATAGATACATCCATCTCCATGGATATTTGACGTTCAAAACTAACTTCACAAGTTATAAGTTGGTTCCTGGCTTATTTACAACATTTATGAAATCTCCATTTCACTCAAACAAGATGTTGTAAACTCCCACTCAAATATACACCATACACATATTAAATTGTGAAACCACTTTGGCTCCCACTCAGAAATATGTTATCCTTATATTTGATCATGATTTAACTAGCTCCCACTCAAACATATGTCACCACATATTTTGATCATGGAAAATAGTTTCCGCACTAACTTAACATATGTCGCCACATATCTTAATTAGATCACACTCGTGTATTTTCTCGATATTTTGGACACCTCCAAAATTCTTAATTAACTATTAATATCGAGAACTCTTTATACGAAACGCTAGTACTTTGCCAGCATAAATCCTCCTAAATCCTTTTGACTTTAAGCACAACTACACCATGTAGTTAACAACATTGAATATGTTAAAGAGCTTTACCTCTTGTGCTTTTGTCCAGTAAGTTTTATTTATTCCTTACAAACCCTTTTGAAGAATAAATATGTGAAACAACGCTTTCACAAAATCAAGTAACAATTACTTTGTGATTTAAACTTAACACGGGATGACTCTCAGTCATTTTCGTATTTAAGGCTTCTATTTCTTCCTTGTAGTTTCGTAGGTATGCCTTGTTTCTGAAACATGACAAGTAAATCATGAATATTATTTTGTAACCTGACAAAATACCATATTCTTGAATCCTACTTTTCTTTAGACAAGCTAAACCGAAATTCAATGATCACCATCATTAATTCATTTATGTGTCAAGTTTTAACCAACATAGCACTTTACATATGTGCCTCTTGATACATAAACAAGCAAGGTTTTAGCTTTTCCATTTATTCCATCAATTCTTTTATCAATGAAACCTTTTCACGATAAACCACTAAAATACTTAGCACAACCAACAAATTGGTTTGCCCCTTTTAGTCTCATATTGTGGAATCACATTCATAGTCATACTTATGAATATACTACAACATTATTCGCAATAGTCTCTAATTATCTCATAATTAATGAAACCACCTTTTCTCATAACTCATATGAAAAATGTTTATGCGAATCATTAAATAGATCCTTATTTATAAACAGAGTGTTATCAAATAAATCTAAATGCTATTATTAAACCCCCGAAATAAAACCCTTCTTTGAGACCACACAATATCAAATAGTGTGTGATTACAATATCTTAGGACATATCAAACGCCTTTGAAATATTCTAAACATTGTAATTTGTGATAACACTTCTCACAAGTCCACATACTAACATATAACTCAAATATTTTGTCTCTTTTGATCAAATCATAAAGACTCAATTTTCTTGTTAACTTAATATCCTAAACTCCAGAATTTTATTTGATCTCATCAAATATCATAACTCGAATAAATACACCTATTTAATCATTTCATTTATGATGGAGTTCACAGAATTGACATCTAACATTTGCTAAAAATACAACCAACACTTGTGTTTATTTCCGGCAACTCCTGTCACTCTTCCAAAGGGTGGCATTTTAGTCATACTCCTTCAATAAGGCGCATTGATAAAACATCAAAATGTTTATTCAATCTTTAGCACGACTAAAACAATTGTCATTATTAAGTTTTGGATATTTTAGTATGTCTCATATTTTATAAATGTTCAACCAATTTATCATCTAGATTATAATAAGAATAACACACTTATAATCGAAACTTGTGATTTCCAAAAAGGATCACTCATGAAAATAGAACAACCATTGTCTTTAACATGAATAACCGTCTCACATAAGCAAGACACACTAATTAAAATCACACTTAATTCGATTACAAAACTTATTCAAATCCTCTAATCCAAATGATAAATGTAGAGACAGATCGTTGCCAGCATCAACTCCTTGATTGCCATCATTCCGCAACGTCTTCCCATATCCTTTATGCAAATCTCAAGCAGCAGGTTCTGTTTTCATAAAACAGAATGAGTATCAAATACTTATCGGAACCGCCACAATTGCAATTTGGATTTAAACACTTATAACATGTATATCAATATATACTTTCTGCCTTGTCAACTTCTCTTGCTATGGGTTCCACTTTGACATGACGCAGCCGAGACACAAACTCATAGAAAGTGATCAAATCCCTTCCCATGACATAGTCTCCGACATAATTCTTGAAGCTGGGGAGAAGCTAGCGTATCACCCCATCTATCGCGAAACCGTCATTCATCTCGTGGTTCCAAACAAGCACTAGACGATGATGTATCTCATGCATTATCCTCAGGTGTTGTTCCAAGCAAGTGTTCTCTTCCATCTTGAGTGAAAGAAAACCGTTCAGACATTCAAACCTTACAATTCTAACTTGTGCTGAAAAACTATTTTCAGCTCATCAACAATCTCCATTGCAATCAAGTTCTTGAATTGTCTACTTAGGTCAGAATTCATGAAGGTGCACATCATCCACTTGACTTTCAAGTAGGTGGTTCAAAACCACTCCATGTACTCTTCATCACTTGCAGAAAAGTTTTGGGTTTATCTCCTATTGGTTCTTCTAGCACGTAGAGCTGAGCATGGGTGTTTAGGACTTCTTTCAAACGCAGGTACCACTTAACAAAATTGACCCATCGAGACGCAGTTTTTCAGCAACGAACATACTACCATAGTCGACCATGATCTACAAGGATTTTTGCAAAGACATCTGGACTTATGTTTATGATAATTTTAGTTCAACTTAATGAACTCCCACTAAACTCAACATCTCTCTGGTTGTTTAGTGACACACGATCCAAATCCACTACACCACAACCGATCATCACGTGAGATGATGTAGCTTCAAAGGTGAACATCGCCATGTTGATCATATCATTCATATGACTCGTGTTTAACCTTTCGGTTCTTGTGTTCCGAGGCTATGTCTGTACATGCTAGGCTCGTCAAGGAAACCGTAGTATTTCCACGTGTGTAAATCTGGCTTACACCCGTTGTATGTGAACGTAGAATCTATCACACCCGATCATCACGTGGTGCTTCGAAACGAAGATCTTTGGCAACAGTGCATACTAGGGGAGAACACATCTTGATATTAACGTGAGAGATCACCTTATCATGCTACCGTCGCGATCACATCTAAGCATAACAATAAGGTGCATAAAAGGATTAACATCACATGCAATTCATAATTGGGATATGATATGGCCTTTCTTCTTGCACTTTTGATCTCCATCTCCAAAGCACCGACATGATCTCCATCTCCGGCATGATCTCCATCATCGTGGCGCCATCACCATGGTTGTCCACCAACTATTGAAACTACAACTAATGCTACTCTTAGCAATAAAGTAAAGCAATTACATGGTGATTCAATGACACGCAGGTCACATAAAATAAATACAACCATATGGCTCCTGCCGGTTGCCGTACTCGACGACATGCAAGTCGCGAAAGATTACAAACATGATCATTGCATACATTATCACAAATCACATATTGGCCATACCACATCACAAGACCCCCTCTGCAAAAACAAGTTAGACGTCCTCTACTTTGTTTATGCATTTTTTTACGTGGCTTGGGTCAACGAGATAGAACCGTTCTAATCTACGCAAAACCACAACGGTGATATAGTAGTTGCTTATTTACTCATCCTTTTGAAAGGCCTTCCATTGAAAATTGCATCTTCACTAAAGCAAGAGAAACAGACACCCGCCAGCCACTTATGCAAAACAAGTTGCATGTCAATCGTGGAACCGGTCTCTCGTGCGTGGACGAGTAAGGTTGGTCCGGGCCGCTTCAATCTCACAATACCGCAAAGACGCAAAGTGCACGCGAGAAGGTAGCAACATAAAATATCAACGCCCACAACACTTGTGTTCTAATCGCACCAACATCTACGAATAGATCTAGGCTCTGATACCACTGATGGGGTCGTTGCATAGAAAACAAAAAATTTCTACGAAACAAGCGGAAGAAACCCCAAGGATCTAGATCTACTAGATGGAGGTAGCGAAGATGAGATCCAATCTCTTACCCTTGAAGATCGAACAAACGCGTTTTGTCGGTGCAGGGGTTGGCTAGTCGATCCCCGCAACTAGACTCATCTAGTCGCGAGGAGATGTATTTCCTCGAAGATCCAATCCGATGAAGTGCCACAAGGGGTAGCACCTCCGCAGTATCCACACGTACGGCTTGATGTAGACGTTGAAAGTGCATGGTTGCTCCCATGCATGGTTTTGGTAATTAATGACAATCTTTATGGACTAATGTTTGCATTGAGCTATATTCATAGGTGTGTCCATTTGAGTTGCTTGATCTCCATTTGTTGGAGTCAAAGCTAAGGGAAGAAAAGTTTGTGTTGATCAAGGCTTTGTGCGGGTTGATCAAGGCCAAGTGAAGTTATGCCTAAGAGTGCGTCTCCCATCTTGGTGTATGGGGGAGCGTCATGTGAATCTTCACCGAAGCGCAATCGAGGAAGGTGGTGCATCTTGAGGAGATGAAGATCGTCTTCATCGACCTCAAGTGGATTAATGCGCAAGGCAAAGGTATGATCTTGATAGGGTTTCTATTTTACCGGTCTCATGTTGTTTAGTGAGAGACCGGATTATAGGATAGATAACCGTACTATCAAGAAGGGCTCTCGACCGAGTATCGTGATCGTATCGTCGTAGAGAGCACAAAACTTTGCATCCATGCAATCATCTTTATTGGTTCTCATTTGTCTCTTATCGTGGTGTGGTCTTGGTGCTTGTCGTGCTTGTCATGACAAAGCTAAGTTCACCGAAAACGATTTTCATATGCGTCTTCTATTGCGGTTTTGGTATTGGAGATTTTGCCGGTTCATCCGTGCGGAAGATTTATCTCTTCCATTTCTTTGCAAAATCTCCTTTTCTTGTTTGCCTTTTTCAAAGGTAGCATTTGTCGTCCTCTTTCCAACAAAATTGGTTTTATTTCATTCGGACTTCATTTGCAAAAGATTCGGCTTTTTCGGTTTGCGAAAAGAAGCTTTTACCTTTCCCCATTTGCTTTTATAATATCATGATGGACAATGATGTTTCTCTGCATGATCTTGTAGAGCTTTTCGTTGCGAGTCCAACGAGCCCAAGATCATAGAAAACGGAGTCTTGATGAAAAACTTGTTGGTTTTTGGTTTTGGAGGTTTATCGGTTCGCCTTTTATAGAGAGGTTTTACCTTTCTCCATTTGTTTTTATCCTCCCTTGTTGGAATATGATGTTTCTCTGTATATTCTTGTAGAGCTCGTTGCTACGATTCCAACGAGCCCAAGATCATCGAAAACAGAGTCCGGATGCAAAAGATATGCCCGTTTTCGTTTTGTTCTTTGTGCAGTTTTTCACTGGGCCGGAAGTTCCGGTCCTTAGGCCGGAATTTCCGCCCCCCCCCCCCCCGGAAATATCCGGCCCAAATATCCGGCCCAAATATCCGGACCATGTCCAGAGAGTTCCCAGGGCGTCCGGGTCGCTCCGGGGGGTCCGGAAATTCCGGGGTAAGTGCCGGAAATTCCGGCCCGCGCAGGAAAAACTGCCCCCAATGGTTGGATTTGGTGGGGACCTATTTAAGGGGTCTTCTTCCCCAATGGTTCCCAAGTTTTGGAGCTTCTCTCACTCCTCCATTGTTGACCTCCAAAGCTTTGATTCCTCTCAATCCCTCCAATGATTCTTGCCCAAATTTAGGGATTCAAGAGAGGAGATCTAGATCTACAACTCCACCAATCAAAATCTCCTCTAAGTGAGGGGAACTAGTGGATCTAGATTTTGGGGTTGCTTTGTGTTCATCCCCTTTGTTCTTCCTCTTTTATTCCCCCCAAAGCATTTGTTGCTTGGTTGGAATTTGAGAGTGAAGGACTTGACCACTTTGTGTGTTTGTCGTGGTGGTGTCACGGCAGATGCCATAGGATGGCTTGATGTGTGGGGCCAATGGATGCTGGTGGCACCCGGGGAGGGCTTGTACGCACGAACACGCACACAAAGAACTCAACACACACGATTTTACCCAGGTTCGGGGCTCTCGTGAGGAGATAACACCCCTACTCCTGCCTATCCGATCTGTATATATGGATTACCACGGTATTACAAGCTGCTCCTTGAGCTATACGCGACGAACAACAGGCTCCAAGCTCTTACCGAGTCTCGGCGCTGCTCTCTGGCTCTCTTTCTGGCTACTAAGGAAATGAGTAAGTGTCCATGCGTTACCCTCGAACCGTCCTGTAAGAGGAGCCCCTGGTGCTTCTTATAAAGGGAAGCCCAGGGCACAAGTTAGGGCTGACATCAGTGCTGGCGTAGCCCGGACTGTAGCCACGCCCGGTCCTCTGACCGCTTCCGTCACCGCGCCGTGGCACGTCCCATCTGTCTCCTCCACCGCACTGCTCCCTGGTACCGCTTCGGTCAGCGGCGTGGAGGCATGTCATTCAGGCCAAGTGGCCTCGTCCCATCGTGCAAGTGGCTCTGTGCCCTGCCCCGTGATTGTAGGGACAGGACGCGATCCTTGACCATGGCCCGAGTAAGCCTCCTTATCCGGCATAGGCATGCCGAATTCCCCGTAACTCGGTTTCGCCTTCCCTGCACACAAGAAGAACAGAGAACGATCCGACATATAACTCGCATGATCCGACATATCAATATGTCGGTTAATCTTGACCGGGTCAGCTCCTGGTAAGCCGGTACAGTTATGTCGGTTTCATTGATTCGGTCAACTCCGAGTCAACCCTTATATCGGCGCCTTGCCCATATCTGGGGGTTGCCCCCCGACATTAGTCCCCGAAGCTGGCGCGGTCCTGCAGCCTCGGATGGAGGGCCACGGCAGGTTTACCCGAAAACCATTATCCTTAGTTGATCTCCGACATAACATATGCCGGCGAAATTCATATGTCGGAAAGCGCTTCGTATCCCAGCTTGATATCTCATCTTGTGTCGGATCGTGCCGACTTACGGAAAAAACCCCACAACTCCACCGAGTCATCGGTTCACTACGTGGCAGAGCATCTCTGCCTGACGCCTCGGTCTTTGTGCACGGATGGACGTGCCACAGGCATGCGTGCCACCTGTGTGACGTCGGTCGTCTTGGCCACTGTGCCCGCGTAAGCACTTGAGTGCGCCCTTGACCGTGCGTGCGTCGCCTCGGGTCTCGCCCGATCGCGTGTACCACCCTTAGACCGTTGGCCTCCTGTGGCCCATCGTGGGGCAGATCGTGCGGCAGTTAAGCCGCAACGGGAATCGTGCCATAGATCGTGGGGCGGTAACCTCCCGTCCGTTACAGGGTCGTGCGCAGTGAATCACGCGCCCACGATCTCCTCCTCCGTAAATAAATAGGGGGAGCGGGGCAAATCTTTTCCCCCTCCCCGCATTCACTCATCTTCTTTTCCTTGCCTCCTCGTTCTCTCCTGCGCACAGAGCACCAGTGACACAGAGCTCGCCGCCTCCGCCGTACGCACGGGTCCGCGCACGCCAACGAACCGCCGTCGGACGACGCGCAGGACGCTGCGGTTGCATCCCTCGCCGCCGCCGCACAAGCACATCGCAGCGGTAAGTTTTTCTTCTTCTTCTATTTCTTCGCCCTGTTCTTTTTAGTTCATCGTGTTTCTTCACCGCCGCGCCGCAATGCGCGCCGCCGGTGATCCCACGGCCGCGGTTGCAGCGTGCCGTCGGTGTCTTAGCCGCCGTAGCATCACTTTCCTTCCTCTTCGCTTCTCTTCTAGATCTAGAACTTGTTCGCATCTTCCCGTATTTTCCTCCCTTTTTCTTTCCGTTTTCACTATGGCACACATCGCTCACCGACAGTGAACCTTTCTCTGCAGATCTTGGTAACCTTTCACCAATATGTCGGACGACGCCGCTCTCGAGGTGATCGACTCGGTCGAAGAAAACATAGTGGAGGGATCCACTCAGGCCTCCTGGGAAGGTTTTGATGTCGGAAGAGCCGAATTAGATTGGCTGGTCCGGACGCGACAGATCCCGCCCGGAGTAGAGTGCCGAGTGCCGGGCACCGAGACTGCGCCGAGTCTCAGGGAAGGCGAATATGTCGTCTTCGTCGCACATTTCGAGCGGGGATTCGGACTACCCGCCAGCGTATTCTTCCGGAACTTTCTCGACAGTTTCGGTCTCCAACCTCATCACTTACCAGCAAATGCCATCACCACCTTATCCTCCTTCGTCTCCTTCACCGAGGGCTATCTCGGTCTCAAGGCCACCATCCGCGCGTGGTCCAAGTATTTCTCCTTCCGGAAGCAGGTTATTCCGAATCCTGCTGACCCGGCCGCCCCCAAAATGATGACCCAGTGTGGGGCCGCCACGGTCACACCTCGGCGCGGCTCAATCTTCCCCCGGATCAACGGCTTGGAGTCATGCCGGAAATGGCAGCGCTCCTTCTTCTATGTCAAGAATTCGACCGACGTCGACCTGATTAACCTGCCGAATTTCGTCATCGGCCCCCCCACAGCGCAACTCAATTGGGGGTACAATCCAACCGACAAAGAGGTTGAGGTCAACCAGATCCACGAAGTCGTGGAGCAACTCCGAGGAGAAGGATTGACTGCTGACGATCTGCTAGCGACATTCATTAGCCGTCGGGTCTCGCCCCTTCAGCGCCGAGTCCACAAGATTTGCCACATGAGTGGCCCTCTTGACCCGACCCGGATAAGCACCGTCGAGCTGAACAAGGCCCAGATCCGGCAGCGGGTCAAGGCCATAGCCCGGACGAGGATGACGGTGGAGTGGGAGTGGGGAAAGGAACCTCACAGCCGGAACAACCTTCCGCCCCAGGTAAGTAACTTGAATTGACATATACCTTCCGCCGACGTAAACTCTTATGTCGGTTCCCCTTTTACACTTGGCCTTAAACTTTCTCTGTTTCCATCATTCAGAGATTCGCGCGGCAAAAGAAGGAGGACGGACCGAATCCCGCCTCCAAATGGGGTGCAGACCGAGTCGAGGCTGACTCGGAGGATCCGGATAATGAAGACAACATGCCGATCCCTGATGTCGGCTCAGTTCCTGTCACGGGTAAGGCTCGCGTCCGAGACTGGTCGGATGATGATGATGACGACTGTCGAATTCTAGAGGTACAAGATCCTCTCCCGGTTTCGTTCGCTTACCCGGTGTGCTCGCCCCCAGCTGACGCGGATGACACGGTGCTCGAGGTGGAGCCCCTCGCTGTGGGACCCAAGGGCGCAGTTCGGAAACGCCCAGCAGCTGCGTCTGCCGGTGCCGGAACATCCGGCGCTCCCGCGAAGAAGAAGCAGCGGGTAAAGACTGCAGCGAAGCGCCGCGAGCGCCCCGTCACTAAGGGGTAAGATTCCCCTTTCACCGACATAACTTTATATGCTTAACCGTATTTACTTTTCTCCCTCTGACAATATACTTTGCTGTTTCGCTTTACAGCTCCGCTCCTCTGGAGGTTCCAACCGAGCCCACTGACTCGGTTCCCCTTAGGACTCCGACGCCGCCTCGGCCGGACGACACAAGACTGCCGAGTCCGCCACGGACCAGCCCGATAGTGCCTCCAACGGCTCCGGGATCCGGGACCGGAGACGCCGAGTCGGAGGCGACCGACATATCCAAGAATCTCGGGGCCAACACGTCGGCCCCCGAAATAGAGAAGACTGCGGCTCCAGAAGACTCGGCACACCCGAGTCAGCCACAGCAAGAACTGCCACAGCCACAACAACAGCAAGAGCAACAGCAACAGCAACAGCAACAGCAACAGCAACAGCAACAACAACAGCAACAGCAACAACAACAGCAGCAAGAGACACCGCAGCCGCAGCCTGCTCCGACACAACCGCCACGGCCATCGCCATCTAAGTCGAAATCAAAATCGACATCAACGGCCGAGCCAACATCGCCACCGGCACAACCGCATCCACTGCCGCAAACATCGAAGGCTCCAGTTCCTGCAACTGGGGTAACAACTGGAAAGGCACCGGTGACAACGGTGTCGGCTAATCCGGAACGACAGCTGGTTGTGCCACCGAGTCAAGGGACACCCTTAGTGGCTTTAACCAGCATTCAGCCTGCTGACTGGGTGCATGCCCCGGTGCGAACTGCTAGCGGGAAAAGCCTTGGCTCCCTTGAACATTACAATACGGAGTGGAACGCCGTTGACATGGGCGAAGTGAGCTCGCGATCTCCAGCAGGCCAGGTCATAGAACATCCGGCGGGGCCAAGTCTGGTTGGTCAAAAGATGCACGCCGCAAAGGCCGCCCTTCTCGCAGCCGACCAAGCAGCCGCGGTAAGTTGCGCCGAGTAAAGATGACTCGGTTTACTTCTTTAATTTATATATTATCCCTCCCCAGTCCCCGAGATTCGGGTCGAGTGACTGTGGCTCGGCCGAGTAATGCTGACTCGGTCGAGTGACGGTAACTCGGCCTGAATCTTCATCAATAATTCTGACATCTCTTCTTTTCAGATTTGCATGACCAAGCGCACGCATGTGCACCGCAAGCTCCTGCTGGCTCACAAGAGCCTCTCCGATAAGTACAAGCTGCTCCGGGCCAAGCTGGACCGAGTGTCTGATTCGGCACTCAAGGCCGAAGGATTAGAGAAGCGGATCTCGGAAATCGAGAGTAAGCCATATTCTGCCCTTCCAACTTGTACTTGCACCAATTCTCATTCTAACATCAGCTACCCCGGCACAGCCGCACATCAGGAGCGCGAGCTTGCACTCCAGGCCGAGCTGAAGAAGGAGCAGGAGGAGATATCTCGGCTGAAAGCCGAATTAGAGCTATCTCGGAGCCGAGCCGCCGAGCTCGAGAAGAGCGCTGCCGAGGAAAAGCAGCTCCGAGTCGAGGAGACTCGGAAATTTGAGGAATCTCTTGAGGAATCCAAGTCACGGACAACTTCGGCAGAGAGCGAGCTCGGAGCCCTGAAGGCCAAGATTGCGAAGTGGCTGGTGGACATCTCCAGCATCAACTCCGAGATGGACAGTAAGCCCCCTTTCCCTTCTGCCTTTATTCATCACTTTTATTCTCCTGTAACTTATCTCGGCGTTAGCCATTCCCTACTCAGAACGCTTCCCTCACACCAAGGCCAGCGCGGACAAGAACGCCGCCGAGCACCGGTTTAAGGAAATCCAAGATGGCCCCATCTCAGCCGAGTGGGATATGGAACCCAATGAGTTTGGGAACCATTTTGTGCTTGAATTTTGTTTTAGGTACAATGGAGATGCATTGGATGCTTGCCTCACTCATAAGGAAGGTGTTCTCACCGTGTGATTGTCGGAGTCAAGCTTTGATGTCAAACCAACTCTCATCATCTTCATCACCAATGTCATCTCGGTAACAAGTATCTACCCATGCATACTTTTCTAGTTCCAACCTTGTGTAGGTTGCCTCTTGGCATGAATGCGTTTATATGCAATTGTTGTGGTTTTGGCCTATTTCCTTCACTTAATATATCTTTGTGATATGTGTGATGAATTTGCAAAAACCTTTTCTTCAATTGATATTATTTCCTTGTGATACTTGTTGCCTAACTCAAAGCATCTCCACTATCTCTTGTTCCCTTAGTGATATGTGTGATGCATTTGATATATTTGAAGTTCATTTATATACAATGAGATAAATTTGAGCTATGTGCTATGCGTTTAAGCAACAATCTCATTTGTATATTTATGACTTCCTTTTGGATACCTTGTTCTTCTTTTTTTCCAAACCACTTCGTATGTATATGTTTCTTTGCGGATGTATATCTTCAATGGTTTGTCCAATTAGAAACCTATACATATGAGAGAGGTCACCTTTTAGTTGTATCCTAATTCTTTTGAGCCACCTTGCTTTCATCTATAATTCTTTGGTGGCTCCAAATTTGTCTCGTGAGTGCTTGTCTTATGTTTATTGGTATCTTTACTCACTCATGTATTTGTTGGATCTTTTGACTTCATGCTTACCATGGTGAGCATGTTGAATTTTATTGGCTAAATGTTCTCACTAGCTTTTGGCATTTCAATTGGTTTTAGTTTCCAATTGGTATCCCTAAGCTTGTGAACATATTTCTTTAAAAGATCTTTTATCTCGGTTGGGCCTATCTTATGTTGAATCTTTGAAAATTGGTATCTCCTTATGGCTCAACCACATCTTTGGTGCAAGTGCTATGATTTGCTTTTGCATTATGCACTCTTGCACTTGTTGCGTGTTCTAGATAATTTTGGGGGAGCGAGGATGCCATTTTTGTGCACTTCTCCATAGTGCATGAACATTGGGGAGCTTCTCCGTTTTTATTTAGAACTCTCGCTTTGGATTTTTTGATTGCTTTTCTCCTCTGTGGATATGTTTAAAATGATTTCATCTTTTTGCAATCTTTGGATCCTCAATATAGTTTGATTTCCTCTAATTATTCGTTAAAAGGGATTGTCATCACCTTGTTAGAGGAACTCATATTATATTGGCTCTCTAAATTTTTCTTCCCATTTCGGCAATCGATGCCAATGGGGGAGAAGTTTAGAGGGTTTAAGGGAATTTGGGTTTTATGCTTTTGTTGCATTTGCCTTTAATGCGCTTTGCATCCTTGCTTGTTTGTCGTGCAAGGTTGCTTTATTCGTTATATAAACCCTCTTAAAAAGGGATTGTCATCAATTACCAAAATGGGGGAGATTGAAAGTGCATGGTTGCTCCCATGCATGGTTTTGGTAATTAATGACAATCTCTATGGACTAATGTTTGCATTGAGCTATATTCATAGGTGTGTCCATTTGAGTTGCTTGATCTCCATTTGTTGGAGTCAAAGCTAAGGGAAGAAAAGTTTGTGTTGATCAAGGCTTTGTGCGGGTTGATCAAGGCCAAGTGAAGTTATGCCGAAGAGTGCGTCTCCCATCTTGGTGTATGGGGGAGCGTCATGTGAATCTTCACCGAAGCGCAATCGAGGAAGGTGGTGCATCTTGAGGAGATGAAGATCGTCTTCATCGACCTCAAGTGGATTAATGCGCAAGGCAAAGGTATGATCTTGATAGGGTTTCTATTTTACCGGTCTCATGTTGTTTAGTGAGAGACCGGATTATAGGATAGATAACCGTACTATCAAGAGGGGCTCTCGACCGAGTATCCTGATCGTATCGTCGTAGAGAGCACAAAACTTTGCATCCATGCAATCATCTTTATTGGTTCTCATTTGTCTCTTATCGTGGTGTGGTCTTGGTGCTTGTCATGCTTGTCATGACAAAGCTAAGTTCACCGAAAACGATTTTCATATGCGTCTTCTATTGCGGTTTCGGTATTGGAGATTTTGCCGGTTCATCCGTGCGGAAGATTTATCTCTTTCATTTCTTTGCAAAATCTCCTTTGCTTGTTTGCCTTTTTCAAAGGTAGCATTTGTCGTCCTCTTTCCAACAAAATTGGTTTTATTTCATTCGGACTTCATTTGCAAAAGATTCGGCTTTTTCGGTTTGCGAAAAGAAGCTTTTACCTTTCCCCATTTGCTTTTATAATATCATGATGGACAATGATGTTTCTCTGCATGATCTTGTAGAGCTTTTCGTTGCGAGTCCAACGAGCCCAAGATCATAGAAAACGGAGTCTTGATGAAAAACTTGTTGGTTTTTGGTTTTGGAGGTTTATCGGTTCGCCTTTTATAGAGAGGTTTTACCTTTCTCCATTTGTTTTTATCCTCCCTTGTTGGACTATGATGTTTCTCTGTATATTCTTGTAGAGCTCGTTGCTACGATTCCAACGAGCCCAAGATCATCGAAAACGGAGTCCGGATGCAAAAGATATGCCCGTTTTTGTTTTGCTCTTTGTGCAGTTTTTCACTGGGCCGGAAGTTCCGGTCCTTAGGCCGGAATTTCCGCCCCCCCGGAAATATCCGGCCCAAATATCCGGCCCAAATATACGGACCATGTCCAGAGAGTTCCCAGGGCGTCCGGGTCGCTCCGGGGGGTCCGGAAATTCCGGGGTAAGAGCCGGAAATTCCGGCCCGTGCAGGAAAAACTGCCCCCAACGGTTGAATTTGGTGGGGACCTATTTAAGGGGTCTTCTTCCCCAATGGTTCCCAAGTTTTGGAGCTTCTCTCACTCCTCCATTGTTGACCTCCAAAGCTTTGATTCCTCTCAATCCCTCCAATGATTCTTGCCCAAATTTAGGGATTCAAGAGAGGAGATCTAGATCTACAACTCCACCAATCAAAATCTCCTCTAAGTGAGGGGAACTAGTGGATCTAGATTTTGGGGTTGCTTTGTGTTCATCCCCTTTGTTCTTCCTCTTTTATTCCCCCCAAAGCATTTGTTGCTTGGTTGGAATTTGAGAGTGAAGGACTTGACCACTTTGTGTGTTCTTGCCTCTTGCATTTGTTGCATCGGGTTGCTCTCCCTACGATGATACGTGAAGATCGACGTTGAGAAGCTTGTTACTCTTGGGTGCATTGTGTTCCCAAGAGCTTTGTGCCTCTTGGGTGCATTGTGTACCCTAGACGGTGTGGAGGTGCCGCGAAGTCTTCGAGTTGTGAAGCTTCGGCACGAATTTGGGAGCCCCCGATTGAGTTGTGGGTGTGTGCCCCAAGAGAAGTTGTAAAGGGCTCCGGAATCCGCCTCGAAGGATTCCGATAGTGGAAGGTGAACCAATCCATTGGGTGAGGTTCATCGGAGAATAGGGTGAGGCCTTTGTGCCATCTTGAGTAGGCCTCTTGTGGCGAGCTCACACCCCTCCAACGAGACGTACTCCCTTAACAAGGAGGAACTCGGGAATACATCCTCGTCTCCGCATGCCTCGGTTATTTCTATACCCGAGCTTTTACTTATGCAATTTACATTGTGATAGCCTTCGTGCTTGAAGTTATTTATCTTGCTATCACCTTGTTGCTTGCCTTGCTTAGCATAAGTTGTTGGTGCACATAGGTAAACCTAGTAATTTAGGTTGTTGGCTTGTTAATTTAAACACATAGTTTTATTCCGCAATTATCAAGCCCTTAAATAGAAAAAGTGTTAATCGCCTATTCACCTCCCCCCTCTAGGCGACATCCGGGACATCGTTTGTTCTTTCAGACGTCCACTCCTTGATCCCGCAAGCGAGGAGGACGTGGCTAGATGGATCTCGGCACCACGACGGTTGTGGTGGCGTTGATGGTGGAGTGCTCCGTCCGACAGGGCTTCGCCAAGCCATGTGAGAGGGAGAGGGAGAGGAGAAGGCGCAGCAGCCCTAGGGCATAGGGGTGGTGCGGCTTGGGAGGAGGTGTAGCTCGCGGCAGCCCTACAGGAGGGGTGGCGCAAGAGGTGGAGGTGGAGAAGCATGGAGGGGGCGGCTAGGGTTTGCCACAAGGGCTCCCAAAAGTGTGCCGCACCCCTCCCCTTGCCCTCCTTATATAGGTGGCAGGGGGGTGCGCCCCAAGGCCTCCCTAGGGCCGGCGGCTGGGGTGCCTTAGCCCCCAAGCCAGCCCCTAGGGTTAGGGTTTTGGCCGGCCCCCCCTTCATGGGCCCCTTTGGCCCATATGGGCCTTTAATGCCCTGGTGGTGCGGCTGGCCTAAGAGGCCAGTCCACCACCCCTTCATGCCATGTGGGCCCCATACTCCTATGGGCCCCACTTCTAGACTCCTCTAGAACCTTCTAGAATATTCCGGTACTCTGCCGGAAAATTCCCGGAACTTTTCCGATACCTCCAGAAACCACTTTCCATATATGAATCTTATTCTCCGGACTCTTCCGGAACTCCTCGTGATGTCCGGGATCCCATCCGAGACTCCGAATCACCATTCGTGCATACCATCAATTATCTCATCGCTAACCCTAGCTACATCGGAGCGTTAAGTGTGTGACCCTACGGGTTCGAGAACATGCAGACATGATCATATCAATAATCAATAGCGGGACCGGGATGCCCATATTGACTCCTACATATTCAACGAAGTTCTTTATCGATTGAACCATGATGCCAGAGATTCTTAATCTCATATACGATTCCCTTTGTCTCACCGATATTTAATTTGCTCGAGATTCGATTGTCGATATCTCCATATCTAGTTTCATCTCGTTACCTGGCAAATTCTCTTTACTCGTCCATAATATAGGATCTCCGTGATTAACACTTAATCACATGGTTGAAACCTTTCTGATGCTATATTACCGAGAGGGCCTAGAGATATCTTTTCCGTCACAAGGAAGGACAAATTCCACTCTTGATTCATGTCACCCAACAAATACCATCGGAGATACCTGAAAGCCACCTTTATAATCACCCAGTTACGAAGTGATGTTTGATGTCCACAAAGTATTCCTCCGGTAAACGGGAGTGACATAATCTCATGGTCTAAGAAAACTATACTTGGCATACTAAAAGTGTTGGCAATGAAACTTGTGTGGCACGATCAATTGCAACTCTTTATTATCTGGTCTTGTCCATCACATCATTACTCCTAATGATATGACTCCGTTATCAAGTGACTATAACAAGTCCATGGTTAGAAAACTCTAACCATCTCTTGACTAACGAACTAGTCCAGTAGAGGCTTACTAGGGACACCTGGTGTTTATATTCCACACATGTATTATGTTTCCATTTAATACAATTATAGCATGGAGAATAAACTATTATCATAAACATGAATATGCTAATAAACCATTTTATTATTGCCTCTAGGGCATATTCCCAACAAGAAGAAGGTGCCATACTTCAGACAGGGTCCTCTCGTGGGCGAGGATCCGAAGGAGAGCCGGCGTCTGCCTGTACTGAAATCATGGACTGCCTACCTTGCAAAGCGTCAGGAGATCCGAGACCCAGTAGTTCATCAGCAATTGCAGTAAGATCTGGTGGAGCACCTGTGGAGGCGCAAAGGCGAGGTCTAGATTTATGTAATTTGATTTGAAAAACTTGTTTTAAAATTTATGATTTGTTAAACTATTTGTAATAATTTTTCCGTCAAATTATTTGATACAAATGATAAATTTACTTTAAAATAATGAATTTGCTATTAAAATGGGGTTCTATGATTATTTTACGACCAAAACTAACCAAAAAACGCCGGGCTGGGGGCGACGCGACTGGGAATCGGCGCGTCCCTAGGCCGATTTTTTTCGCCAATGCCCCCCAGCAGGCCCAAAAAATGCCGACAATTCGGCCTGGGGGGCCAACGGCTGGAGTTGCTCTTAATGATCATATTGACGAGACCACTTGTGCCATCATGGTTGATGACTCTCCCTCACCACCCGACATATCACCTATGATCAGGAAACAAACCCTCACTCACCCCACGGCGACGCATGAACCAGTGGCACCACGACAAAGACATGGCCGAATGTGCTTATTCCACCTCACCGTTGCCTCCACTATTTCGACGTCGGACAAACCAAAACCCAACGAACTAGACGAGGACTCCCCGTGAGCATATAGATCCATGGTCATCTCTAGTTCTCTACAGTTGAGGCAAGAGATACCAAAGGAATGAGTCACTGAGGATGAGAGTTATGCGCCTGGTAGGGGGAGAGGCGTTTTGGTGCCCGGGAGCATATGCTCCCGGTATTTTGGACAAAATTTAAAAAATCAAAAACTTTTCAAAAAATCACGAAAAAAATCATGCACGTACCTGAGTATGCTACGCATCACCGTGACAAATTTCGCACCGAAAATACATCGTATGCTTTCTGGGGGAAAAAAGACAAATTTCTGACAGCAAATGAGATCCGAAAATTTGAATTTGCTATCAGAAATTTGTCTTTTTTCCCCAGGGAGTATACGATGTCGTTTCGGTGCGAAATTTTTCACGGTGGTGCGTAGCATACTCAGGTACGTGCATGATTTTGTTCGGAATTTTTCGAAAAGTTTTCAAATTTTTTAATGCTCCCGAAAATAACGGGAGCATATGAGATCGGGCTCCAGTATGAATTTCCGCCTGGTAGGTCTTTTTTTACAGGAAAGACTTGTAATAGTTTTTTTTTTGAGGTTTAGTAATAGATTTTTATAAGTGTGCATACATGTACTCCTTTCTATGTTCTTTCAATTCTTTTACTTGAAATTAGAAACCATTTTTAAACTAAAGTATAGGTAATCCTTGAATTCAAGATGTATATAGAACTAGTCATGACACTGGCCTCTCACGCGATCTAGAATAAACAAACGTTTAGTCAGGCAAGAAGACAAATTGAGAACCAATGCATCGTTCGACAGCTAGGAGAACGGTATTCCCTCTGTCCACCAGACATCAATTCTTGAATTTGACTTTATGTTCCATTAAGGAAGTTTCTTCATTTTATCGGAAGACGTTCTTCTCCATGACTAGATAACACAGTGATTTCGTTGAACTTAAAGCTCAGGCCCTTAAAAGTCCCGGTGTGAGTACATATGGACTGTGGTGTGGTGTCGGACTCGTGTGTTAGTTCATGTATTATACTTGGCGTCTGAAAAAAGGGTATACACCGATAGTGCGAGTGAGGTGTTTTGACTCGTGAGCTCCAGCAATACCAGTGTTTAAAAAACAAAAAATAATTTAAAATAAAAAAATCTGAAAATACTTGTATATATACACATGTTCAACATATCTATATAGTTCTACTAGCTAGTAATATGTTCTACTATAGAATACACAAAAATCACAAAATCATGACTCTAAAAGGTAAAAAATCAACTCATTTTTCTTTCCAATATTTGTCTTTTTTTCCCAGGCCATATATGAAAAAGTATTTTGGTGCAAATCTGATCGTACACACAATACATGTATATTTTTTATCATAAATGTTGGAGACCTAAAAAAAGAACTTTTCGATTTTCTAAAAAGCAGGGTTACAAGACCTCGGGAGCTACAAACGATTTTCGGGAACTACTTGTTTATCCTCGGTTGCCTCTGTTGACAATACATGCACTTTTTGCAAACTTATGCTGAAGGACATGAAGCTCCATCACGGTTGTCCATATAGATAAGACACATGTTGCTTTCCTCCGTGTCTAGGTTTGGTTATGTGTCTTTTTCCATGCATTAAGTTTAAAAGAGAAATTGCCCACGTGATGCGATTGCTCCTTACATGATGACAGTGTTAGCATTGATATAACCTCTATAAAATAATAGATACGGCTGAGATAATTTTTATCATCAATTACATCGAAGAGAAAAACAGAGCACTTGGAGAGATTAGGTGACTTCGGTATGGAGAATTGAATCTATGCGAACGGCGATGCTTTTGTCGTACTAGAAGCTTGCTCGACCATACTCACTCCGTCCTTGAAAGAGTGTACTTCCAACTTTTTTGGAGGGTTAAACTATTTCAAAGTTAGACCGAGTTTGTATAAAAATATATTTGTTTTTATGAAACCCAATAGATATATGATAAAAATATATTTTACCATGAATCTAATGCTACCAATTTGATGACATAAATGTTATTAGGTTTTTATATGAATACGGTCAAACATAAAAAAGGTTTGAGTTTTCAAGAAAGTTGGAAGTACACTCTTTCAAGGACGGAGGGAGTAAGTTTTAAATTCTGTTTCTTTTAATTTGGTACCAGTATAGTAAATTCTAACAATTTGGTTATCTAGCAGTCTTTTCTATTTTATTATTTGTTTAAAATATTATATTTGTATTGCTATTTTTTTGCAGCAGACTATAAAACAAGTTAACCACATCCATTTAGCAACGGTAAACTTTTCTTTTGAGAGGAAGCAGCCACAAACTTTGTCTTCCGATATAAAAAAACAAGTTTCAGACTTTTTCTTATCAGAGTACCTAAGGGGACTGAAAGATTTTTAATGAGCCGGCTTGCTAGCTTAATATATTGTTAAAAGAAAAACTTTGTTTTCCGATATAAAAAAAACAAGATGATGTATTGCATATCTTCCTCACTTTATCTTCCACAGTGTCATGCAGGGATGAAAGTGTACGTGTGCCCCATGAGCCATGACATCTTTTTTTAGCAAAAAAAAATTCGCTTCAGAAAATACAATTTTTGTATCGAAATTGGGAGAAAATTTCAGACTAGTTATTTTGATAGTACGCATGTCTGTATTTTTCCTAAAAAAATAAAATTAAATTCTGTATTTTAGCTTGTATGAATACGGTACTAGGAAATTTTCCCCGAGAAGAATGGAAATTCCTATTTTCTGCTGGACGCCCCGATAGCTGTTACCTGGGCTGTCACAAATTTCAGAAGCCGCCTCCACGAACCAAAGGCCGACGACCGCCGCGCCTTATGATTGCTTCCTCCAGTTCGCTCCTCCCGCCTGGTTTCCGCCTCCTCCCGTAGCCCCGTCTCCGGCGACCGCGGACATGGCGGCGGCGGCGGAGGTCTACACGCCATCCGCGGCGGCGGCGCAGCACGGGGGTCAGGCGGCGTGGCGGGCGGTGCTGGGGTGGCTCGGGTTCCTCCTGCAGGTCCTTCTCCGGGTCATCCGCGGCGCGCCCTCCTCCTGCGCGAAGCTCCTCAAGCTCCTGTGCGTCCGCCGCCCACTCCTCTCCGCCGACCCCGCGCCGGCCTTCGCGCGGCTCCCCTCCCAGGCCCCCGCCGACGAGTTGCTTCCGCTGTCTCCGCCGCCTGGGCGGCTCACGGTACGTACGGACCCATTTGTTTGCGCGCGGAAGGATGGTTGCGTGTGTTAGGGATCACCGATTCACCTGTGTGGTTGGGGTTTAGGGGGTTAACTAATTGCAGCTAAATTAGGTGTGGTTCTAGAGCTTGATTGCTTGTGCAGGCAGGAATGTTGAGCAACGTTAATTTGGGGTGAAATGGTGGTATGATTTAGCATTAGGCATGTTTAACAACAGATTAGCACTATTTCTATCTCAAACAGAATGGTAGGCTAGGCTATAAATGTCTGCTTAATTTGATGTTTTAGTTATTATAAGTCTTCTTCAGTGACCTTCCTTACCTGCATACTAATCTGTAACGTATTTTGGGGGTGCGTCTCCAGGTAGTGCTGGACTTGGATGAGACATTAGTCTGCTCATATGAGTCATCGAGCCTTCCTGCTGCCGTGCGCACCCAGGCAGTCGAAGCAGGGCTGCATTGCTTTGACATGGAGTGCATATCATCTGAGAAGGCAAGCAGGCGACCATATTTGCGCCTTTTCCTATCATATTACTAGTACTGTTCTAGTTTAGTTCGCACTTCGTAGGAAGGTGCTTATGGGGATTTGTTTTTCTTGGTGTAAAGGATGCCGAAGGCAGACACAGGGTGAATCATGTAACTGTGTTTGAGCGTCCTGGTCTGCATGAGTTCTTGCAGCAAACTAGTGAATTTGCCGATCTTATACTCTTCACCGCTGGTTTGGAAGGTTTGTCCTCCTGAATATTTATATTGCTGTTCATCAAGAGCCCAGATAATTGCACTGCATATCACTGATTTTTGGCTTTCCCCAGGATATGCAAAACCTTTGGTTGACAGGATAGATGCTCACAACAGGTTCTGTCACCGTCTCTATAGACCATCAACTGTTAATACGTAAGTTATCATTAACATCTCTATAAGCTGTGAATACTGGACTGGGCTCTTTGTTCCTGACATTTATTAGTCTGGTAGCGGATAATTGTCTTGCTCGCTGACATAGTGAAATGCGAGTATGACTGATTTCACTCGCATTTCGCATTTCACTATGTCAGTGGGAGGCCTTTGGCAAGTAGGGAATTAAATACCACAAGTGCTACACCATAACGTGGTGACGGTCCATTCATGCTCATGGATTTTCACATTTCTTTTTATTTGATGCCAGCTACTACTTCCAATCCATCTTTATTATTATGGTGTGCAAATTTGAGATACAACACCAGTATGTGCATATCCAAGATTGAAACCATGTCTTTTGTATACTTCCTCCGGTCGGAAAAGATTGTCATGGAGCTTGTACTGTCACAGTACAAATATGTATACAATCTGCGACAATTATTCTTGATCGGAGGGAGTAGAATTTATTGAAACCTCCAGAAATGACTGAAACCAGATCTATGGGTGCACATTTGCGCCGGACTGCTTGCCAACATAAGCATTCATGATCTTATATGGGAAGCCGGTTTGTGCTAATGTTCCCGCCGACTTGTATATGTTTGTTGATTGTTGTCTGTTTATGAAATTAAACTTTCCGCTGCATTAGTTGAGCAGCTTCAGTTTTGTAATGCTGGCATGTTCTCAATTTCAGGGAATACAGAGACCATGTAAAGGATCTTTCTTGTTTGTCCAAAGATTTCAGTAGAATTGTACTTGTCGATAACAATCCATATAGTTTCCTACTACAGCCATCGAATGGGATACCATGCCTTACGTTTTCAGCTGGACAACCGATGGATGATCAGGTAAAGTGGTACTGTAGATAAGATCATTATTTGGTTCTAAACTTAAAATTTCCAGTGTTACTGAACCGGTTATGTTCCAAAATTGTAGCTTATGAGAGTGATCCTTCCGCTTCTTGAGCACCTTTCTCATCAAAAGGATGTTAGACCTGCACTGTATGATGCATTTCATATGCCAGAGTGGTTCCAAAGACATGGGGTCCCACATATTGATCAGGCAACATAAGTTTCACAGCAACTGAATTACTGAAATGGATGATTAAATGAAAAACTCGAAGGCGAGCTTCTCTTCTCAGGGGTATACTTGTACATTTGTATTCATTCAGGTCTTTCCATATGAGCCATTGTTCAAATGGAGTAACCGTGCCCAGAGAGAAGAAAAAAAAATGTAATATAGGTTTTGACAGACTTTTTATGTCATGCACCTTAATTTATCGTTGCATAGCACATTTTTTTGTCGTTAAAGTTCAGGTAATCTGACTGAAGGTTTTCTGTGTATGAGTGAGTAAAGATCTGCGAAGTTCGGTCAAGGTTCCAAATCAGTGGTTACCTAGCACCTCCGTACACATTCGTCAACCTTGGTTGCTTGCTGAAGCTGGTGGAGTAACTTTACTTTGTGGTAGACATCAAATGTGATGTATCCTTCATCTGTATGCTCGAGTAGTTGAGTTCAGTTATTTTATCCGACTGCGGCAAAAATAGTCGGTAACATCAGTACGGAGTACATCACAAACTAAAACTTGAACTCAACCGTTGGGTGTGCTTTTCGATGAATGAGGTGCAGTGAGTCGAGTATTTGGTGCAGGATTATGTTTTTTGGAGCTTCAGTAGTTTATTCGAAATTGAACTAAATATCAAAACTCGTACCCTATTCAAACTAGCTGTAAGTACTAAATATAGACTCCAGACTGATTAAACAAAACTTGATTTTCCATATAATATATCAGAATATCATAAGAGCAAATACTACTTAAAAATATGCACATTTTTCGCATAAATAGGCAAACCGAGGATAGCCTGAAAAGAAAAGGCTACGGCCCCGTTCTGGCCGAAAAGTGTTGGATAAAAATACGGACCTGACTACGTCCGTGTCTTTTACACGCCATAGCCGGTAGAAAATTAAGGAGAGAAAAAATTAAACAACATTCCAAGCGGGGCCTACAGAGACAAAATCCACTTGCAAAAGGGGCAGGGGCGTACATAGGTTCAGCTTACAGGGGTCACAGGACACCGGGTACAAACTCATTTTGTTTAATACAATACATGTATTTGTAGTGAGTGACACCCCCAAATTAAATGAAAAATATGCATGATATATTAAAGGACACCGGTTGATTTTGGTTCTAGGTCCGCCCCTGAAAAGGGGGAAAAGTTATCGTTTGAGCTGGGGAACTTCGGAAATCTCCCGTCTATGCGTGTATGAAGAATGGTCTCAATCGGCAGCTCAACGATGAGCCATGTGCGTGACAAAACCATGCATGCTCCATCTCCCGGCTGTTGACTTTTTTTTTTCTCCAAACAGGGGAAAGGGTCCTAAAGTTGCATTAACCAATGAGAGGTGGTGTTACAATTAACAGGATAGACCCCCACCTCCCAACCTCTCCCTCCTCCTCCCCCGCCGCCCTAGGGCACAGCCGGACAAAGTCTGGTTGTCGCCGGCGGCAGGGGAGGCCTCCTCGTCCCCTCGCCCGATGGATCGGTGCGGGCTGTCTTCTCCGAGCTGGGGCGTGGTGCGGGGGCACCACGGCATGGTAGCTTCTCCGGCGCATCTGGAGCAGCTGCGGTGCGGCGGATCGGCGTGGGGGTGTGCGCTTTGGAGGGGCGGCGACTTCGGCTCCGATCTCTGGGCGGCAAGCTGGCCCGTGGCGGCGGCACTCGTGTCGCCTGCTTGCGGCAGGGAGGTGGCGGGGCGCGATCTGAGGAGGGAGTGGAGGATCCGGTGGCGGCGGCCGACCCTGTGGGGTGCGGCGGTTGTCCTGGTTCTGATGCATCCTTCTCGGTGGCCAACAAAGCCGATGGGCCGGTGTTGACCGTCTCGCTCCGATCGCCGGGAGTCGACCGGCAGCGTGGGGGCTGCGGGCTCGGACCAAGAATAAAGGTGGTTGACCCGGCTGGTCTTCGAGCGTCATGTCGCCGATCTGCTACATGTGGTCCTCCATGATCTAGCTGCCGACGTGTTCCGGTCTTCATATCGGTGATCTCCGGTTTGGCGCAAGGCGTCATTGGATATCTAGATCGGATTTGATCCGGTCGTGCGCACCCTCATATATGGCCAGAGATTCTTCGTGTGGGTGTGGCGCGAAGCTTCGCTACCTTGTCGTGATCATGCGATATGTCTAAATAGATTTCCATGATATTGACAAGTACCGAAGAAAGTCATGGTGGCTGGGATCGGAGGCTTCTGCTAGCGGAGTGGAGGTTTGGTTGCGTTGAAGACTCTAGGCACAGGTTTTCATGTGTGTCAGGTGTCGGGGATTTGCAGCAGCGGCCTTGACAAGAGGGGGCGGCAACACGGGCGGACTGCTTTCCGGTGGTACTAAGTACCGAGCCGTGATGTTCAGGGTGAAAGCTCAAGGTCTGGCCTTCATTGGCTGTACCTGGCAATGGCCTTGCTGAAGGCATTGTTTTGGACTTCCGGTCTTTCTTCAGGGTGAAAGCCCAAGGTCTGGCCTTCATTGGTTGTACCTGGCAATGGCCTTGCTGAAGGCATTGTTTTGGGGAACCTTTTTGCGATCCGGGTGTTGTATTTTGGTGGTGGTTAGAGTGTTGCTGTTGCGAGTGTTCCTTCACTCCGACGGGGTTTTTTGTTTTTTTTTTTGTTTTCTCTCTTTTTTATTTTTTTCTTTGACTGTGTGCATCCTGGATGTCTTTTGATATCTTGTTGGTGCAGAGGCCGGGTGTAATTGGTATATCTCGATATTAATATATTCTCTTTTTCAAAAAAAATAAAATAAGAGAAAGAGTATTCTCACGCTTAAAGAAAATTGAAAGGTCGCACAATGATTACTTGCAATGTTCCTAAATTAGGCAAGTTTATTGCATCAGTAAACATGCTTGAGATTATCTGCTTTGTGTCCGCCGCCACTCTGCCCTTTATCACTGCGAATCAGCCCGAGGCATGGTGGATTCTTGGCTGTGCCGCTTGAACCATCATCTCAAGATTTCGTCCCCCGTGCTTCTGCCCGCCTTTTATCTGATGGTCTCTACTGGTCCTACAAGTCTGAACGACAGTAGGACTGTGGCGGTGGAATATTTCGCACCTTTTGCATTCCTAATGCCTCACATACCCATGTTAAGCTGACAATAAAATCACATACACACTCGCTCTCAGTTACAAAACATGATGTTCGCTTCGGTGCCCGGGCTCATCTGAGCCCGGATGACTTTCCGATTTTTTTGAAATTTGAAAACGCTTCGAAAAATTCTGAAAAAAATTATGCGGAAACATATTCATGTATGCAACACTCGTGTAAATTTTTGACAGAAAATATCAATTTTTGCGCCCTGTGCAAAAAAGACAAAAATCTGACAGACAAAATAGGTGAACAGTTCACTATTCAAAAAGACAGATTTGTCTTTTTTACACAGGGCGCAAAAATTAATATTTTCTGTCGAAATTTTACACGAGTGTTGAATACTTCAATATGTTCATTTCCAAAAAAATTCAGAATTTTTCGAAGCATTTTAGTATTTTAAAAAAATCGAAAACAAAACCGGGCTCATAACCAAAACGCCACTCTCGATGTAATCTTTCTATTCTATGGCATTCATGTTAATCTTCTGTAGTATGTTTTCTAGGCATTCATCTCTATCCGCGGTGTGTTCCTTTGCTTTACAACTCTACCCATGTCTTCCACCGGAAAGGGGAGTATATATAGCGATGGAAGGGTGAGAGGGAGGAGAGCAATTGAGCAAGGTGGGTAGATATTTAATCCTGACCGTGGCCATGTGATTTAGCTACAGGTAGCTGATAAATTAAGAGAAAATATCTCATCATAAAAAAATACAGAGGGAGTCACGTTCGTCTTTCGATGACTAGCTTTCTTTAGACATGCTGCACATATCTGGGCAGTCCACCAGTTTTAACTGTCATTCTAGCCGACGCTCTATTCTTCTACATTCCAGTACGTGAAAATGAGTTATGTTACACCTTTGAACTGTAGGTACACAACCAAGTGCTAACGTGATTCAACTTTATAAAGATGTCACTAGAAGGTTCAAATTAACATGAAACGATTAACATTTCTCGGGTTACACAGCTTATTTGGATAGTACCATGAACCAAACATAACTGATAACATCTATGTGTAACATTTCTCCTTCATTTTGTCACATAAGGATAGCTCAACCTACTTTTCATGCTTAGTAAAGACTGCATTTACGGTGCATTATTTTGATCCCTCTGCACAAATGATTTGGTATCCAAAAGAATCTGGTGGGAGTTTGACAGATTGAACAAAAATTGACTTGAGCGGAAAAAAGGTTGATCATAATTCGCCAAGCGATTAATTTATACTTCGCTGAACAAAAAAGCCGCTAGTTTGATCTTTCTATTCCTTGTTTCTATCTTTGTTTTCAAGTGATGGTGTTGGATTTAATACTAATTTAATTTTAGTACGCATATCTTTTCTCTTTTTATCAGTCTGGCTTTTAGAAGGCCGCAATGGCAAAAAAGTTGTTCGATATGACACATTCCAGTGAAATAACCAGTCAAACGTATTCTTTGTTTATTTTTTAACCTATGTTTAGTTGTTGTATTTCCCTTAATAGGTTAAAAACAAGCCATCTGATGGGTACCACGTTTATTTGGTGTCTAGATGTTTCCTTCTTTGTCTCTGGTTGTTTGTTGTTCTCTTGTTTTTCTTGATCTGCATAGCGTTGCAGATTTCTATGTGGATCCTTCTGGTTTTTCGACTGGTTGGTCTTTCATGGAAGAAGATTTCCTGGTCCACGTGCATGGACTTTTGAGTTCTTTTTCCGTCGGTTCATCCTTCTGGACATGAGAATGCCCGATTGATTCTGGGAATGGGCTTTCTTTTAGTTCACCGGTTGATGGTACACGTACTTGATTGTTTGTGGTTTTCTGATTTTATCGTCTCTACTCATGCTTTTTTTATTTTATTGTGGATTTCACGATCAAACATTGTTCTTTCCGTGCTTGAAATTGCTTCTATTTCTTTTATACCTGCATGATCAATGTGTCAACACCTTGCACTGTAGAGAAGGTCATCTCTACTATATGGCACTTGAATTTTTCTTTTCTGTGCGATTTTTGGACTCCGTGTAGTCGTTTTGTTTCTTGCAGGCGAATCCTGCATCCCTTCTGACGATGAAGGAAAGGTCGCTTCCGTTCTTCTTGGCCTCCCCGCGCCAACCGAAGAGCTCATCATTCTCTGTGATGACGAAGAAGACATCGTGCACCAATAACAGCCCCAAGACAAGGGGTCAATAACCCGTACTATTGTGCCACTTCACCATCTTTGTTAAGTTTTGGTCATGACAAATATTATCCTCCTACGGTCAAGTAGAATCTACAATTTACCATATACTCCTTGTATAAGACAATCCCGTGAAGTATGTAATCGCACTTGGGCATGTACAATGGTCTTATTATCGCAGTGCCATCTAGGATGATTGCTGAGTTGGAGGAGAGAGAAACGAAAAAACGAGGTTTGTCTTCTCTTAGCTAAGAGATCATCTCTTAGCACAATTTCTCTCACCACAATTTTAGGGATATCTGGTTATTAAAGATAAGACTAAAAATAACCCATTATACATCACGTTTTATTGTTATATCTAAACTACATGGTAGTTTAATGATAAGACGGCCTTATCAATCATTGTACATGCCCTTAACACCGAAATTCACTTTGGAAACCGAGCTCACATGTTCCTGCCTAAAAAAAAAGTAAAACGGTTAAAAAAAACTAAACTTATTTGGTACCATCCCCATATTTTGGTACCGTCAGGTACCATCAGTCTGGTACCGCCTATTTTAGCACCATTAGATCGGACTGAATAAACGGTCTCTAAAAATGCCAACCACCGGAAAACTTATATTGAAAATATCTTTTTAGAGTACTGGATTTTTTTCATAGAACACCAAAGATGTCAGAAATTTGCACATACATAGAATACTTGGATATGTTTGTTATCACTTTTTTTTAGAATTTTTTGAAATGTTTTACCATTTAAAAAAATGTCTAACCTAGCATGAGCAAATGAGCTCGGCAGCCAAAACTGCTACCCCCCTAAAATTGTATTTAATGAGCGGTGGTATTACAATCCCTCCAAATACTAAGCTCCCTAGAATTCCTCTCTTCTCCTTGCTCCACATGTTCTCCAATGGAAAAGCAACATCACTCTATGGTAGACCCCATTCAGATTCACACCTCTCGAATATTAAAATTGAGTTTGAAAAAAAATTGTTGTACATGTACACATTTTCGGTAAAAAAATGATATTCCTAGCCACAAAAAAATAATGGTTATGAAAAAGGAAAAAAGAACTCCATTTTCTCTCAAATGTTTTTTTTGTGTAGCTCAAAATACAAAAAATACAAACTTTGTAGATTATACAATACGTACACATCGTTGTATGCTTTATTTATTTATTTTTGAAAACTTGACATGTCGTTTAGCTTTTATAAGAAGATGCGGTGATTTATTAGCTAATGGCACTTTCTGACAACTCTCTCACTTATCGTTTCTCTGCCGTCAACAACCACCATAGCGTCGTGCAGCCTGTGCCACGCGACAACATTTATCTCCCTCCGCTTTTCTCGAGCCGTATTCCATAAAAAACATCCGTTCTTAAACAAATTTTCCCCGTCTGTCCGCACACACCTATGGCGCCGTCAAGACCATAGAACTACAGGGCACATCTGCTCCCGATGTCGCGCCTCAAATCCACTGTCAACTTGCACGTCATGTCCGCTCCCCGCAGATGCATATTTTTGTGGCCGCACAACGCCAGTGAGCTGAAAGACTTCCTACATCCCTCGCAGTAGTTGCACGTGAGCACCCATGTTGTCTCTCCCATCGGTCGCCGATGTCGTTGATGCAGTTAGTGGTGCTCGACTCGCTGGTGGTGGAAGCTACGGTTAAGACCGTGAGCGACAAGTCGATGGTGAGTGGGGATGGAAGTATGAGTCCAAATACTAAGCTCCCTAGAATTCCTCTCTTCTCCTTGCTCCACATGTTCTCCAATGGAAAAGCAACATCACTCTATGGTAGACCCCATTCAGGTTCACACCTCTCGAATATTAAAATTGAGTTTGAAAAAAAATTGTTGTACATGTACACATTTTCGGTAAAAAAATGATATTCCTAGCCACAAAAAAATAATGGTTATGAAAAAGGAAAAAAGAACTCCATTTTCTCTCAAATGTTTTTTTTGTGTAGCTCAAAATACAAAAAATACAAACTTTGTAGATTATACAATACGTACACATCGTTGTATGCTTTATTTATTTATTTTTGAAAACTTGACATGTCGTTTAGCTTTTATAAGAAGATGCGGTGATTTATTAGCTAATGGCACTTTCTGACAACTCTCTCACTTATCGTTTCTCTGCCGTCAACAACCACCATAGCGTCGTGCAACCTGTGCCACGCGACAACATTTATCTCCCTCCGCTTTTCTCGAGCCGTATTCCATAAAAAAAATCCGTTCTTAAACAAAATTTCCCCGTCTGTCCGCACACACCTATGACGTCGTCAAGACCATAGAACTACAGGGCACATCTGCTCCCGATGTCGCGCCTCAAATCCACTGTCAACTTGCACGTCATGTCCGCTCCCCGCAGATGCATATTTTTGTGGCCGCACAACGCCAGTGAGCTGAAAGACTTCCTACATCCCTCGCAGTAGTTGCACGTGAGCACCCATGTTGTCTCTCCCATCGGTCGCCGATGTCGTTGATGCAGTTAGTGGTGCTCGACTCGCTGGTGGTGGAAGCTACGGTTAAGACCGTGAGCGACAAGTCGATGGTGAGTGGGGATGGAAGTATGAGTTAGGCGCATCGTTGTTGTATGCCACCTAATTACTAATGAAAGATCATGTAGGTATTTATCTGTAAACCTTTTTCTCTACATTATGTTTGCTTATCTCTCACTTGTATTCAAAGAACGAGCAATATTATGTAAGCAATTGCATGTGTGTATTTTGTAGATAGTTGGATGCATACATTGAAAATGACCTATGTGTCTCTAGCCTCAAGTCCATTGTAAACATGCACGTCACGTGCGCTCCCCACAGATGCACATTCTGGTGGCCGCCCAACGCCAGTGGCTAAAAGACTTCCTACATCCCTCATAGTAGTTGCACGGTGAACACCCATGTCGTATCTCCCATCGGCAGCCATTATTGCTGGTGCAGTTAATAGTGCTCGACTCGCTGGTGATGACAGCTGCGGTTGAGACCGTGAGCGACAAGTCGATGGTGAGTGGGAATGGAAGGATGAGGTAGACGCGTCGTTTGTTGGATGCCACCTAAGTAATAACGAAAGATCATGTGGGTATTCATCTGCGAACCTTTTCTCTGCATTATGTTTGCTTATCTCTCACTTGTATTCAGAGAGCCAACCAGTTTATGAAATCAATTGCATATGTGTATTTTGTAGATAGTTGCATACACTGAAAACGACCTATGTGTGTCTATCCTCGGTGTCAATCATTAGAGTGCAGAAAAGTCATGACAGATGAGTGTAGAATGATAAAATAAATGTGTGTTGAGCGTGTAGGAACATGATAGACTATATGTTTAGAAATGATCATTCCTGCAATTAGATATATATTCAAAATTGTTAGTGGTATTCATGCATTTTATATATTTTTATTTTATATATATGAATCTGGTGCACATATTAAAATGGCAGGTAAACCGTTTAAAATTTCACTTTTGCTAAGTTTTTTGCTGCATTATTTACTATTTATCGATGGAATATTTCTCTCTTTTTATATAGTATTGATTGTACTCGATGCAATTGGTTTAAGTATGTCAAGACATAATTGCGTCAACTATTACTGATTTGGGAGAATTTATGTCAGAAAAGTCTACTTGATTTCATTATAATAAAATCAATGACTTTGACTGTACGACCTCGAGTAATCACATCTTGCTAATCTATTTCTCGAGTCTGTAATGTTCATCGTATCGTACATTGTACATTGTCTACAGATTGTCGAAACTTTGTTCAATTTTTTGTTGTTGAAATCTTCATACAACATCTAGACAATTTAACTTTCATGACATTTCATAATTATCATTGAATTCTGATTGTCTAACTAAGTATCTGCAGAGTTTAAGCTTTTTTGTGTGGGGTTATCTTCTCTCTGTTGAGTGATGTATTCCTAATCTTGCAGAGCGACTGAGTGATCGTGTTGCAAGGGTACAATTTTTTCCATTATTACTACTCCTTACTATATGTGGCCAAACGGGCCAGCCCGAGGCACGGGTTTTTTAGCCCCGCCCAAGCACGGCATGGCACGGACCTTAACGGGCCGCGGCACGGCATGGGCCCGTTAGTGCCCGTGCCTGACTTCGATTTGAGGCCCGTGGACCAGCCCGGCACGGCACGATTAGTTTATATATATATATATATATATATATATATATATATATATATATTTTTTTTACGTATTTTACCTATTTTTTATATTTTGGGCCGTATTCGTGTCTAACGGGCCGTGCCAAAGCCGGCCCGTCGGGCCGTATTCGTGCCATCGGGCCGTGCTACGGATGAATTTGCCACCCGTGGGCCGGCCCGGCACGGCACGATTGGCTAACGTGCCTAACGGGCCGTGCCTTTCACGTGTCATGCCGGCCGCGTGCCGGGCCGTGCCGGGCCGGCCCGGCCCATTTGGCCACCTATACTCCTTACTTTTTTAGGTATGTTTCGCTAAAATAATTATTTGTTCATCTATCATTGGTTGTACCAGAGCGGACGCGGCAACGCGCGTTTTTCCTTCTAGTTTACATGATAGGCCCAAGGAAACTTGGGCTAATGATTTAGCCAATAAAATATAAGTTCTATGCATTAAAAATATATTGTTGGAAACATCATTCAAATATGAATCAAGATATAATTTTGGTGACGTGCAACTCATATTTGTCGATCGAATTAGCCAATGATTTGGCTCGAAACACGTAGCTGTATTGTTTAAATAAGACAATGAGCATTCTCTCGCTTCAAGAAAATTGAAAGGTCACACAAAATGATTACTTGCAATGTTTCGAATTAGGCAAGTTTATTGAATCACTAAACTTTCTTGATTTTCTTAGCATTGTGTACACCGCCACTCTGGCCTTTATCACTGCGAATCAGACCTGGGCTGGGTAAATTCTTGGGTTTGCTGCTTGACTCATTCGCTTCGAATTTCCTTCCATGTGCTTCTACGCACATTTTATCTAATGGTCTCTATTGGTCCGACAAGTCTGAACAATGGTAGGACCTTGGCGGTGTAAGCTTTTGCACCTTTCACATTCCTAATTCCTCACAAACCCATCTTAAGCTGACAACAAAATCACACACACACTCGCTTTCAATTACAAAACATGATGTAATCTTTCTCTTCTATATATGGCATTCATCTTAATCTTCTGCCAGTATCTTTTCTGGGCAGTCATCTCTATCTGCGGCGTGTTACTTTGCTTTGCAACTCTACCCATGTCTTCTATTGGAAAGAGGAGTATATATAGAAATGGGAAGGGTGAGAGGGAGGAGAGCAATTGAGCAAGGTAGGTGGATATTTAATCCTTGCCGTGGCCATGTGATTTCGCTACAGGTAGCTGATAAATTAAGAGAAAAGATCTCATCACCAAAAATAGAGGGAGTCACGTGGAAAGTCCAAATGAAGGCCGAGCTCTATGGAGCTCGGTTTCCAAAAATAATTTGAATCCGCAAATTTTTGTTTCGAAAAATTCTGTAAAAAAATCAGAATTGTAGACAACACATTGATCCACCCCTATAAAAATTTTCAAGTACAAATTCGTATTATTATGAGTTACACAAAAAAAGACAAATCTGGCAAAATTTCAAAATTTTAAGACTTTGCACTGTTCACCGATTCAGATCTTCCGATTTGTCTTTTTTCCCCAGATCAGAATACAAGTTATTTGGTCATGAAAATTTTCACAATGATAGATCAATGTATTATCTACAACTATGATTTTTTTTCAGAATTTTGCGTAACAAAAATTTGCGGATTGATTTTTTTTTGGAAAACCGAGCTCCATGGAGCTCGGCCTCCATATCGCCGCACTCGGGAGTCACGTTCTTTCTTTCGATGGCTACCTTTATTTAGACATGCTGCACATATCTGGGCAGTCCACCAGTTTTAATTTTTATTGTAACCGACACTCTATCTATCTATCTATACTTTTTATAAAGCAAAACTCCACTAAGTTTATTTATGATTTTTCTATCTCAACAGGCAAGCTATCTACATCATCCTCTCTCTAAGCCAATCAATTGTCCATGTCATCTCCATTGATATTTATTAATCTCAACCAAACACCACATCATCCATCTTTTAAATTATTTAATTATCCATGCTAATAATTTTAAATATACACATATTTGGTGTCCAATAAATTAAGTATCTCGACTAAGATAAATTGAATTTTACATACTCTTTTAGACTACTTAATCTATCATACTTTTTATATTCTTCTATTCTATATATATAGTTTCTAAAGTTATTTCCGCTACAACGTGCGGGCTATATGCATCATCCATTCCAGCCATCGACTACCCGAAAATGAATTATGTTACAACTTTGAATTGTAGGTACACAACCAAGTGCTAACGTAATTCAAGTTTATAAAGATGTCACTAAAAGGTTCAAAATAACATGAAACGATTAACAGTTCTCGGGTTATAGCTTATTTGGATAGTACCATGAACAAAACATAACTGACAACATCTATGTGTAACGTTTCTCCTTGATTTTGTCACATAAGGATAGCTCAACCTACCTTTCATGCTTAGTAAAGACTGCATTTACGTTGCATTATTTTGTTTCAGCTGATCCTCTGCATAAATGATTTGGTATCCAAAAGAATTCAGTGGGAGTTTGACAGATTGAACAAAAATTGACTTGAGCGAAAAACAGGTTGATCACAGAATTCGCCAAGCGATTAATTTTTATTCAGTGAACAAAAAACCCACTAGGTTGCTCTTTATATTCCTTATTTCTATCTTTGTTTTGAAGTGATGGTGTTGGATTTAATACTAATTTAATTTGAGTACGTGTGTCTTTTCTCTTTTTTATCAGGCTTTTAGAAGGGCCGCAATGGAAAAAAGGTTGTTCGATATGACACATTCCAGTGAAATAACAGGTCAGAAGTATTCTTTTTCTTTATAACCTATGTTTAGTTGTTGTATTTCCCTTAATAGGTTAAAAACAAGCCATCTTATGCATTAAGAAATTACAAAAATGTTAAATAAAAAAACAAGCCATCTGATGGGTGCCACGTTTGTTTGGTGTCTAGATGTTTCCTTCTTTGTTTCTGGTTGTTTGTTGTTCTCTCGTTTTTTATTGATATGCATAGTGTTACAGGTTTTTATGTGGATCCTTGTGCAGGTCTGCAGTTCTCGCTTTTCGTTGACAAGCACGATTTTCCAACCGGTTGGTCTTTTGTGGAAGAAGATTTCCTGGTCCGTATGCCACATGAATTTTTTCTTTTCCATATGATTTTCCGCCTGCATGGACTTTCGAGTTCTTCTTCCATCGGTTCATCTTTCTGGACATGAGATGGCCTGATTGATTCTGAGACCGGGCTTTCTTTTAGTTCACCGGTTGATGGTACATCTGATTTTTCGTAGTTTTCTGATTTTATTGTCGCCACTCATGTTTTTTATATTGGATTTCACAGTCACACACGTTATTCTTTCCGTGCTTGAGTCGCTGATATTCCTTTTATACCTGATCAATGCGTCAACACGTTGCACCGATGGAGAATGCCATCTCTACTATATGCCAGAATTTTTGCTTTTCCGTATAATTTTTGGACTCCTTGTACGTCGTTTTGTTTCTTATAGGCCAACTGATACCTTGCCCTCAGTCCCTTCTGATGACGAATGAAAGCTCTCTTTAGTTCTTGGCCTCCCCACGCGCCAACCGAATAGCTCATCATTCTCTCTGGCAAATAAGAATACATCATGCACCACTAACAGACCCGAGACAAGGGGTCAGGGAGATCACCCGTACTATCGTGCCACTTCACCATTTATCTTAAGTTTTGGTTATCGGAAATATGTCCTCCTATGGTCTAAGTAGAAAGTACATTTTACCGTGTACTCCATTTTTTTGGAACAAGGAACGACCTAGAGGGTCTAGCTGCATATATCTCGCCGGTGGGGTACATGTTACAGAGGACACCAGGAAAACAAAAAATTACACATAAGTCCTCAGATTTTGCAAAAAAAAAACACTAGATGGCGCCGAAGAAACGTCAACCACCGGAATCAGAACTCAAGCACCGGCCATCCCTGCCGTCACCGGGAAAATACCACTTGGGGCAGTAAGGACGTGGAATGCTGGCTCGAATCCTTTTTAGGCCTCCCAACAGGAGGTAGAAGAAGCGCCGACATCGGCCCCTAGAGAGGCTACCGCTTCAGCCGAAGAACACGTGGCAGAATAAGTCCCACCGTGTGATGATATCCGTTTTGCAGCTCAGATCTTCCTTGCGGCTGCCCGGATCAGCAGCCAACTCCTCTCGCTTGTCAACACCATGCCAACAAAGAGGAAGAAGTTGATTGCCGCCACCACCCCTAGCCAAGCCGCCACCATAAACATGGACTTTACTAAGGCTTCGTTTGGCACAAGTGTTTTGAAGCGTTTTATTGTGTATTTTCCCGACCGGGACGAAAACTCACGAAACCTCGAGCGGGCTGTTTGGCAGACAGGTCTTGGTCGGGCTAAACCCCAGAAAACACGACGAGCCACGTCGGGTTGGGGTGTTTTCAAGATGCTCCTGCCCCCTCGCGTTTTGGGCGTGTTTCGGGCGTGGGCGACGCAGCACGGTCATAGCCGCAACGGCGACTGATGTCGCGCACGACACCGCCGATGCGCCGATGCACCGCCAACGCCGTCGGCTCCTCCATCCCTCAGCTAGCTAGCCGGCAGCATCGACCTCTCCTTCTCAACCCGCTGAGCCCAGTGCTTCCACCGCCAACGCCGAGCTCCTCCGCCGCCCCTGTTCTCTGGGCAAATCTGGACGTTTCTTCTGTAAGTCCTATTTTACTCCCGTCGCCTCCTCTTCCCATGTACAGCTTGATGCAAAAAAGAACTTCCTAGGTCCTATGGTTTCTTGATTCCTCAAGTCAGATCCGGTTCTTGGTATTTGTTGCTACTCCTTTCTAGTCTAGTCGTAGTCGCCAGTGACCATTCTTTGCTGCTGACAGGGAATTAATGCGATTCTGACGTGTTCATGACCAAATCGTGGCTTTGTAATTGTGTGCACTAGTCCTGTGAAAAAAGATGAGACTTTTATTGCTGAAACACTTGTCTGCAAAACCTGTGTACCAAACGACTAGAGCTGGTGGGGTGTTTCGGTGGAGAAGGGGATTAGGAGGGGTGGAAGTGTTTTGGGTGTGAGGAGTGTTTTCACAAAAAACACTAGGGAATATACACAGAAAACACCTCAAAAACACTGCTGCCAAACAAGGCCTAAAGGAGTCCGCGTTGGGGTTGGCCTCCACCACCCTCGGGTCCGACCGCCGTAGCATCTCGGTGAGGATAATAACCCCCGACAACGCAAGATCTGGTCCAGACGACCCGACACCCTCCAAACTATTGGCAAACAGCCAAACACCGGCAGACCACTGCAAACGAAGCCTACAATACTTTGTACACCCGAGCAACAAAGACTCTCAAAGGGGTTACAGAAGAGGAGGGGGGGGAGGAGGAGAGAGAAAACAGGGGAAATGAGCCGCCCCATTCACTCGTTGTGCAAGACAAATCCTGTGAACTATGTAATCGCACTTGACGATGGTACTCACACATTCGTTGGAAACAATCAATTCTGTCACACGGACGCGGCGGCAAACTTGGGAAACGATTGTATTCCCCTGGAGGATCGCGTGACTAGCGTCCCCCGGCTCCCTACTAACGACGCGTGTCCAAAGTGGGACCCACCATATCTTATCCTTTTGCCTCTTCCTTGCAAACAATCCCCAAGCTCTTCCCGTCGGAGCTCCGCCCTCGCTAGCACCCCCGGCAAGCGTCGCCGCTGTCCTAGCCACGCGCCGCCGCTGCCTAGCGACCCACAGGCAGGCCGCGGTCGCCGGAGAAGAAAGGCACGCGCTCACGGCGAGCAGGCATGCGGACATCTCCGTCACCTGGGAGCGCCGACGAGCTGCGTCCGCCATGCTCGCCCATCTCTTCCATTCCTCACGCCGCCTCCATCGAGCACACCGTCCCACTGTGCGCCTCGCCCGGCCCGGCCGCAGCGCGCCTCCTCGGTGAGGTCGCACCGCCACGCGCCTTCCCCAGCCCGGCCGCGGCCGCGCGCCTCCTCGGCGAGAACGGCGGTCGAGACTGCTGCAAGCGGGGGCGGTGGTGCCTGAACCTCCGCCATGGATCCTTCTTCTCTCCCTGCCATGGATCCCCTTTCCGCCATGTGCTACCGACCGTCGGCGGTGGTGCTGCCATCGGTGTCCCGTAGGCATTGCTACCACGGAAGGCCGACGAAGCCGCCATCGGCTTGCGGCGTTGCTAACAACGTTGAATGATGCTGCTACAATTGACCGGAGGTGTTGCTCCCAGGAGCCTGCGGAGTTGCTACCGATGGTGCTGCTGTAATCGGAGGACAAGAATTTTTTGCTACGATGCTGCAGTATAGTTTTTTTTTGCTATTATAGTTATGTGGTATTGCTACAATATAATAAGTTTATTGCTACCATGTCGTCGATGTCTTACAAGGTCGGTTTTTGAACAATAATTTTTTGCTACAATTTGTTCTGCTTTTTTTTTGCATCATAAGTCTCATTAGAGGACCTCGCTGGATTTTTTTTGCTACGATGCTGTAATATACCAATTTTTTTGCTATTATAGTTATGTGGTGTTGCTACAATACTATAAAGATTTTGCTACGATTTCTCCAGCGAGGTCTTCTTTGATGCCTCCGGCGAGATTCTCCGGCGATGTCTCCGGTGAAGTCGATTTTGCTACAATAGCATATTTTTGTTGCTGTGAGATTTCCGACAAGGTCTCCGGCGACGAAGTCAGTCTTTTCTTTTTTTATTTTGTGAACGAACCGTTTTTTGCTACCTGGAGAAAAAGCGGATTATTATTTGCTACATGAAGCAAAAGCGGGATTTAGACAGAAAAAAGAGACACGTGTCAGCACGGGGACCCGGAGATGGGAACCTCCGATCCCCGAGGGATGCTCAGCACTGTCCAGCAAACTTCCCATTGTCCGTCAGACCTCACCATTTATTTAGGGAAAATCTAATCATAGGGCGCCCTATGGTTGGCAAATCTCCAGACACAATATGGATCGTAGATAAGCAAATCTATGGTTGAGATGCATGGAGACCAATTCAACTTAGCTTGTTCACGTTTAAGTGTTTGGAAAAGTCAAAATTGATGATATCATCCCGTATTAAATGCTAAATTTGAAAATTTAAAAAGTTTTGTAGCTCAAATCGTTTATCCGATTTATGATCCGTTTTCACCGTTAGACTCCTCGCGTCGAGATCTTCGAAACTAGATCCCATGTCGATATGTTTCGACGAAAAAAATTTCGGAACCAAAAGTTACCAACCATATAACATGTAAGTTACCAGCCTTTAATACATAAGTTACCAACCCGAAAAAAAGTCTGTGCGGAGGCTATTTAGCATCCATGCAGAAAAAGACAAAACTGCTGACATCATCTGCATTAATTGTAAAATTCGAAATTTCAAAAAGTTTTATACCTCAAACCGTTTATTCGATTTACGATCAGTTTTCATCGTTGTGATCATCGCGTCGAGATCTTCGAAACTAGATCTCATGTTGCTATGTTTTGATGAATTTTTTTCCGAACCCGAAAGTTACCAACCCCAGAACAAGTAAGTTAGCAACCCCATAACATGTAAGTTACCCACCCTGTAGTTATAGAGTTACCACCCAGTACTAAAGATGTTACCCACTGTAGACTAATGAAGTTTTCACCCTAGATTGATGGAGTTACCACCCGATATTGATGAAGTTATCACTCAGTAATGATGGAGTTATCCACCTAGACTGAAAAAGTTATCTACCAATATTAATAGAGTTACCCACCCAGTAGTGATGGAGTTACTCATCCTAAACTGATAGAGTTACCCAACCGATAGTGATGGAGTTATCCACACATTAGTGATGGAGTTACCCACTCTAGACTGATTGAGTTACCATCCTATAATGAAGGAGTTACCCAACCTAAACCGATGGAGTTACCCACCTAAACCGATGGAGTTACCCACCCTAGACTGATTGAGTTACCATCCTATATTGAAGTAGTTACCCAACCTAAATCGATAGAGTTACCCACCCTAAATTGATAGAGTTACCGGCTAATGGTGATGGAGTTACCCACCCTAGACCGATAAAGTAACCCTCTCTAGACCGATAAAGTTACCATCCATTGTGTAGTGTACGGTGGTAACTTACGTATTACAGCCTGGTAACTTATTTGTTAAGTCGTTGGTAACTTTCGGGTAAAAAAAAATATCGTCGGAACATATCAACATGGGATCTAGTTTTGAAGATCTCGACGCGACTAGTGCAACGGTGAAAGCGGATCATAAATCGGATGAACGGTTTGAGCTACAAAACATTTTGAATTCTCGGATTTCGCATTAAATGCGGGATGATGTCATCAATTTCGTCATTTAGGGCTTGTTTGGCTGTCCGGGTAAAATCTCCCTGGGAAAATAATCCCGACCGGGATTCTGAAGAAACAAGTGTAAAATCCCGGGATTCTGTTCCCGACCTCCGGACTAGGGAAAAAATTTCCCCGGGAAAAGGCCGGGATCCCCCGGGATATCTGTTACCAAATGAGCCCTTAGTGTATACATGCAAACATACGGTAGCATCCGGTGACTTTTGGATGGATTATGATAAAAAAATCTAATGCCCCATGCTTATGCCAAATCTAGGACGCCCTATATATAGTCGGGTCCTTTATTTATTCCACTTGACAACCGAAAAGAAAAAGAAAAAGAAAAAAAACGGCCCAAATGTACGCGTCCAATGTACGAAGACCTCACGATACAGGAACCATCCTGGCCGGACCTTTGCGAAGCCGCCAAGTCTTCTTTCGCCAGCGCGCGCCGGCAGTTGCACGCTGGCTTTTCGTGCTGGTCTAGAATCAGAATTAGATTTTTTTAGGGCATGTGAAAAGCACCCCATCCCGGAATCGTGCCAGCCGAGCCAACCACATGCCAAACACGTTCGTCTCCTCTCCGTTTAGAAAACTCTCCTCCCCGCTTTCAAACCCTACCCACCGTCAAGGCGTCAAACGCGCCGCCCACATCTCTTTGCCACTATATAAACGGCCGGGTTCGCCGAAAAAGCCAATCCCTCGCCAGTAGTTGTTGGCAGCCAGGCTACTTCTCCCACCGCACATCGATTCCTTGGAAGAGAAGAAGCGCACCGACCAATGGCGGCCGCTGCCTCCAGCGCGTGGAAGACCAGGTGGCTCCGCCCCGAGGTAACCTACCCGTCCTCCTCCTCCAGGCTTCCGATCTGTTGCAGTTGCGATCCTCCGTAGAAGATACGCGTAATTCCCGTAGAATCATGATCGATGCAAACCGTCCGTCCGTGAACTCGATCTGCGTATCCCTTCTACTTTTTTTCTTGTCTCGATCGTGATCTCGCGGCCCGGATTTTGACGATCTTGGTGTGTTGGTGCGCAGGCGTACCCGATCTTCGCGGCCACGGGCGTCGCCGTCTCGATCTGCGTGATGCAGCTCGTGCGCAACATCACCACCAACCCGGAGGTCAGGGTCACCAAGGAGAACAGGGCGGCCGGGGTCCTCGACAACCACGACGAGGGGCGACGCTACTCGCGCCACCCCTTCAGGAGGTTCATCGACGGCAAGTCATCCGAGATCATGCCAGGGATCAACAGCTTCTTCACCGACCCGCCAAAGGAGTAAAATATCACGGAGGAATCCACACGCCACAACATGCGTGGTTCCTTCAATCTGAAAAAAAAAAAAAACTGAATTGTTGGCTTGTTGCCGTTAATTGTTTTTCCTCGAATTCAAGTATTATTATTGGCCGTGATGATTGTCTGGCTGTACACCATTGATGGTATTCTTGATCATGTGCAAACATTGATCCCAATAATTCATATGTTTTGAAGGATCCTGTGCCTTTCTTTGTTGCTCAATTCGGCTCCATATAATTGACTTTCGCCTCTGCGACTGCGACGAATTTTGTCCTGTTTTCCGGCACCTCCTATGCTATATATGCTTTCGGTACTTTTTTTTTTCTTCAGTAAAGATAATTGGTGTTGCGAGGGATATGTGATAAGTCAAAAGTGGCGACTCATTTAGATGTTTTTTATACTTTCTATTGATCGATTTGAATTAAATCTGGCCCATTAGTGTCAACGAGAATTGGTGTTTTGATATGGCGTTGCTTGTCTGCTTGAGATTGAGAAAGCACGGTGTATGGTGGAGGGTGGAGCCTAAATAGTCATGAATAGTCTTTTCGTGTACTCTTGGTTTTTGTACCAGCCTCATGGCACAAAGTTTGTGATCCTCAGGAAAACTAAGCTTTCTGAAATGCCAAGTGGGAGAAATAAGGGCAAAAGAAAGTTAGACCGGTACTGTGTGAATTTTATATATGCCAGGTGGCCTCAAGAAAATTGGATCCCACAAATTGATCTCGCAATGCAAGTCTTGCAGCGACTGAACTGTATTATTAGGTGAAAGCTCAAGGGCTAGCTGCTCTTCTCTGGAGTATACTTGTACACAGTACATTTATTCATGTACTTGCATACGAGCCCTTGTTGAACAAGGAGTGACCATGCCGAAAGAGACGACCAAAATGTTAATTTAGATTAGGCAGACATTTTTATGTCGTTGGATATATATATAGCACTTCTTTTCTGTAGTTGACAAGGTGACTGTTTACATGTTTGAGGGAGTAAATATCTGCAAAGCTTGATGAAGGTTTGAAACTTGAACTCAACCACTGGGTTTACTTTTTTATGAACTGAGTGAAATAAGTTACAGTATTGGATCCAGGATCTTGTTTTTTGGAGCTTCAGTATTTAGTTCAAATTTGAAGAGTGGAGATTTCGTGCTCCCGAGCTCCAGTGATCCCATGATTTTGAAAAATTCAAAAAACATATTTAAAAGTTTTTAAAAAATCTGAAAAAAATCATACACGTTCTCAATGATATATACTATAACGATTGAGAATGTGCACGATTTTTTTGAAACTTCTAAATATGTTTTTTGAATTTTTCAAAATCATGGGATCACTGGAGCTCGGGAGTCAAAGTAACTTTCCGAAATTTGAACTGAATATTAAGACTCTCCAAAGGCATATACCCCCGTCCAAACAAGCACTAAGTGCTAACCAAACTTTATTTTCTACTATATTGTGAATTAGAAGTACATCAGAGTAGTATTTATGAAAGTTCCATCAGAGTAAACTCCAGCTGTACAGATAGGAACCTTTTCTCATATATACATACATGAGCAGGTATGTATTCACCTCGCAAAACAGGTCAAGGGTTGCCTGAAAAAAAAATAGGACAAAATCCAGCTACAAAGGAAGAAATGTGCGGAGGAACTTCGAAAATGTCCCTCCGTGCGAAGAACGGTCTTTGTAGGCAGCTCAACGATATGTGTGTGAAAACCATCGATGCCGCAATGCTTCCTTGGCTGTTGGTCTCTTCTTGGGGTTAATTTGCAGAAGGCAGGACAGAAAATCAACAAACTTAGAGTCGGAGCATCGCAAATGGCGCCGCAAGGAGGATTTCTCTGGTACCAAATACTCAAGCTGATCTGTCTCCTAGAATAGGAAGAGAAATGAAGTTGGAAAATCAAATGACATATTCTAAATAACACTTGTGTGGTGATGATACCAAGTGGAAGTGCCATAGAACAACTGAAATCCTTGTGCCAAAGATGTTTACAGTGATGACAAACAAGTTTGTTTCTCAAGATTATGTGCAAGGATGGTGTCCACCTAATGGGTATACTCCATGCACCTTAAGAGGGAGCCAGATCCCAAAGAAGTAAGACCAATATGGGTATGCCATGAGAACAAACTGCGAAGAACACCTCCGGTCACTACTAAAACACCATGATGCAAGTCCTCCAGTAACAGAAGGCAACAGTTCTTCCAACTAGTATCATGTTATTGGCAATTATTTACTTATGGAAAGCATAACAGTTGTTGACTTTGATTTCTTCACAACTCAAGATGTTGTGCACGTCATAATAATTTCTTTTAGGTATACGGCACAACAAAATGTAGAATAAAAGCTGCACTGTAAATAACCTTCTATGGCAGCGTACTTGTGAACAATAATATCAGTGGCATTCACCATGCCAAGCATGTGGGACACAAGGGGTCCTGAAGACAGAACCAACACTAGTTTTTTCCACATAACATGCAGACATCCAACTAAGATGAAAAACAGCACATAATTTTGCTTCAACTAAAGTAGGCATGCAAACTAAATTAGGTTGATATCACGTCATGGACATCACTGACAAACAAAGATTGGATAAAAAAGTACCAAAATAATATTGGTTTTCTTAAATACAATTAAAAGTGCTCCTGCTGGAACTTATGATGTTTGAACAGAACGGAACTAACTGAAAGAAGTAAAGAAGAGCCTGTACCTCGTTCTTGTGAAAAAGGTCATACTCTTCTGTAAAGTACTTCTGAGTCTCCTGTCCCAACGCAAGCATCTTGGCGTCAATTGGGCCAATTATTCCAATTATCCGAGCAAGAATCGTTGACACTGATTCATTAGGAAAGAGCACCTGTGACATGTAGCCAGCGTCTTCAGTAACAAGGAGTTCTACTTTGACAAACAGAAGAACATGGCAATTTGATACAGACTGATGTAATTCTACCGGTAACTCTGGGAGTGCACTAATCCTCTAATTTTAATCTTCAAGTGTTTTGAACAAAGATTCTAGACACATAACACATTATCTTCAACTCAAACTAGATCGACAGATGGTTCTGTTGTATACGCAATCTTACAAAAAGGTCCTTCATTGCTTAGTGATAATAGTTTGCAACATATTATTTGCTTCACTTAGCGTGGATACACGGTGTATCACCACCACACATGACACGGTGCTCTTAATTGACGTATATTTGGTCCATCATATGAATCTAATAGACAATGTTACTAGAAGATCATTCTTTGCTTAGATTGCGGTATTTTACAGAAATATAGTCATAGGATTTTGAATTCACTCAACTAGTTTCTTTATAGTTCGTATTAACATCCTTAAGTCCACAAACGGAGGCCTAACTCAACCTGTCAGACTGTGAAGGGCAGAGAACCTATAGAATTCAAGTATGTCACAGTCTTCTTGGGATGAAGTGAGTGGTTAAACAAGCACAAATACCATCGCGGTCAGAACCTAACTGCCCAGAGATTTACGGGGATAAGTTTAAAATCAGACAAATATCGATTTAGTCATAGGTTCCTTGAGAATGTGATTGTGATTGTGATTGGACTAAACTGCGCTATTATAGATAAAATGTCGATGTTCCTTGAGAATGTCATGTAAACCAAACAAAAATGGAAATTAGTAAGTCAACGTGTGAACTTACTTCACCAGTGTACAGCTCAGCGAAGATGCAGCCAAGAGACCAAATGTCAATCTTCTGGTCATACGGAAGACCCAGAATGATCTCAGGAGCACGGTAAGAACGTGATTGAACATATAGGCTTAAATTGTCTGTTAAGAAGCAACTGCTTCCAAGATCGATAACCTTGATTTCACATCTGCTGTAGCTCTTCATAAGAATATTCTCTGGCTTCAGGTCACAGTGAACTATATTTAAATGATGCAAATACACCAAAGCTTCTAAGCACTGTCGAGCTATAGCCTGAAAACAAAGGGAAGGTCTCATGTTTCAGTATTTTTTACATTTTCAATAAATAAACTATTATGCTTAGTGTATATTCCAGACTTCCAAAATTATCACTACCAATGAATAGGATATAGTCTGAAAACAAAACAAAAAATGGAAGTATCCATGATTGCTACCAATGAATAGGATATAGCTTTTCTATCCTAGATTTCTATGGTATGTGGAATTTCTGGTTTCTTTGGTGGAGTCCCTCAAAAAAAAATTATCACTGAGAGAAAAAATGGAACAAAAGGCCAAAATACAAACTTATCTTCCTTTAAAGCTACAGCGTACAAGGTCAGCTGTGAATGATTTGATATGTTGCCATTAATTTGAAGTGATGAGATAATTAATACAATCAAAAATATACACAAGAAGGTTACGAAAGGTGCTTTGGTAGCAGAAAAGAAGGAGATAATCTCAGGAAAAAGAAAATAACAGCCAGATACCTGTATTCTGGGCAATGAAAAGTAGACCTCATCACTGGACTCTTGGTTATACTTTTGAAATTCATATAGATTTGCCCGTAGTAATTCTGTGACAATGAAAAGATGTTCCTGTTGATTGTTTCAGCTGTCAGCATTATCCGACGTAAAAAATGAAAAAAAAATGCTGAAATTAATACTTCACGGGCCAATAACTGAATCATACATCTTGCATTAAAAGAACGCCTGATGTAATAAAAACTGAATCATACATTTTGTATTAAAAAACCAGCTGATGTAACAAATAAACCTTAAGATTTGGAGTGAATATAATATTTTATATATTTTTAAATAAGTTGACTCTTCAAATTGTAAGGCATGGTGTGAAAGCAAACCAATGGTATAACTGAATGTATCTCCATATCAATACCTGATAGTAGAAAAAATCATATAGGCGCAATACATGATGTGCATCTGCAGGATCATGTTTATTTACAAACTTAAGGAGCTTTATCTCATCCAAGCTCTGATCAAAGAAATCCTTCTCATTTTTAATTATTTTAAGGCAGACATCCATTCCTGTGGAAAGATCGCGTGCCTGAACGACCCTGCTGAATGCAGCAGAACCAAGATATTCAGTGATGCGATATCTTCCGGCAACAACTGAATCTACCACAATAGGGAATTCTTTGGTTTCTTCAAAACCAGTCCTGCAGGAGAAGCCTATCATATGAGCATATATGAGTATATTTAAATAACTATTTGGCAGCAGAAATAATTAGAAAAGGAATTGGATAGTGAACCTGTTTTTCCGGTGGAAAATTCTCAGCTCAAATTCCTCATATTCTTGATGAAAAATAGAGGTTGCAGGATCAATATCCGTTTTTAGACCTCCGTCAACTTTATGAGTAGTAGTATTCTGAACATTTGTATCTGCTGACCCAAAGTCCTCCATCTCATAAACATCCTCAGGATTACCAGTCTCAGGAAAAGGATGCACACTGTAACTATTCTTTAGAAGTTCTTTGTCATCGACAGTTTTGTCATCTGTTACAATCTCAATATCTAGTTCATCATTTACTCTGAAGTCATGGTCAAACCTATGGTCTGAGAGAGATAAATAAAGTCAAAATCCACCTAGTCCACAAGCAAAACAAAAATATTTGACTTCATATGCGAATAATGATTTTGGAATTACAAAGGCATGCAAATATGGAGCAGCCAGAAAAACCACATCAGCAGTACATCATAATTCAAGTTTGCTATGGGTTCTTAATTCTAGCATATACCAAGGTTCTAGAATTGCGACAGTCAGGCGTCAGTACAAATAATAGTCGGAACCTCTTAAAAAAAAAAAAAACAAGCCAACTACAAAGTCAGAAAGTGAATCCTTCTGAGCTTGTTAACGAATTCTGATAAACACGACAAATGGTCCCGAGGAATATGAAAGAGGCCAGAAGTACTTACTGTTAAATGCATCTGCGTCTTCAACCAAGTACGGACTGAGCATCTGAAGCTCCTTCTCCAGCGCACTCAGATCAAACTCCAAGTCATGTCCACTTCTGGAATCCACCGACGGACCGCCCTTGAGCGCGGCTTCGTCATCCACATTGCGCCTGAACTGAAGCGCATCTGCGCCGCACTCATCCAGCACCTCCGTCAGGTCATCCATGATCTGATACCTCCCGTACACAGCAGACCAAGAATCCCTCACAACCTCCTGACCATTCTTCCCCCGTTCCCCATGGCAGCAACCGCAGGGCGGCGACGTATACACCTCTGCGCACCCTTCAGAGTCCGCATCGCCCTTGCTACGCGCTTCTTGCCGCCGGCTGCTGTCGCATGGTTCACTCTGCCGCGAGCCGGCGTCGGGGCCAACGATGAACTTGTCCTCCTCATGGCCGTCGCCGCTCTTGTCACTCTCCGGCTCGCGGCGGAACAGATGGTCGTCGTCGCAGAGCCAATTCTCGCCGAAGAAGAGGTCGGTGGTGTCGTACTCCCGCGCCGAGCGGAACTCCATCTCCGAGGACGACGACGCCGCCTCCGACGGCGCGCGGTGCGGCGACCACGGCCCGTACGGATTCAGCAGCCCTGATCTCCAGGCAAAACAGCCAAACCACAACAGAACCGACAAAATTCGGATCAGAATTCGAGCAAACGCACATACTAGTATACAAGGTTGAAGAAGCACGCGCGGAGATCGAGATTCATAGTGTCAGACAACAGACGCCCCGGCTCTCGGCGCGCTGGTTCAGCACATTGGGGGAAGAGAATTTCTGCCTGGCGGTACCTGAAGGCGTGGAGCTCGTGCTGAGGAAGGCGTCGGAGGAGGAGGAGGAGCTGGAGTCGGGGCTCGCGACGAGCGCGGCGCCCCCGGAGTCGGCGTGGGAGGCGCCCAGCCGCAGCGGCGGGAGCCGGGGGTGGTCGTGGCCGGCGGATTCGTCGCCGCCCCTCGCGGCAGCCGCAGCGGCGGCGGAGCGCGCCGCGAGGACGCCTTCTAGCTCCCGCAGCACGAAGTCGTGGCCGGCGCCGGCGGGGAACCCCATGACGCCGACCCCCTTCCCGCCACTCCCCGTCGACATAGCCATCCAACTAACCCGCTCACGCGCGCCCAGCGTGGCTTCGCTGCTCGCCCTGCGCCGCCGCCGTCACCATTCGGAGCGAGCGAGTGGGTACAACCGTATCGTGCGCGACGAGAGCAAGTGCGAGTGCGAGAGCGGAGTCGCACTAGCAAAAAGCGAAAGAGCAGCGAGAGGCGCAGCGCACGGGATCCAACCCGAACAGCACGCACGCAGGCAGGCACGGCAGATTCTTCTTCTTCTCCTCGGCGCGGGGGCCAGCGGCCAGCGTGTCGATGTCGGCGTCGGCACGGAAGTCGCTGTCGCCGCGCGACGCCGCGGTGGTTGGGGTTGGTCCGGTCAGGGTCGCCGCGATCCGATCCGACGTGGAGGGGGAGAGCGGAGGAGCCGTCATTATTAATTGTCAGTCGCTGTTGCGCTGGACGGCCCCTGCCCCTGCCCCTGCTCCGCTGGATCGTGCCGGACACGGCGGACGGATCTACCACCAGCGGCAAGCAGCGAGGCCAGATCTGCCGTGGCGCCTTTCCCGAACCGCGTTCGGACCGCAGCTGCTCCGGCTTTAGCGAGCATCCGAGCATAATTGCGTCGCGTACACAGGCCCGCCCGGCAGGGTGGGCGGCGATATTCCAGCCGAGCGGCCGTGCAATCGTGCACTGGTTATCGATGGAATGAGTGAATCGCCCTGCATAATTGCGCGATATTTGGTTTGGGTTTGGTGGGTGTGAGCGTTACGGGCTACTAGCTCGTTCTCGTGCTATCGTACCTGGGACATGCCCTTTTTGAGATGGGGTAGGGGGGGAAAAGGTGGTTAGAGTTAGACTGCTGGTGAGTGCAAAACGGGTCACTGATGGGGAAGGAAGCTCGGAGACTCTGCAGGGACTATGTCGCACTTGCTTCGTGTTTACCATCTGAGAAATCATGTCAGGTTTTTTTTTTTATCTCGCCTGGTTGGGTCAGGTGTACCATCCTGTAAAAACGACGTCGCACTGGAGTTGTCACATTCGTTGGTAGAGGAGAGGATTGTGTTGTTTTATACGTTTAATGATGATTAGATATACAGCGAGCCGATGTATCTTCATTGATGGTGGAAATCTATATATGGTTCCAATTTCCAAAGGTAAACCGTGCTGGAAAAGCGATTTACTGGAGCAGGAAGGCCGTTCAAGCAACCACTTCATCTTTCGGTTCAAGGTTCGGTGATAAGATGGATACTAGCTCTGCTCTGCTTTTTGTTTCTTTGTAGTAAAAAGGGGAGAAGGTTTTTGTACGTTCATTTGACCATCTTTGCGTGACTTGAACAATTCTTCAGGATGTTATATCTGCACTGAAAACTCAGCTCCACCTGATAAAAGTGTGGCAGGAATACGTGGCTTAATTACAGTTTGGTACATTTTTAAGCTCACCCCAAACTGTGGTTTACCTTGAGAAAGACGACAGAATTAGATCAAACCAGATACCTGCTACATATCCAGCCCGTTCATGACACTCTTTCATCTTTATTAGTTTTGGTGTGACGAGGCCAAAAGCAAAGCTAAACAAGCCGCTTTCCAATTTTGATTTCTTTTCCGCTCGAAAACAGTGGTACCTGAAGCTTAAGTGTAAAGACTGCATGATTAGTCATGGCACACAATGTCCAATGATTTTCCGAATCAGTGCCCGAAAAGCACCGAGGTGTAGACCCACGGAACACTGGACCGCTGCAAGTCCACGAAACATGGCAAACTTCTCTGAATTCTACTGTGACAAACTGCGGATTAGAGATTACCATGATCCCGATTTGGCATGTAGTTGAAGCTTCCATTATCAGACAAATGGAACAGAGCAGCACCCCTTCAGACAATCTAGTGCAAGACTGCAAATAGAACGGCATACATATGGTAGCGCTATACACAGGTTGTAGCTACATGGCACATCTTGTTCTTTTTCTCATGGCGATATGCTGTTTCGGTATAGTTGAAAGCGAAGCTGCACTAACTGTCCCTGAGCTACTAGGCATATCTAGCTCTTAACCAGTAGTACAAATGAATCCATCAAGCCAACAAAGTGAATCTGAGGGAAAACAACAAAATATTGTACAACACTTAGCATCAGGTACAGCAAAAGGAGATATCAGGCAGGGGGCAAGCACAACGGTTGGTGCACCATTCAGTGCGTGCTCCTCGGCGATACCGGGAAAGCTACTTACACGAGTAAGCCAATCAGGGGGGAGCCTATCTAATTTTCCGCCAAAATAATCATTAGAGAAGGAAAGAGGGTCTCTGCTTAGTGGGCCCGAGGGCCGGACTTACATGACCGGAGTAAGAGCACCAGCTGCAAGTGTGCAATTTCACTCATTTCCCAGCTTTACAGATCCATCCTTGATAAGCCTTATGCTAAGGCTATTGAAACGTCCCCTCGAATAATGCCGCGATGCCTTTCTCCAGTCTGTGCCGGTTTTCATCATTGCTACGAACTCTTCGAAGCTAATTTTGCCATCCTGCAGAAACAATCAAACCAAATGTTTAGTAAGGAGAGGGATACTATCCGAAAGATTGTGCCTTCCATTTGGTACAGATGCAAATGAACATCCACCTTGTCGGTGTCAACTTCTTGCAATATGTCCTTCACCACTTCCGTGATATCAACTGCCCCATCCTCCACCAGGGCCTCCTGAAGCTCCCCGGGCTCAATAAAACCATCGCCATCCTTGTCGAAAAACAGGAAGGCGCGCCGAAGGTGCTCGTCATTTGCCATCCTTTGTAAATGAAGTGACACAGCCAAAAATTCACCATAATCTAGTGCTCCTCTACCATTTGTATCGACCTAATTTCCAACCATAAAGACAAGATATTAAAAATCTTCGACAATGTTTTCTCACTAAATACTACTCCCTCCGTAATACAAGCCTTTTTAGCAAGCTGTGGAACAGAGGTAGTAGAGGACTACCATTTGTATCCACCTAATTTCCAACCATAAAGACAAGATATTAAAAATCTTCAACAATGTTTTCTCACTAAATACTACTCCCTCCGTCCAAAAATAAGTGTCTCAAATTTGACAAAAAGTGGATGTATCTATATATGAAACATGTCTAGATACATCCACTTTTAAGCAAACTTGAACTATGTTGACGAGGATAGACGACTGCCTAATTCTCAACACAAGAAGTTGACTCTTCTCATGGACCTAAGCAACCAACAAAAATGAAGGCAAATGAAGAATAACTAGCAAGTTCATTGCCCTCTCTGTATGTTCGATCTGTATCAATCAAAACTTCGGACAAATGTTAGCGCTAAGGTTCTAGATCTTATCGATCATAAACAACATATGAAGTGATATAAATGTAGACTAGACAAGTCGTTACAGGAAATGGGAGAAAAATTTCATTAAATCATGTATCCCTTAATGCTATTTATCAAGGTCCCAACTCCCAATAACCAAACTACTGCAAGAAGAGGGACCAGAGTTTATAATACTTCTACCATCTGGTACACAAAAAATGTCGGTACACTTTTATGCATTACTGGTTGATGGATCGACATAACAACTACAGCATATATCAGACACAAATTTTAGAAACAAATGAAGTGATTCAGTAGGGACTGTGATAAAAAAATAGGGAACTCACTTAATCTGACTGAACATTTTAACAACCAAGGAAACGCTTTTACATTACTTACAGCTTCTATTAACATTTGTACTTCAGATTCTGCAAGGTGGGAACCAAATTTTGCGATCCCGCCCTTCAACTCTTCATATGAGACTATACCATCATTATCAGTATCCATCACCTTGAACATTTCCTTTATATCCTCAACTTCTTCAGCTGACAAGTGGTCAGCAATAACCTAGTCCAATAATTTCCATAAGTACAAGTGTACAACATATTTTCCATGTAAAATTGAGAAAAATATTAATATCAAAGGACACTAAATCTGATTCATGAGATAAGGAGATTCAAACCCTTAGGGCTCTTCTTTTGAATCTGTTCATTCTTGAAAACTGTTTCAGCCTTGACTTTACAATGTCTCCAAGAGGAACATTTGGAGCTTTCTTGGCATTTTGAAGCCATGTATGCTCTGTGATCACAGAAATCAAGAAAGTCCCAATGAATATGATACTATCTCAAATTGAATTAAGAAAAGACAAAATGCCATTAACATATGTCCAATTAAATGTGTGCATCATCTAGTGGATAGAATGGGAAGTTTGTTACTCAGTTTGTGCATCCCCAGATAGTAAGAAAGAATGCATGTAGCTTAACTATTAGAAGATGAAGCAGCAACATGAAGAAACTTGGCTTTATCTAATTTGCTAACTCAATCGTGCAACACAAATATTATACTATCAATGTCTTGGATAATCAAAAAGTTCCATTTTAATTGCATTTCTTTGGAGAATGAGCCGACACTCCATGTAACTGCCATCTGGTAACTAGCAACACTTTGTTCCATGCCAAACCTCAACGATGTATCTCAAGTTTACAGCACTGCTTAAAATATAATTCCTCATTTTACTCTCGACATTCACATTCATTTGCCTTTATCCATCAAATTTTAACTTGTTCACATTCAGCTTCAGCACTACACAGTATTACAACCAGTTTACAAAAGTAAAAAGTATACAACCATAAAGTATACTAGATATAGCGAGCCAACTAGTTTAACAAGGATTCAAATGGGATCCTACATAACTTCTACTACTACTGGTAGGTTCTTAACTGATTTGAGTATTAGAGCAAATGCAACAACAGAATTATCTTCTTCTTTTTTGGCGAAAAACATACTTATCACATAGCCGAAACAAACTACATAATATGACTTCAGGAAATTATTGCTACGTACTTGTGTAAAAGGAAAACCACTCAAAACAAGGCGGACAAAAATGATAGATGGACAGGCTGATATTTAAAGCAGCACTAACAGGTAGGAACTAAGGCAGACGAAGAAGTTTCATAAACTTGAGGATATCGAAAGTTGCATAATACTGTGCCATATTTAAAACTTGAGGATATTGAAGGTACATCTTACCAAGAACTTGCTTTGCCGTTAGCCTGATTTTCGGATCAGGCTGAAGCATCTGTCGAACCAGGTCTTTAGCATGATCAGAAACATGGGGCCAGGGTTCTCTCTTAAAATCTATATTTCCACGAAGGATAGCTTGTGCAACTCCTTGTTCAGTTTCTGCAATATAGCCTAGTAAGACCATTTGCACGAGAGCAAAGCTAAAGGATAAAAGACTATCATAGAGAAAAGGCAAAGTACCAGCCCAAAATGGAGGAACACCACATAACAATATATATAAGATAACACCAGCACTCCATATGTCTATTTCAGGTCCATAGTTTCTCTTGAGCACTTCAGGAGCCATGTAGTAAGGACTCCCCACAATTTCAGAAAACTTCTCGCCTAAACATCACATAGTGGCATCATAATATGTATGATACATAATGTTTAAATATATAGCATACATACATTTCACAGGGAACAATTGGAGTGTGTAACAGAAAGCAAAGTAAATCATCAAACCATCAATGTTCCAAATGATTCAAATAATGCACTGAACCAAAATAATAAAGTGATATTTGGGGGCTTTCCTGTCATAAGAGCCATTACAAATCCAACAGCACCATATAAGCGAAACGAAGTTACATACATGGGAGGGCTTAGCTATTCCGTTTTTCCTACAATCACGATGGTGCAAGAACATCTGCTTTCAGTCCTATAAAGATGGCATCTTCTTTTTTGTACCAAACGCCAGATTTGGCTGCCCGCAAAAAAGGGGAAGTTTGGCTATAAAGAGGTGCCTCCTAAAAACATTTGGGATGCCTCCTACAATCCACAGCGAGCAAATCAACAACAAAAAACAGGCATCTACTTCCTTTTGTTATGAAGTTAATTATATCAAGCTACTGCAAAATAAGTCCATAATTTAAGTCAGCTTGGTTGCTCCACACATACATTAAGTAAATTGGACCCAATTCTTAGTGATGAAAAGAAACTAACCAGCCAAGTAAGCAAGGTCAGTACGGCAAAGAAAACTAGGTGCTCGTGCTGATAGCAGGAAAGCCACATGGTACACGAACAAGGGGAGAATGCCATAATAAAATCAGTAAGGTTTATGCTGCGTAATGTGACATGTTGCATCACAGGAAATCAAGAAGAGAAATATAGCATAGAACAAACATAGATTTATTGGACATTAATGATTTATGTAGTTCAAACTTATTGATTTTCAACCAAGAGGTACGGAATTGAAGTGGACGAAATTGATGCCATAATAAACTCAGTAAGGTTTATGCTGCGTAATGTGACATGTTGCATAACAGGAAATCAAGAAGAGAAATATAGCATAGAACAAACAAAGATTTATTGGACATTAATGATTCATGTAGTTCAAACTTATTGATTTTCAACAAAGAGGTATGGAAATGAAGTTGACGAGTTGTGCCTATTGAGTTAACCAACATACAGGAGCATAACCGTGTGCACCATTTATCAGTATTGATGTAAGTCTCCTGCAGCGTATTCTTCATTATCGGTATGAAACCAAATACTATTGTTGCCAAATGAGCTGCTTATAGATAATGCTAAGTCTACTAAGAGTTGCTTGAATGTTGAAACATATATGCAAGTACCTGATCCCCAGGAACTGCTGTCCTGAACCTTATTTCCCAAATAACTCAGCTCAGGTAGAACATGGGATCAGCATACGAGATAACAAGACTTGGTGTGGACTACTAGGATAAGGTAGCGGCGAGACGAGCCGTTTAAATAGGTGTCAAGTGGAAGTGGTCTCAAGTGGAAGTGCAGTGATGTATGCAGCTGAGGCATCCTAACGAACGAACGATTTGAACCTTGTTCCTACACGGCCTGATCAAATCGATCAGGCACTTGCCATCTATCTTCATTGTTCAACTCTTTGATGAAAAGATGAAAAAGGGGAAAGAACACTACAACTATATTTGGCAACAGCAATGTGACGTCCGTTCCTACTAATGATTCCCAAATTCTCAAAATAGAAGTGGCCCAAAAGTCAACCTATCACCTAAGATTCCAATATCGGGACTAGCAGCAAGAGCCATCTATCAAGAGATTCCAGCCCTGCAGAAGCAAAAGCACGAAGCTACATTGAGCTACCGAGTACTGGCATGCCTAATAACACCACTAATTCGTAAAAGAAAGATACAACTACAAAGTCCTACCAAAAGAGAACCACTAACTTCTCGTCAGATTACGCAAGCACGAAAATAGCACTCATTTACAGCAACGAGCACTACCGAAAATTCCACCCAGAAACGGCCACCAACCCACGGATCACGCTGGGGCCGAAAAAGTCCAAAAGTGCGGCAAGCAGTTGGTCCAAATCGCGGGCGGATCTCGGGGGGCGGCTTACCGGGCTTGAAGAAGATGGAGAGGCCGAAGTCGATGGCCTTGAGCGGGGAGTTCTCCTTCTTGTTGGCGAATAGGAAGTTCTCGGGCTTGAGGTCCCGGTGGATGACGCCGTGGTGGTGGCAGAGCTGCACGACCTCGACGATGGTGCGCGTGACGGCGGCGGCGGCGCGCTCCGTGTAGTGGCCCCGGGCCACGATGCGGTCGAAGAGCTCCCCTCCCTCGCAGAGCTCCATGACGAGGTGGACGGCGCCTTCGTCCTCGCAGGCCTCCCGCAGCGTGACGATGCTGGCGCTCTTGGGGAGGTGCCGCATGATGGCCACCTCCCGGCGCACGTCCTCCACGTCGACCGGGGTGCGCAGCTTCCGCTTGGAGATGGACTTGCAGGCGAGCAGCTCCTTGGAGGCCCGATCCATGCAGAGGTACGTGACCCCGAACTCGCCGCGGCCCAGCTCCCGGTCCAGCGCGTACTTCTCGTCGATCCCGCCGCTCACGTCGCGGCCTTCCTCCCCGAGCACCGACAGCCGCTTCTTCTCCGCTCCAGCACCGCCGCCGGTGCCGGCTCCCGCCGCGCCGCCGCCGCCGTTCCGGGCCTGGTGGGGCTTCTTCTTCCCGGTGGAGGCGGGGAAGTGCGAGGACGCGACGTCCTCCCGCGCCGCGGCCGCCGGCGAGCGGCAGCAGTTGCCCATGGCCGCGCGAGATCAGGGGTGGGGCCGTTAGGGTTCGTACGGCATTGGGCAGCGCGCGGGTGGGGTGGGGTGGGGGTGGGGGCGGAGAGAGGAGGAAGAAAGGAGGAGAGGGGACTGTGAGGGAGAAGGTGGGCTAGAGCCAGAGCTAGGGAGAGTAGAGCCGAGACCCCTGTCGGGCGTAACGGTAGAGAGAGTCGTGGGACGGTTGGGACGCGTAGCGGCGAGGTTGTGTGGGGAACATTCCCACGTGGCGTTTGTTTGGGTAGCTCGATGGGTCACTGATACGTGGGCCCCGAGAATGGAGTTGGGTTCTTGCGGGGAGTTCGGGACGGTGGGACCATGGTCGTCGGCGAGTTTGACCGGGTTCGGCGACCGGAGTTTCTGACGGCCGTGGTGGCGTGGTGTGGTGGACAAAGTGATCAGAGAATTTGGTGGTATAAAAACCAGGCACCCGCATGAGCCATTTGTTCATCAGAATTTAATCAGAAAAGATTCTGTCAGAAATGTTATTATGTGCGGGATTTTATGCGATGACATCAAAAACTTACTTTAATTTTTTTTAATATAATAGTAGAAGCGGGAAACCAAGCAAATATTTGTAGAAAGACAGTTTATGCCGTGAAAAACACATTGCTAATCTTTCCTCGAACATGACAAGAAAAGTGGATGTGAACGCTACGACTATCTGAAGTTATAACTTATAAGCAGAATAATTGGTGAAATCTTGATATGGTTTGTTTAGACTTCGTCTTCCAAAATGTGCAGTCATGCTTAGTTGTTAGCTGAATGTGACTACATGACAACATATACAATGCTACACTCATCTGAAGAAATGCTTGTATGACGTTTGGTAGAAAAAAAACGGACCATTGTGTTGAAAGTTATGTGTCATTTGTCAAAATAGCAATAATAAGTCCATCACAGCCGAGAAAGAAACGGTCTATGATGCATTGCACCTGCCCAAACTAAAATATTGGCAACTTAGAAGCTAATATTGCACATAACATGTGCCCTCGCATTGAAATTTTACACCGAGCATGATGATGGGGTCTTTTGGGGGAGACATTAGGATGATTAATATTCATCGATGATGTATTTTTTTAATTTTTTCAGGAATACGATAGGGAAAGCCTCTACGTCATCAAACATATATTCTCACAAACATTAAATACTAGAGGGAGACAAATCAGATATTGTTTCGTTTGTAGCTGCCTTCTCGTTTACCCGATTGGTAGCCTAAAATTATCTATTTTTCTGATATAGTTGTGACATTAAGAGATATGAACTAAACAATACTTGACCAATAGATAGACCGGCTGTTCTCGCTTGTATTGAGTTTTTCTTTACATCTTCTAGAGTGATATACGATTTATGGTATTTGTAATTTAAATGAGTGTGTTGCATTGTTTTAGAAAACTTAACTTTATCAGATGAGAAACAATATTGTGGTAGGGGGTTGCCAAGTTGTTGTCTATATTTTACCCGCATGTAAGGACTGAACATTTGACTGAACAAAAATGTGGTAGGGGTTGTACTAAAAGGCTATCTCAGCTAGGATGACACGATTTCAGTGTCAAGTATTCAAGTGTAGACACACACCCACCACCCCATTGTTAACGATAAGAGTCATTTGACCCCAAAATGACAACACCATCAATTCAATGACAAGATCTTTTAAGTATCATATATAACTCTAGATTTTTCCTGCTTGACTATTCCTAATTATAAACTAGAAAGCTCTCTCAAAATATTCATTATATAACAACTTAGATATCTTTACCAAGATAGGTAAGCATACACAAACAAATATATACACTATATTTATGCAAGTGGGAAAAATCAATATGCATGTGACTTATTATTTTATTGCATTCTCACATTTCAGAGGATTTTCTTTAAATATCTTTCCAAGTCATGATGATTTAAAAAACTTATGGAACTTTCCCTATAGTACGGATTAAATGTATCACCAAATATTAGCTATGATTGCGCTTAACAAAAAAAGGTTATAAACAACTATAAAAGTTTAGTATAAATAATCTCATTTGTTTTGAGTTTCCCCAAGCCAATGCACGGACCATAGCATTGGCACCTCCGTGGCCTTTTCTTACCTTGAGATACCAGTNAGGCTGATATTTAAACGCAGCCTAACAGGTAGGAACTAAGGCAGACGAAGAAGTTTCATAAACTTGAGGATATCGAAAGTTGCATATATACGTGCCATATTTAAAACTTGAGGATATTGAAGGTACATCTTACCAAGAACTTGCTTTGCCGTTAGCCTGATTTCGGATCAGGCGAAGCATCTGTCGAACCAGGTCTTTAGCATGATCAGAAACATGGGCCAGGGTTCTCTCTTAAAATCTATATTTCCACGAAGGATAGCTTGTGCAACTCCTTGTTCAGTTTCTGCAATATAGCCTAGTAAGACCATTTGCACGAGAGCAAGCTAAAGGATAAAAGACTATCATAGAGAAAAGGCAAAGTACCAGCCCAAAATGGAGGAACACCACATAACAATATATATAGATAACACCAGCACTCCATATGTCTATTCAGGTCCATAGTTTCTCTTGAGCACTTCAGGAGCCATGTAGTAAGGACTCCCCACAATTTCAGAAAACTTCTCGCCTAAATCACATAGTGGCATCATAATATGTATGATACATAATGTTTAAATATATAGCATACATACATTTCACAGGGAACAATTGGAGTGTGTAACAGAAAGCAAAGTAAATCATCAAACCATCAATGTTCCAAATGATTCAAATAATGCATTGAACCAAAATAATAAAGTGATATTTGGGGGCTTTCTTGTCATATAGAGCCATTACAAATCCAACAGCACCATATAAGCGAAACGAAGTTACATACATGGGAGGGCTTAGCTATTCCGTTTTTCCTACAATCACGATGGTGCAAGAACATCTGCTTTCAGTCCTATAAAGATGGCATCTTCTTTTTTGTACCAAACGCCAGATTTGGCTGTCCGCAAAAAAAGGGAAGTTTGGCGATAAAGACGTGCCTCCTAAAAACATTTGGGATGCCTCCTACAATCCACAGCGAGCAAATCAACAACAAAAACAGGCATCTACTTCCTTTTGTTATGAAGTTAATATATCAAGCTACTGCAAAAAGTCCATAATTTAAGTCAGCTCGGTTGCTCCACACATACATTAAGTAAATTGGACCCAATTCTTAGTGATGAAAAGAAACTAACCAGCCAAGTAAGCAAGGTCAGTACGGCAAAGAAAACTAGGTGCTCGTGCTGATAGCAGGAAGCCACATGGTACACGAACAAGGGGAGAATGCCATAATAAAATCAGTAAGGTTTATGCTGCGTAATGTGACATGTTGCATCACAGGAAATCAAGAAGAGAAATATAGCATAGAACAAACATAGATTTATTGGACATTAATTTATGTAGTTCAAACTTATTGATTTTCAACCAAGAGGTACGGAATTGAAGTGGACGAAATTGATGCCATAATAAACTCAGTAAGGTTTATGCTGCGTAATGTGACATGTTGCATAACAGGAAATCAAGAAGAGAAATATAGCATAGAACAAACAAAGATTATTGGACATTAATGATTCATGTAGTTCAAACTTATTGATTTTCAACAAAGAGGTATGGAAATGAAGTTGACGAGTTGTGCCTATTGAGTTAACCAACATACAGGAGCATAACCGTGTGCACCATTTATCAGTATTGATGTAAGTCTCCTGCAGCGTATTCTTCATTATCGGTATGAAACCAAATACTATTGTTGCCAAATGAGCTGCTTATAGATAATGCTAAGTCTACTAAGAGTTGCTTGAATGTTGAAACATATATGCAAGTACCTGATCCCCAGGAACTGCTGTCCTGAACCTTATTTCCCAAAATAACTCAGCTCAGGTAGAACATGGGATCAGCATACGAGATAACAAGACTTGGTGTGGACTACTAGGATAAGGTAGCGGCGAGAGACGAGCCGTTTAAATAGGTGTCAAGTGGAAGTGCAGTGATGTATGCAGCTGAGGCATCCTAACGAACGAACGATTTGAACCTTGTTCCTACACGGCCTGATCAAATCGATCAGGCACTTGCCATCTATCTTCATTGTTCAACTCTTTGATGAAAAGATGAAAAAGGGGAAAGAACACTACAACTATATTTGGCAACAGCAATGTGACGTCCGTTCCTACTAATGATTCCCAAATTCTCAAAATAGAAGTGGCCCAAAAGTCAACCTATCACCTAAGATTCCAATATCGGGACTAGCAGCAAGAGCCATCTTTCAAGAGATTCCAGCCCTGCAGAAGCAAAAGCACGAAGCTACATTGAGCTACCGAGTACTGACATGCCTAATAACACCACTAATTCGTAAAAGAAAGATACAACTACAAAGTCCTACCAAAAGAGAACCACTAACTTCTCGTCAGATTACGCAAGCACGAAAATAGCACTCATTTACAGCAACGAGCACTACCGAAAATTCCACCCAGAAACGGCCACCAACCCACGGATCACGCTAGGGCCGAAAAAGTCGAAAAGTGCTGCAAGCAGTTGGTCCAAATCGCGGGCGGATCTCGGGGGGCGGCTTACCGGGCTTGAAGAAGATGGAGAGGCCGAAGTCGATGGCCTTGAGCGGGGAGTTCTCCTTCTTGTTGGCGAAGAGGAAGTTCTCGGGCTTGAGGTCCCGGTGGATGACGCCGTGGTGGTGGCAGAGCTGCACGACCTCGACGATGGTGCGCGTGACCGCCGCCGCCGCGCGCTCCGTGTAGTGGCCCCGGGCCACGATGCGGTCGAAGAGCTCCCCTCCCTCGCAGAGCTCCATGACGAGGTGGACGGCGCCTTCGTCCTCGCAGGCCTCCCGCAGCGTGACGATGCTGGCGCTCTTGGGGAGGTGCCGCATGATGGCCACCTCCCGGCGCACGTCCTCCACGTCGACCGGGGTGCGCAGCTTCCGCTTGGAGATGGACTTGCAGGCGAGCAGCTCCTTGGAGGCCCGATCCATGCAGAGGTACGTGACCCCGAACTCGCCGCGGCCCAGCTCCCGGTCCAGCGCGTACTTCTCGTCGATCCCGCCGCTCACGTCGCGGCCTTCCTCCCCGAGCACCGACAGCCGCTTCTTCTCCGCTCCAGCACCGCCGCCGGTGCCGGCTCCCGCCGCGCCGCCGCCGCCGTTCCGGGCCTGGTGGGGCTTCTTCTTCCCGGTGGAGGCGGGGGAAGTGCGAGGACGCGACGTCCTCCCGCGCCGCGGGCCGCCGGCGAGCGGCAGCAGTTGCCCATGGCCGCGCGAGATCAGGGTGGGGCCGTTAGGGTTCGTACGGCATTGGGCAGCGCGCGGGTGGGGTGGGGTGGGGGTGGGGGCGGAGAGAGGAGGAAGAAAGGAGGAGAGGGGACTGTGAGGGAGAAGGTGGGCTAGAGCCAGAGCTAGGGAGAGTAGAGCCGAGACCCCTGTCGGGCGTAACGGTAGAGAGAGTCGTGGGGGACGGGTTTCGGGGGACGCGTAGCGGCGAGGTTGTGTGGGGAACATTCCCACGTGGCGTTTGTTTGGGTAGCTCGATGGGTCACTGATACGTGGGCCCCGAGAATGGAGTTGGGTTCTTGCGGGGAGTTCGGGGACGGTGGGACCATGGTCGTCGGCGAGTTTGACCGGGTTCGGCGACCGGAGTTTCTGACGGCCGTGGTGGCGTGGTGTGGTGGACAAAGGGATCAGAGAATTTGGTGGTATAAAAACCAGGCACCCGCATGAGCCATTTGTTCATCAGAATTTAATCAGGAAAAGATTCTGTCAGAAATGTTATTATGTGCGGGATTTTTATGCGACGACATCAAAAACTTACTTTAAATATTTTTTTAATATAATAGTAGAAGCGGGAAACCAAGCAAACATTTGTAGAAAGACAGTTTATGCCGTGAAAAACACATTGCTAATCTTTCCTCGAACATGACAAGAAAAGTGGATGTGAACGCTACGACTATCTGAAGTTATAACTTATAAGCAGAATAATTGGTGAAATCTTGATATGGTTTGTTTAGACTTCGTCTTCCAAAATGTGCAGTCATGCTTAGTTGTTAGCTGAATGTGACTACATGACAACATATACAATGCTACACTCATCTGAAGAAATGCTTGTATGACGTTTGGTAGAAAAAAAACGGACCATTGTGTTGAAAGTTATGTGTCATTTGTCAAAATAGCAATAATAAGTCCATCACAACCGAGAAAGAAACGGTCTATGATGCATTGCACCTGCCCAAACTAAAATATTGGCAACTTAGAAGCTAATATTGCACATAACATGTGCCCTCGCATTGAAATTTTACACCGAGCATGATGATGGGGTCTTTTGGGGGAGATATTAGGATGATTAATATTCATCGATGATGTATTTTTTTAATTTTTTCAGGAATACGATAGGGAAAGCCTCTACGTCATCAAACATATATTCTCACAAACATTAAATACTAGAGGGAGACAAATCAGATATTGTTTCGTTTGTAGCTGCCTTCTCGTTTACCCGATTGGTAGCCTAAAATTATCTATTTTTCTGATATAGTTGTGACATTAAGAGATATGAACTAAACAATACTTGACCAATAGATAGACCGGCTGTTCTCGCTTGTATTGAGTTTTTCTTTACATCTTCTAGAGTGATATACGATTTATGGTATTTGTAATTTAAATGAGTGTGTTGCATTGTTTTAGAAAACTTAACTTTATCAGATGAGAAACAATATTGTGGTAGGGGGTTGCCAAGTTGTTGTCTATATTTTACCCGCATGTAAGGACTGAACATTTGACTGAACAAAAATGTGGTAGGGGTTGTACTAAAAGGCTATCTCAGCTAGGATGACACGATTTCAGTGTCAAGTATTCAAGTGTAGACACACACACACCACCCCATTGTTAAAGATAAGAGTCATTTGACCCCAAAATGACAACACCATCAATTCAATGACAAGATCCTCTTAAGTATCATATATAACTCTAGATTTTTCCTGCTTGACTATTCCTAATTATAAACTAGAAAGCTCTCTCAAAATATTCATTATATAACAACTTAGATATCTTTACCAAGATAGGTAAGCATACACAAACAAATATATACACTATATTTATGCAAGTGGGAAAAATCAATATGCATGTGACTTATTATTTTATTGCATTCTCACATTTCAGAGGATTTTCTTTAAATATCTTTCCAAGTCATGATGATTTAAAAAACTTATGGAACTTTCCCTATAGTACGGATTAAATGTATCACAAAATATTAGCTATGATTGCGCTTAACAAAAAAAGGTTATAAACAACTATAAAAGTTTAGTATAAATAATCTCATTTGTTTTGAGTTTCCCCAAGCCAATGCACGGACCATAGCATTGGCACCTCCGTGGCCTTTTCTTACCTTGAGATACCAGTTACTGATTGTCGTGACAGTGTCTTATGCTCTGTTTAACAGGCTTCATTGGGTCATCTAAGTAGCAACAAAGGTGTCAAAACCGGCCATATTTTTTGGCATGTTACAGCGAACTGCTAAATTTGTGTCGCTTGGAATTGAACCCATGTAAATACTTCATTGATTTCTATCAAAATGATTTAGACATGCATATGCTCCCTCTGAAATGGACTTTGTTTATGGCATCTTCTTTTATACCAAACACAAGATTTGGCTGCCCGCAAAAAAAAGGAAAATTTGGCTATAAAGGGGTGCCACCAAAAAACATTTGGGATACCTATAATCCACAGCGAGCAGATCAACAAAAAGAACAGAAATCTACCTTCTTTTGTTAGGAAGTTAAATAAGCTACTGCAAGATATAAGTCCATAATTTAAGTCAGTTTGGTTGCTCCACACATACATTAAAGTAAATTGCATCCAGTTCTTAGTAATGAAAAGAAACTAATCAGCCAAGTAAGCAAGATCAGTACGGCAAAGAAAATTAGGTGCTCATACTGATAGCAGGAAAACCACATAGTACACGAACAAGGGGGGAGTTCCATAATAAACTCAGTAAGGTCCATGTTGCATAATAGGAAATCAAGAAGAGAAATATGGCACGGAACCAAACATAGATTTATTGGATATTAATGATTCATGTAGTTCAAACTTATTAATTTTCAGCCAAGAGGTGCGGGAATTGAAGTGGACGAATTGTGCCTACTGAGTTAAGCAACATAATAAAGGAGCACAGATGTGTGCACCTGTTATCAGTATTGCTGCAAGTCTCCTGCAGTGTATTCTTCATGCTTGGTATGAATTCGTATAAGCATAACCAAATACTATTGTTGCCAAATGAGCTGCTTATAGATAATTCTAAGTCTACTAACAGTTGCTTGAATGTTGAAACATATATGCAAGTACCTGATCCCCAGGAACTGCTGTCCTGAACCTTATTTCCCAAAATAACTCAGCTCAGGTAGAACATGTGTAACGCCCCAAGATCGGTACTATGCAGATTTTAGCGTTCCAGCCAAATCCGCATAATAACGGTCCTAAAGGACGCCCACCAGGCATAACGTGCAGGTCGCAACACACACGTTATGCGGGTGGAATTGTGATAACATTACAACAGTTCTCGATGGAACCCACAAAAGAACATATATACAGCAACGACTCACCGAGTCAAGAGCAAAGATACAATACAAAGATCCAAATAACAACGGAAGCGGGTAGCGTCCGGCTACGGACAAGAAACAAATTGGACTAAGAGTCCTGAAGGTAAACGAAGGCACCATATCCCTGCCCAGACCAAGCCTAGCCGGAGGGATTCCCAAGCTAACGTCGTCAGACTTCAAACCTGTTGGCTGCATTGGAATAGCAGCCCCGAAGGGGTCAGTACTAGTAGAAGTACTGGCAAGTAATACTCACAAGATATCAAAGCTGGAATTCCGGGGAAAGAGGGTTAGCGATTGAGGCGGCAGCAAGCAACACTAACAACTTATAGAGACACGCTACAACTTCCGTCTAACAGAGACAAGGTAAGAGAGCGCATAAGGGACCAACTATACTACTCACCAAACATAACCCAGCCGATTGTTACTCCTCGATCAACCCACGAGGAGCAACCCAAAGGCACGCACACGGTTGTTCAAGTTTTAAATCAGATTATTATTCATGTCATCTATCTTACTAGTCAAGTTATTATCATCATAAGGTGCAAGTTGTCTATGATCTTTTTAGCCAGCGCATTTCACCAAGTCGTCCATAACCGCGGACACGGCTTTTCGAAAAGATTTAACCCTGCAGGGATGCACCAATGAACCCACACGCATCGAAACTCTCGCTTAGAGGTGTACCGGTGGAGGTTTCGACGCAATACTTCCCTTCTCTACAAACAAGTCCAGGGAGCCACCTAGCTAGGTCTGATCCACCTTGAGAGTCCGGCCGAAACTTCGAGGTGGGCCTAACCGTTGCGTGCGCGGCTTCGGGAGGAGCACTCATACGATTGCCCTCCGTCCACATTCGATAAACGACCAGGCAGCAAGACCTACTGAAACACCCGAACTACTTGTGGCATCTGGACAGGTTTGAGGATCCGGTAATAGATTGCGGGGAGGCCCATAGAACTCCCACATGTGGTTAGTGCGCTCAGTCTTGGATCAGCGGAAAAGAACTCGGGTCCTAGGCGACACTAGCAGAACAAAACACCACGATTGGCCTTCCGCCGGTGCCTTATCTTTAATTAAGTTATTCCCATCGCAACATAAATTAAAGATTACCATTTTTAGTTGAGCCTAGCTATAATGTTATCAACAAGACTAGATAAAGAGATAACAGGACTGAAGCAAAGCACCTAAGCATGCACTACGACTCGCAAGGCTAACAAGGTAAACAAGCAACAGGGTAATAGGATGTGGGGGTGGGGGCATTTCATGGCTGCAAGGTAAACATGCATATAGGATCGAGACACAAGCATCGTGACATAAGGCTAGCAAGGAACAAAAGATAGGACGAGTAAGAGACAGAAAACAAGCAAAGATAGCAAGGGAGTATCACTTGCCTGCAATCCGGTAGAGGTAGCAGAACCTGTCGTTGCTCACATCAACTCAACGTCCTATTCCCGAAGAAGACACAAACACTGGAAGGCAAAAGATGCATTTTACTTCTACGGCAAAAGAAGCGGCATGTTGATGACATGATGCATGACAAATTAAAGGTTGTCCAATTTTATTCCCTAACACATGGCAAAGCATTTTAAATGGGATCGGTGCACAATATAGATGGCACCGGACAAATCCCATAATTAAATTGATTTAATTTGACTAAATGGATACAGGTGCGATGTTAATTAGGCATGCATGATTTTATAAGATACGCATATATATATGGCATATAGGGGTTTAGGGCTGGGGTCGCACATCGGAAACGAGGAACTTCGGATTTGGGAGCCACCGTCTTCGGTCCGGAGGGGAAGTAGTCGAAGTAGTCGAAGTAGTCGAGGTAGTCGTTCGTCCGGAGTCGAAGTAGTCGAGGTAGTCGACGTCGTGGAAGTAGTCGTACTCGGGTCGTCGTCGTGGCGGATCTTGGCGTTCCGGGCTTCGGGGTCGACGGGGTTCCACGATGGTCGAGGAAGATCTTGGCGTGTCCACGAGGGCGGCATCGGTCACGACACGTAGAACTTGTCGATCCACGGAGATCTTGCGGCTCTGGTCTTCACGGTCACGGAGAAGGAGACGACACGGCACGTGGATGGGAACACGACGGGAACGCGTCGGGGAACGGCTTCACGGTGCATCGGGGAACCACAACGGGCACGTCGGGGAAACGGAAACCGACCGGGAAACATCGGGGAACCGCACCGGAGACAGTAACCAAGGTTGAACAAAACGGAGACGAGCACGGCAGCGGGGACACGGGCACGCAGGCAGGAGGCCAGCTCCACGGCAGCAGCAGCAACAGGAGGGTGCCGGGGATGGAGAGGAGGCAGGAGGTGTGGCAGCGCGGGAAGAGGAGATGCCGACCGGTGGGGTTGAGGAGGAGTAGGCCGACGGGGCGGCTGGAGTCGACGGGAGGCGCGGAGGCGGACCAGCGGCGAGGATGCGGACGAGGGCGACGGGGACGCGCGCGTGCGGGCCGATGGCGGCGAGCTCGGGCAGGAGAGGCAAGGTCGAGGTGGAGGACGGCCGCGGGAGGCACCGGAGAGGAGGACCGCGCGGAAGGGAGCGGCCGGGGTGCGGTGGCCGGAGGGAGGGCGGCGGCCAGAGCACGAGGAGTAGCCGGCCGGAGGAGAGGACCTCGGGGAGGAAAAGTGTGGCCACGGGAGGAGAGAGGAAAGGAATAAGAGGAAAGGAAAAAGAAAAAGGAAGGGAGAAAGGATAGAGAAGAAAAAGAAGAAAAGAAAGGAAAAGAGAGAGAAAGGAGAGAGGAGGAGGAAAAAGGAAAAGGGGAGGAGGTGGAGGGGCAGATTCGCGAAACAGAAAAACAAGAGGAGGGTGGCTGCAAGGTGTAAGGGGGTAGGAGGAAAAGAGCCAGGGCAGGAATTAGGGTTTGCAGGTTAGGTGGGCTTGGGCCGGTTTTGGGCTGCTCTCTCGCAATTCTCAAAACATTTTTATTTCTTTTGCAAAATAATTTTGATAATTAATTTTTGAAAACGGAGACGACTGTCTCGATAAAAATATTTTTCCGACAATTTTAGAAAAATAAAATAGGGTTTAATAAAAATAATTTTTGTTGCCAAAAATATGCGATGCGATGATGCTGATGTCATGATGATGCAAAAATAAAATAAAAGGCAATTCTAATTCGGGGAAAAACCCCGGGGCATTACAACATGGGATCAGCATACGAGATAACAAGACTTGGTGTGGACTACAAGGGAAAGAACACTACAACTATATTTGGCAACAGCAATGTGACGTCTGTTCCTACTAATGATTCCCAAATTCTCAAAATAGCAGTGGCCCAAAAGTCAACCTATCACCTAAGATTCCAATACCCGGACTAGCAGCAAGAGCCATCTATCAAGAGATTCGAGCCCTGCAGAAGCAAAAGCACGAAGCTACATTGAGCTACCGAGTACTGACACGCCTAATACCACCACTAATTTGTAAAAGAAAGATACAATACAACTAGAAAGTCCTACCAAAAGAGAACCACTAAATTCTCGTCAGATTACGCAAGCACGAAAATAGCACTCATCTACAGCAACGAGCACTACCGAAAATTCCACCCAGAAACGGCCACCAACCCACGGATCACGCCGGGGCCGAAAAAGTCCAAAAGTGCGGCAAGCAGTTGGTCCAAATCGCGGGCGGATCTCGGGGGGTTTATCGGGCTTGAAGAAGATGGAGAGGCCGAAGTCGATGGCCTTGAGCGGGGAGTTCTCCCTCTTGTTGGCAAATAGGAAGTTCTCGGGCTTGAGGTCCCGGTGGATGACGCCGTGGTGGTGGCAGAGCTGCACGACCTCGACGATGGTGCGCGTGACGGCGGCGGCGGCGCGCTCCGTGTAGTGGCCCCGGGCCACGATGCGGTCGAAGAGCTCCCCTCCCTCGCAGAGCTCCATGACGAGGTGCACGGCGCCTTCGTCCTCGCAGGCCTCCCGCAGCGTGACGATGCTGGCGCTCTTGGGGAGCCACCTCCCGGCGTACGTCCTCCACGTCGACCGGGGTGCGCAGCTTTCGCTTGGAGATGGACTTGCAGGCGAGCAGCTCCTTGGAGGCCCGATCCATGCAGAGGTACGTCACCCCGAACTCGCCGCGGCCCAGCTCCCGGTCCAGCGCGTACTTCTCGTCGATCCCGCCGCTCACGTCGCGGCCTTCCTCCCCGAGCACCGACAGCCGCTTCTTCTCCGCTCCGCCGCCGGTGCCGGCGGCTCCCGCTCCCGCCGCGCCACCGCCGCCGTTCCGGGCCTGGTGGGGCTTCTTCTTCTTCCCGGTGGAGGCGGGGAAGTGCGAGGACGCGACGTCCTCCCGCGCCGCGGCCGCCGGCGAGCGGCAGCAGTTGCCCATGGCCGCGCGAGATCAGGGGTGGGGCCGCTAGGGTTCGTACGGCATTGGGCACCGCGCCGGGTGGGGTGGGGGGGGGGTGGGTGGGGGCGGAGAGAGGAGGAAGAAAGGGGGAGAGGGGACTGTGAGGGAGAAGGTGGGCTAGAGCCAGAGCTAGGGAGAGTAGAGCCGAGACCCCTGTCGGGCGTAACGGTAGAGAGAGTCGTGGGGGACGGGTTTCGGGGGACGCGTAGCGGCGAGGTTGTGGGGGAACATTCCCACGTGGCGTTTGTTTGGGGAGCTCGATGGGTCGCTGCGACGTGGGCCCCGAGAATGGAGGTGGGTTCCTGCGGGGAGTTCGGGGACGGTGGGACCATGGTCGTCGGCGACCGGACCTTGGACGGCCATGGTGGCTTGGTGTGGTGGACAAAGGGATCAGAGAATCCGGTGGTATAAAAACCAGGCGCCCGCATAGGGATGGCAATGGGTACCCTGTACCCGCGTACCATGCGGGTAAAAACCCCATTAGGATAAAGGTTTGAGACTAAAAAATACCCATGGGTATATAAATAGGGAAATTTTGTGCCCATCGGGCAGAGCGGGTACGGGCATGGGATTGCATAGCCCATACCCGCGTGCCCTTGTACCCGTATAAATTATGTCAGGTGGGGCATAGTTTAATTAAACCTAACCTAATTGCTGGATTGCTTGAGTTTATTTTGGTTGAACTTGTTATAGTGTTAAAACTTTATTGTAATGCTTATTTTATGGCCTTATGTATGATTAAATTATTTCTATATTTTGTCGTGAGTTTATGAATTTAACTGTTACAAATGCGGGTATTTTTACCCACGGGTATACCTTTATCCTGTCGGGTGAAGGGTATGGAAAAAAATAATACCGCTTACGGATATGGGTACGGGTGATGGGCAAGCTCAGGACGCACGGGTAAGGGTATGGGATGGCTCCACCCGCACCCATACCCTGCGGGTGCCATCCCTACGCCCGCATGAGCCATTTGTTCATCAGAATTTAATCGGAAAATGATTCTGTCAGAAATGTCATCATGTGCGGGATTTTTATGCGACGGCATCAAAAACTTACTTTAAAAATATACTCATACCGGCAAAAAAAAGAGTGAAAAACACAGTGCTCATCTTCCCTCGGGCATGACAACAATAAAATAGTAGTAAGTGGACACTGCGAATATCTAAAGTTATGAGCAAAATAATTGGTAAAACCTTGATATAGTTTGTTTAGCCTTCGTCTTTCAAGATGTGTAGTCATGCTTAATTGTTCGCTGGGTGTCACTACATTGTTTTCCAACCGGGCATACTCCCCTTTCCATTACTCCCACAACAAAAATAAACAAGACGATACTGGAAAGAGAAGCGTCCTCGCACCGATAGGAAGTCCGCTGACAAATGTATAGAATACTAAACTCATGCGAAGAAATGCTTGTATGAGGTTTAGTACAGAAAACACAAGAATAGCCCATTGTATTAAAAGTTATGTGGCATTTGTGAAAATAACAATAATAAGTCCACCGCAACAGAGAAAAAATGGTCTATGATGCATTGCAAGCCAAAGTGAACATATCCAAACTAAATTATTGGCAACTTAGAAAATAATATTGCACACATGTGTCCTCACATTGAAATTTTGCACCGAGCATGATGATGGGATCTTTTGTTGAGATATTAGTATGATTAATATGATTGGTGATGTTTTTTCTTAAGAAATGCGGCAGGGGAAGCCTCTACAGCAGCAACGTATATTCTCACCAACATTTAATAGCGGAGAGGGGCAAATCAAATATTTGTTCCCTTATACTTGGCTTCTCGTTTACCGGATTGGTAATGTGAAATTATCTTTTTTTTGTATGAACTAAAAAACACTTGGCCAATAGATAAACTCGTTGTTACTTGCTTTTGTTAGTTTTTCTTTACATCTTATAGAGTGATATATGCTTGATGGTATTTCTAAGTTAAATGTGTTTGTGGCATTGTTAAAAACTTACCTTTGTTAAACAAGCAACAATCCATTTGCCAAGTTTTTGTTTATATTTTACCTGCATGTAATGAACGAACCCAAAAAGGTAGGCGTTGTACTAAAGGCCATCTAAGCTAGGATGACACGATTTTCAGTATCAAGTGTAGAGAAGACACACACCATCCCATTGTAATAGATAAGAGACATTTGACACTCAAAATGACAACACCATCAATTCAATGACAAGATTCTCTTAAGTACCATAAAGAAGTGTAGATTTTCCATCTTGAGTATACCTAAACCAGAAAGCTCTATCAAAATATTCATTATCTAAAAATTTATATATCTTTACCAAGATAGTAAGCATACACAAATAAATATATACACTATATTTATAGAAGTGACACAGATTAATCTGAAATGCGTGTGATTTATTATTTTATTACATTCTCACATTTCGGAGGATTTGCCTTAAATATCTTTCCAAGTCACGGTGTATTTAAAACATTGATGGAAGTTTTACTCTATAATACAAATTAAATAACACATCATATTAGTTACAGTTGTGATTAACAAAAAAAATACAAACAAATGTAAAAGTTTAGTATAAATCTTATTTGTTTTGAATCTCCCCATAGCCAATGCATGGACCATATCGAGTGCTCCTCTGCGGCCTTCCGTTTCCTGTCGGAATCCAATCCCGCATGAGCCCCCGGCTTCTTGGTACGTGGACATCAACAAAATATTTCCCATATTTTAAAAAGGCATTGGTTCGGTGTGAAGAATGGCCTAAGATATCTTCAGAGCACCAAAGAACTTGATTTGTTCCATCTAAAAAATCAAAATAGAACCTTGGTGGGGTATTACGATGCTGGATACTTCTCATACCCCCATAACGTCATATCACATACTAGTTTTGTCTTCCAACAAACCCTAAACTTTAGTGTCTACATCCATTAAGCATTCTCAGATAATCGCTTTGTACAAAGCATCACATGGTGATGAAATTTGTCTAAAGTTTAAGTGGGATTGGTTTAGTACAGTCACCCACAATTATCTACGAAGACAATGATGTTTGTATTATACAAATTGCATACATGCTATATCAAGAGTAATATAACAAAACATATTGCTCCCAAGTTATTTTATCCCCATTAATTGCATAAGAATAGGGAAATCAATATTTTGTAAACCAAGTCATGTGATAATCTTTCAAATTAATTTACCAAGTCCTTCACAAGTTATTTATCCCATAAATATGTTAATGGAGTTGGTATGAGACAACTTTCATGACTTGCAAAATGGGGTTGGTGGGGGGATATCCTATGTTATAACCTATTAAGATCATCATGTTTTTAGTATTTCAGTCTTTTCCTTAATTTGTGAGTTTTTCCTAAAGGTTTCCGTGTAAAAAAAATTAACGAGGCAATATCAGTATAAGCATAGACGACATATGTTATTTTCTCTTTATTTCCCCATTGGTTTTTTAAGGAGTTTTTCATGGCATACTGTATTTTTCTCCTCAAATTTTCCCACAGGTTCTTTGTGGAGGAGATTATTCCAAAGATGACCGATAGAAAGGACACACGAAAGATTATGGGGAGTGTTAGGATTGAATTATTATGTAATTAAGGGGATAATCCTCGTACAAGTGCCAATCAGGCAACCGTCACGACAGTTCCCTCACCTCTAGGATAAGAAGTGCCCCTTAGTTGCGTATGTTTCCTTTGTAGATATGTGTTCATCATCAATGGAATAGACTGATTCGATCGTTCATTCATTTGGCAACTCAATAGATTTCTCCTCCCGGTGCTCTGACGTCGTACTAAGTGGCTACGAGAGTCGCGCTCCAGGGGATCTCCGAGGTGGAGGTCGTGTCTTGGCTCGGGATCTAACATGAATCTCTTTAATAAGCGGTGTGGCAATCCAAATCTCGTCGGAGCAGGTATGATGCTACCTTCTGTTGGCCATCAAGGTGATGAGCGAGGAAGCCGGCGATGCCTTCTGCTTCGAGGTAGAGTTGGTGAGCAGGGAAGATCACACACTTCATACTGGGAGTTTTTCGGGAACTCATCCTCAGCATCGCTCTTCGACGATCTCTATGACCGAAAGGCGGCCGCTCTGATGCTTCGTCCCAGGTGGTGTCGTCCCCGGTGGTGGTTGATACGTCTCAAACGTATCTATAATTTTTGAGTGATCCATGCTAGTTTTGTGATATTGTCACATGTTTTTACTGTCATTTATATCATTTTTATGCATTTTGTCGGACTAACCTATTGACAAGATGCCAAGTGCCAGTTCCCTGTTTTTGCTGTCTTTTTGTTTCGGAAATTTACTTCTGGAAATATTCTCGGAATTGGACGAAAATTTACGGGGAATTTTTATTTGCCACGACGAAGTACCAGTCCAAAGGAGAGCTGGAGGGGAGGCCCACAGGGCAGGTGCGCCCCCCTGCCGTGGGTCAAGGGTCACCCGTGGGTGGGGCCCACCCCTGCCCCTGGGACCTCGCCTCGACGCCCTCCGACGCCTATAAATTGCCTTTTACCCTAAAAACGTCGAGGCGGGCATTATTTTCCAGAAACTCGACCCCGACGCGCCGTCACCGAAAACCCTAGTTCGGGGTCCAATCTAAAGCTGATCCCGACACTCTGCCGGAGGGGAGATCGATCCCGGAGGGCTCTTCATCGTCATGCCTTCCTCCGGGATGATTTGTGAGTAGTCTCACCTTGGACTACGGGTCCATGGCAGTAGCTAGTTGGTAGTCTCTCTCTTTGTGCTTCATGTCTTATGATCTTGTGAGCTGCCTAACATGATCAAGATCGATTATTGTAATGCTATGTGATGTGTTTGCTGGGATCCGATGGATTATGAAGTTATGTTCAGATTGTGCATGATTCTTACATGAGTAATTTATGTTCTTGCATGCTCTCCGATGTGCGTAGTTAGTTTGGCCAAGTGATTGTGTGTATCTCCAAGAGAGGGTATTTATGCTAGATAGTGGGTTCATGCCCCTTTTATTCCTAGGCACAAGTGACAGAAACGTCTAAGAGTGAGGATGTGCTGTTGCTACTAAGAGTAAAACAGCGGTGTTAATGTCTCTTTTAATATTAGTATTGCTTACTTCATGCACTTTACTTAATGCAATTGTCTGTTGCTTGCAACTTAATACCGTTGGGTGACATGCTGGATAGCGATCCCACGATGGACTTTTTAGACAAAGACGCAGTTGGACTCAACGGTCTTTGTTCCTTGTCATGATGTCCTACATAAATATTATCATGTCCTTTTTGTCATAGCTAAATTGGGTTTGTGTTATGATCTTGTCAATTGCCTAGCTGTAATTCGTTCACCCATCACATGCATATTTTATTTACTTGAGAGACTCCACTAGTGAACCCATGGCCCCTGGTCCATCTTTTTACATTGTTTACAACCTCATTTACTTGCTTTTAATCATCATTACTCCTCTGGCCACTTTTCATATTTCATCTATTTCATCATACAATTAACCGCTTTGTTTTCTGCGAGACCGGAAAGATTGACAACCTTTCCGCCGTTGGGGGCAAAGTATTTTGGTTGAGTGTGTGCAGGTCCACGTCTGTTGAAGGTCAAGCGCCAGAGATCTTCAACATTCACCTCGTTGTTGATTTCAAAGTCCTACTGGTTTGATAAACCTCGGTTCATTAAACGAGGGAAAACTGCTACTAGCTGCAATTCCGCCTTCGCTTGGGGCACCACCCAACTTATTTTAATACAGCAGCAAGCTCTTTTCTGGCGCCGTTGCTGGGGACTTTGGAGCTACAGCAAGGGGAGTCTCATACTCTCAATCTCTTTACTTTGTTTTTGTCTTGCTTGCTTTATATCTCGTTTAGTTTATTTTCCTGTTTCAAAATTTTAAAACCCAAAAAAATTAGTGTAGTCTTTAATTCTGTCCTGTTATTTTATCCTGTCTTTATGTCTAGCTTTACCACTCTTGATATGCCTTTCTTAGCCGAGTTCTTTACCTTCAAACAAAAGGGAGAAGAAAGTTTTAAAAATGCTTGGGATAGAATTTCAGAATTACATCAAAAGATCCAACCCATGCTTGCTATGTGTGTTTTACTGAGATGCTTTTATTATGGACTATCTGATGCATGCAAGCATGTTTTGGATGTCATTACTGGAGGAAACTTTCTTAAAATTGATGAATTAGAATCCCTGAGAATTATAAAAGGCTTAGTTGTTTTTCCCACTAATGAGAAAACTAATGGAATACATGGTAGATTAGATAAAATAGAAAATATTTTATGTAATCTAAATTTAAATGGAATAGAGGTGAGCTCTAAAGATTATCAAATCCTTGAAATAAATGGAGAGTGGGAACCGTATATCCCTATTGAAATAAATGTAAAGGTTCCTTGCTTATTGTGATATTGGTTCTATGATATCAACTATGCCTAAAATGGTTTTCGATGCTATGAATTTTGGAGACTTATTTGATTATCCTTTTTGTCACTCTCATTCTGATGGTAGCTCTTATAAAATTTATAAAAGAGTTAATGAAGTCCTTGTCACTTTTAAACATAAGACTGCTTTGGTTGATTTCTTGGTTCTTGAGTCAAAAGCTCAAGCTAATATTGTTCTTGGAAGATCTTCCCTTCGTTCCGTGGGAGCTTTTATTGATGTTAAAAAGGGCTGCATACGTTTTCATTTTCCCATTAGGGACAGGTTCTCCTTTCCCCTCAAAGAGAAAGAAGTGCTTATTAGAGGAAAAGTTGCAATGGATTTCGAAAAAACTTGATATTTGGCATTGCGCCTAGCTAAAAGGCGTTAAAGAAAAGCGCTTGTTGGGAGGCAACTCATCTTTTATTTTCAGTTTGCTTTTTGATTTTCCACGTCTGTTGAAGGTCAAGCGTCAGAGATCTTCAACATTCACCTCGTTGTTGATTTCAAAGTCCTACTAGTTCGATAAACCTCGGTTCGTTAAACGAGGGAAAACTGCTACTAGCTGCAATTCCGCCTTCGCTTGGGGCACCACCCAACTTATTTTAATACTGGTGCAGGTGGGCGTGACATCAAGCTCTTCTACACCTCCGGTGGAAAAGGACCCGATGACATTTTACAATCCTAGTCAAAATCCTGTTTGTAAGTTGAGGATTTTATTGCATTTCGTTATTTTTTATATCTCCTATGTAAAATGTCCTTCTCACTATGGTTCTTTAAATCAAGAATCTTATAGGAATTTTGAAGGACTTTGATGCTTAGAAATTTTTCGTACGTGCGTCATTTGATTCATAAGATTAGATCCTTAGGTTTTTTTTTCTCGTCGCACTATATTTTATAGGAAATTTTTCATCCACTCAAATCTCATGTTACAGTTCCTTTGTTTTTGATTCAAACACTCTCGACAAAATTCCTACAGTTTCAGGTCCCTTCAGGATCCTTCACGTGTTAAAGAAAAATAAGCTTTTGTCTTTCACATGTTAAAAACTACATTACATTTTCCAAAACTGCATGCTCTCCATCTTGATATAATCAATGCCTATCCCCTACCAGGATCTGTGAAAAGCATAAAACCAGACTTTGCCTTTTCGATTTCGCCTAACCGCGAAAATATGCACTCATTTTCGCTTTTTGACACATCGGACTTGTGCCTCTCTGTTTACTGTGCTTCACTATTTGTGTTTCAACGGGAGTTTGGTGAGACTAGGGAATTTCTAGGGACATTCTACATTTCTTCTACATCTAAAAAAACATTTCTATTATCTGTCTCCCCTCCTTCGAAACCGCGCATTCTCATCTTGTCACTTCGTACAGAAAATGCTACTGCCAAGTGCCAAGTATGGATGGCAGAGACAAGGGACTAATGATGGGTTTGAATCGGGACAAGGAATCATCCATGCGCTCCTATGATGCAACCACACCAAAAAAAATAAAATAAAACTTCATCAAGAATTAAACAAAGGCGACAAGACCAACGCCAAACCCAGCACTGTATCGTGGTCGCGGCCCGGTTTTGGCTGCACGCCTGCACCTGCAATATTCCCGTAGAAAACGGACGATTCTATGCTAATATGTTCAGACGGCTCTTCGATACATCAAGCTAGCTACTGTACTTCTTGGTGATGAAATCACGAAAGGGTGGACCGATGCCATTACGCCAACTAGCTGCGATGGATTTCTGCGTCCTCCCTCGATCTCTCGGTGAACGAAGCAGGATGGAGAGATGAGCTAGCATGTGCGTGCGTGCGTGTACCGGACAGACAAGATTTGGGAATGGCCGGCGAAAATCGAGCGCCGGTGCTTGGCAAGCTGACACATTTCTTCCTCGCCCTGTTGGCCGGGAAGCATGATGTCTCCTGGCAGCTCGACGGGGCAGAGCTCGGGCCGGTCGCTACGGGTCGACGCAGACGACGCCCCCGCTCACATCCACCCACCAGAGCCGCCCTCGAAGAAGTCCAACACCTTGTGATTCGCGTGCATCCGACGCCCAGGCCCGATGAGAGTCGGCGCATCAGGAACCACGGCCCACCATCGAGCATGCTGAGCTGCGGCGGCGTACCTCTTGGGCGGCCCCCGCCCCCCGCCGTCGCGTGGTGGGAGGCAAGAAAGCCAAGCGCGATGGCCATGGCGGAGAAGAGGGAGGCGAGGAGGCCGAGCACGATGGCGATGGTGGAGAAGAGGGAGGTCTGAGGGTCTAGGCTAGGGTAATTGGGGAAATAGCAAGAAAATCAGGCAAGAACCCCTTTTTTTAGGCATAATAATAGAAAGAAGATAGCAAGGAAATTATTATCAATCTCGTGCCGCCCTGCCACCCACTCTCTCTGGGTTATATAGAGTCTCCTAGGTGAGCCACGAGTTTGAATACAAATTATGTCTCGAACCATTACAAGGTTTGAACTTAAATTACATCAGAACCGTCCATCATAGAAAGCGGTAACAAGAGATCCTAGCCGTAACTGAACTTCAGTGTGACACCCTGTTGGAGATAGCCGTCAGGTAAGGGCTGGGGGATTCAGGAACCCTCGTTGACGATGTTGGCAAAGTAGACTAGGACCAGATATCCGACGCGCAAAGCTATTTCGCCCACGAAGCACACACCACTGATGGCAAGCCCGTGGCTGCTTTGGGCAACAGTTGAGGCAAAACGTCCCATAATCGGAAGTGTAGATAATTAAAATAATTTCACATAATTTATATGAATGTGTAAGCTTTAGTTATCTAAAACAGTTTTAAATAATCAAACTAAATAGTTATGTATTTAACTAATTACTATGGTCAAGATTCACTCCGGGGATTCCTGGATAAGCAAAATTTATGATCAATAATTGGATAGATTTCTCGCACTTTAAACATGTCTATTATATATACTCCCTCCGATCCATAAAAAGTGTCCGCTCATTTTTGTACTAAGTTAGTATAAACTTGTACTAAGTGGGCGACCCTTTTATGGATCGGAGGGAGTATTAAAAGTACACGAGAGGCACACCAGAAAAAATAGAATCTGCTAGAATTTCCACAAAAATCAGAAAACATCCGACCGTTTATTTTGATAGGTAAAAAATCAATAACCATTAGATAGATTTGGGTGAAAAATGACCCACCATTGCCACAAATAACGATGTATCCAGGTACTGCGCTCACCGTTATCTCTTATTTTCCTTTTCTCCGCGACGCAGCCCGCAGCACCAAACCTAGAAAACGCACCGCCGTCGGGTTTTGGCTGCACGGCCGCCTGCAAGTGCAATATTCTCGTAGAAAACGGACGATTCTATGCTAATATGTTCAGACGGCTCTTCGAGCCAGCAAACTAGCTACTGTACTCCCTCCGTCCTCAAATAAGTGGACGTTTAGTTTTGAAATTTGTCCATAAAAGAGTGTACTTGTATATTTTCAATGCATTTTAAAGTAGAAAACTAATGTTTCTCTCTCATGACATGACAATCAAACCCAATAACATTCAACATATGGTCTCCTCATTTTCTAAATCACTTAGCTCATTGGAGGAGGGGAAATTAAAGAGGAGAGATGGAGGTTTGCACTTTCACAATGTCTTTTCTACTCCACTCCATAATCTGTCATAAAATTTCTAGATGTACATTTAAAAAAAAAATTAGATGTCCACTTATTTGAGGACGGAGGTACTTCCTAGTGATGAAATCGCGGCCAACTAGCTGCTATCTACTCGGGGGGGGGGGGGAGCAATCGCCCCCATCCCCATGGTAAGCTGTAAAAATAATTTCACATAATTTATATGAATGTGTAAGCTTTAGTTATCTAAAACAGTTTAAAATTAATCAAACTAAATAGTTATGTATTTAACTAATTAATATGGTCAAGATTCACTCCGGGGATTCCTGGATAAGCAAAATTTATGATCAATAATTGGATAGATTTCTCGCACTTTAAACATGCCTATTATATATATTAAAAGTACACGACAGGCACACCAGAAAAAATAGAAATCTGCTAGAAATTTCCACAAAAATCAGAAACATCCGACCGTTTATTTTGATAGGTAAAAAATCAATAACCATTAGATTAGATTTGGGTGAAAAATGACCCACCATTGCCACGAATAACGATGTATCCAGGTACTGCGCTCACCGTTATCTCTTATTTTCCTTTTCTCCGCGACGCAGCCGCCGCACCAAAACCTAGAAAACGCACCGCCGTCGGGTTTTGGCTGCACGGCCGCACTGCAACTGCAATATTCTCGTAGAAAACGGACGATTCTATGCTAATATGTTCAGACGGCTCTTCGAGCCAGCAAACTAGCTACTGTACTCCCTCCGTCCTCAAATAAATGGACGTTTAGTTTTGAAATTTGTCCATAAAAGAGTGTACTTGTATCTTTTTAATGCATTTTAAAGTAGAAAACAATATTTCTCTCTCATGACATGGGGAATCAAACCCAATAACATTCAACATATGGTCTCCTCATTTTCTACATCACTTAGCTCATTGGAGGAGGGGAAATTAAAGAGGAGAGAGATGGAGGTTTGCACTTTCGCAATGTCTTTTCTACTCCACTCCATATTCTGTCTTAAAATTTCTAGATGTACATTTAAAAGAAAAAATTTAGATGTCCACTTATTTGAGGACGGAAAGAGTACTTCCTAGCGATGAAATCGCGGCAAGGATGGATCGATGCCGTTACGCCAACTAGCTGCTAACTAATCTTGCGATGGAATTCTCCGCCTCGCTCGATTTCTCGGTGAAGGAAGCAGGATGGAGAGATGAGCTAGCGCGTGCGTGTACGGGGACGAACACGGGTTGGGAATGGCCGGCCCCGCTTTACGCTTCCTCTTGAGGTTGTGCGCCATCATGCTTGCCCTCTCGTGAGCGACTGCTTTCACCAAAAGCAAGAAAATCAATCAGTGGCGGCGCCAACTCGACCCAACGAACTCGATCATGCAGATGCAACACAGCCAAAGCTGCAGGCGCTCATGCACTGCAAGTGCACGCACGTACATGGCCTGGTCGTAGACAAAGAACACCTAAACCGTGGACCGTTCAAACCCTACGGGATTTGTATGCTGTGTCCTTGAACACGCGAACATGGGCGACTATACTAGACCTAGGCGACGTACGGGCCGGGGTTTGAGAAGAAGGCACGCTGTTGAAGTGACGCCAACCTCTGTCGGACCAGATAAGTCGGGCCGGACGGGTCATATATAGTGCGGCGGTCGTCTGTCCAGCGCACCGGCGCAGGGCATGGCTTATGGGATATGGCCGTGGAAAGCAGATAGGGCACAGTCCCACAGCAGATGCATGCATGATCGAGTTTTCTTTTTCTTTTTTTGCTTTGCATGTTTCGCTTCACGGAGCCACACCTCATCAGTGATTACCTTTTACCGCGACGGAGAGGTGGAGTGGAAGAGACAAACTTCTTATCGCCAAAACGCCGTGGGATCCATTCAACAACCTTGACCTGCTTCGCCAGCTTCGGCCTCATATGCACCTGCCTGCTAAGCTCGAGCTCGAGCAACAATGCAAAACTCTTCTGTCTCTCCGTGTGTGTGCGTGTGTGGAACGAAGGTCCCTTTTTTATCCCCATCTAAGAAAAAAAACCTAGCTCGCCGCCCGTCTCCTCCATACCCGTCCGACAATCGTCGTTTCCCCGCCTCCTCTCTATTTGCCGCTCCGGCGGTAGGAGGGGTGGTGAGAAACTCAGACCTGTGCTCGACGATCGCTGTAGTTAGGTCTCTAACTTTAAAGTTTTGTCAACGGGTAGCGACGTTATTGTGGTGGCTATGACGATGTTGCGCGGAGCAAGAATAAGAAATTTGCTATCTCCTCGCCCATGGAGGAGGACAGCGAATCGTGTCACGGTTCCCATGGATTGGTGTATCTCATTTTTGTCTACGTGCGTTGCAGTTTTTGGTGTCAGCAGCTTTAGATCTATTCAATAATTCTATAACGACGACTTTTGTTCTGGAGCGCTAATCCTTACGGTACATGTACGGAGAATTCCTAACTGTAATCAACAAAGTAGACATCGGCACATCAACGGCTCGTTCTGGCTACGAGAGTGGTCGTTAGATGGTCCGCAGATCTCGATGTAATTTCCATTATATGGCGTGTTTTGAATCTTTATAGTAATATATAGACCTAGCCTTTTCTCACAAAAAGAAAAAAAGAAGGAAGGTCTCTTTCTTGCGTAGCACTTTGACAACTTTGGAGCATTATCATCTAGTACAAAATAAAATCAAGGCACGTGAAAGTTCGGTTCCTAATCAAGGCTCTGCGGTTTGTTAGACCACACAACTTGGAGTGTTGAAGTAGGATATGCGCGCTCTTGCCTTCAAAGCCTGGTGATCCATAATTCGTTCCAGACTCCACTGACCAACGATTACAGAAGTGGCTTACCAAACTGATTTGGACCAAACTTTATTGACTCGCAGAATGAATGATCGGCCTGTCTACCTGGTCATCATGGAACGTTTCACGTACCCTGCAACTCAAGTAGGAGTACGATTTTTTAGGTGAGAGAGAACTGCAACTCAAGTAGCTATCGAGTGCAGGTTCAAAAGAAAAAGTAGCTATCGAGTGTGCAGAGTTGGGGGCAATCCCTATTTGCCGCCTTTAGCGGCGCGGGGAGCTGGCGCCACGCACCCCCGCGCCACAATGGGCCGGCCCAAGTTTGTGTTTCCCATTTTTTTTCTGTTATTTCTTTTCGTTTCCTTATTTTTCATTTTTATTTTACTTTATGATTTTTCGTTTTTATTCAGTATTTTCTCTCAATTTTTGTTTTTAATTAATTATTTCTTTTTTGTTTCTTTTCTTATTATTTTTCGTTTCTTTTTTGTTTTCATTTTTTTGTCACTTGTATATAATTTGGAAAAATATTTTTAATAAATGTTTAAATTTTTGAAAATGTTTAAATTTTAAAGTTGTTCATATTAAAACAATTCAAATTTGAAAATTGTTTATTTTCTAAAAAAATGTCCAAGTTTTGAAAATGTATAAATTAAGGAAATGCTCAATTTTAAAAAATGTTCTGATTTTTAAATTGTACCTTTTTATTTTCCTTATTCTTTTTTGTTTATTTTTGTTTCTTTTTTGTCATTTATATATGATTTTATAAATATTCATTCACAATAAATGTTCAGATTTTAAAAAGTTCAAATTTGAAAGTTGTTCAGATTAAAAATTGTTCAAATTTTTTTGTAAATGTTTTGAAATTTCAAAAATTGTTCAAATTGAAAATGTTCAAAATAAAAAATGTTCATATTTCGAAAATGTTCAAAACTAAAAAATGTTCAAATTTTGAAAATGTTCATTTTCTAAAAACTGTTAAAAATTAAAAGACTGTTAAGATTTTGAAAAATAAATAAATTAAAAGAATGTTCTTTTTCTTTTCTTTTTTATTTCTCTCATTTTTCTTTTTCATTATTTCATTCGGGTTTTGAATTTGTTCAAATTCGAATTTTGTTCGAATTTTGTATTTGTTCAAATACGAAATTATTTAATTTCAAAAAATTTCTAAATACAAATTTATTTTATAATTCAAATGTGTTCAGTTCGTTTGTTTCTTTTATTTTACTTTTCTTTTTTCATAACTTTTATATGGTTTTGAAAATATTCATTTTTATCAAATGTTCATATTAAAAAATGTTCAAATTCGAAAGTTGTTCAGATTAAAATATATTCAATTGTGAACAAACGTTCAAATTTTGAAAATGTTCAGATATTAAAAATGTTAAAATTTGAAAGTTGTTCATATTAAAAATATGTTCCACTTTGAAAACTCTTTAAAAATTTGAAAAATGTATAGAGTTTGAAAATGTTCAATTTTTAAAAAATGTTCACATTTAAAAATGCTCAATATTAAAAAATGATCAGTTTTTGAAAATATTTCATTCTTCGTTTTCTTTTTTTCCTTCAGATTCTGAATTTGTTCAAATTCGAATTTTTATACGATTTTTAAAATATTATGTTCAAATTAAAAAACGTTCAAATTCGAAAACTGTTCATATAATAAATTGTTTCATATTTTAGGTTTTCGTAGTTAAAATTGTTCGGATAAAAAATATTCATTTTTTTTTGGAAATTTCAGATTCAAATAAATTTTTTGAATTAAAAAATGTTCTGATTTTTTTAGTCGGAACATTTTAAAATCATTAAGGAGAACAACATAAACGAAATAATGTTCATAGTACTAAAGTGAATTAAAAACATAAAAGAAAAAGAAAGCTGAATTACATAAGAAATGAAAAAAGAAACAAAAGCAGAAAAAACAAAGAAATGACAAAACAGAAAATAGAGGAAAAACGCGCCCAAAATGGGTCGGCCCAATAGCCAGACCATGCAGGCGGCACGGGTGAGTTGTGCCGCTGAAAGCGGCGTACAGGACCTCCCACGAAAAACGGGCGAACCCTATTTGCCGCCTTTAGCGGTGCGGGGCTGGCGCCGCGCACCCCCGCGCGCTAAAATGGGCTGGCCCGCGCTCCATTGGACCGGTCTAGTTGCCTTTTTTCCTTTTTTCTTTTTTGTTTCTTTTTTGTTTTCTTTTGTGTTTTTGTTTTTGTTTTCTTTTTTACTTCTTTCATTTTTCTTTTTTTCGTTCAGATTTTGATTTTCTTCAAATTCGATTTTTTTGGATTTTGAATTTGTTTAAATACGAAATTATTTAATTTCAAATTTGTTTACATTATGAATTGATTTATATTTCAAAGTTGTTCAAATTTCAAATTTGTTCATTTTTTGTTTCTTTTAGTTTCCTTTTCTTTTTTCGTCACTTTTACATGATTTTAAAAATATTTATTTTTAATAAATGTTCAGATTTCAAAAATGTTCAAATTCGAAAATTATTCGGATTAAAATATGTTAAAATTATGAAAAACTTTCAAATTTTGAAAATGTTTAGATATTAAAAATGTTCAAATTCGAAAGTTGTTAATATTAAAATATGGTCAACTTTGAAAATTGTCTAAATTTTAAAAACATATAGATTTTGAAAATGGTCAATTTTTAAAAAATGTTCAAATTTAAAAAATGTTCAGTATTAAAAAATGTGCAGTTTTTGAAAGTATTTCATTTTTATTTTTCGTATTTTTCATTCAGATTTTGAATTTGTTCAGATTCGAATTTTGTTCAGATTTTGAATTTGTTCTATTGCGAAATTATTTATTTTTTCTCATATCTTTTTTCATTTTACTTTTTTCTCATTTGTATATGATTTTGAATAATATTTGTTCCTAATAAATGTTCAGATTTTAAAAATGTTCAAATTAGAAGGTTCTTCAGATCAAAAAAGTTCGATCTAAAAACTGTTTGAAGTTAAAACGTTTAGATTTTTGTAAATATTTGATGTTAAAGTCGTTCAAAATAAAAAAATGATTAGATTTTGAATATGTTCAAAACAAAAAAAAGTTCTGATTTTAGAAATGTTCAAATTTTGAAAATGTTTATGTTTAAAATGTTTTTTAAATATTTAGATTAAAAAATGTTTACATTTTAGAAAAAGTAATAAATTGTATATGATTTTAAAAGCATTCATTTTTATATGTATAGATTTTAAAAATATTCAAATTCGAAAACTATTCAAATTTTAAAATGTTCAAATTCGAAAACTGTTCAGATTAAAAACGTTCAAATCTGATAATTATTTAAATTTAAAACATTTAGATTTTGAAAATATTTAAATTCAAAATATGTTTATTTTTTAAAAATGTTCAAAACTAAAAATATTCAGATTTTTAAAACGTTTAGTTTTAAAAAAAATCATGTTTAAATAATAGTTAGATTCATAATTTATTTTTATTTTGAAAATGTTGGGATTTGAAAATGTTAAGTTTTTTAAAAAAATTGTTCAGATTGAAAACAGAAAAGAGAAAAGGAATAGAAGAAAAAAACATGTAATTACCTCATGGGCCGCGCCTCAACTGACCGCCATGGGAGAGGAAGTGCGCGGCGCGGCACCTTCCTGCCGCTAAACGCGGCGTATAGGAGGACCCAGAGTTGGGTGGATTTGATTTTTTTTTTTAGCAGAAGTTGGGTGGATTTGATGACCCATTTTCAGTACGTTATGTGGACAAAATCATAGTTGGGCCGTCTTAGGGCAGAAAGGCCGACGATACGATCCAATCACACGTAAAGCGGACGTCGCTATCCGAGCCCGAGCTCGAGCCCAGGCCCAGGTCCATGAAGATTTCCCAGCCAAGCCCCGGAATGAGGTAAAGAATCCCCCTGACAAGTCAACCCCACATCACCGGAGCCCAGCTGGCGGTTTGACGATCGCCTTCCACCGGCTCCGCCTCTGCGCTTCCCTTTCCTCCTCTCCAGGAAAGAAAGTGGAATCCGAGAACGCGAAGGCGGTGGTACAGCCATGGACCGCGTGCAGATCCTCCTCGTCGCCCTCCCCGCGTTCCTCTTCGTCTCCGACCTCTCCCACATCTTCGCGCCGCCGCCTCCCCACCTCCGCCACCCCCAGGGCCATCCGCCGCACCACCCCCACCCGCCGCACCACCATCACCCGGACCCTGCGGCCGTTTCCGTACAGGTGAGTCGTAAACCCTAGCCCGAGATTCCTGTTCCGTCCGTGGACCCTAGCCCTTAATTCTGTTGCTCCGATCTGAGCGGCAGGCTGATTTTGTTATTTTGGTGCAGTCGCTGCAGCCCGATCTGGACGGAGCTGGATTCGGCACCACCGTGGAGCTGCAGTTCTGTGCATCCTGCTCGTACAAGTGAGTCCGTGAGCCCAGTGTGTTTTGTTTGTGTATCTCTGGACTAGTTGTTGCTTGATTGCTTAGTTGGTGTGGTAACTTTCATACTTTGCTTGTGTGGAGCAAGTGAACATATGTGTAGTGTAGCCGGATACCTGAGTGTTTGGAATAGTTGTGTGCTTGCCGCAGTTGCATTTGCACAGACCAATTTATGACGTAAAATGATTTAGGAGGTGGATTATTTGGTACTCCAGTTCACTAGTGTGACCAGTGAATGTTAAATACTCTTTAGTAGTAATTGGCTGGTAACTTTCTCCAATTTTTTTCTTAAACTTCAACAATCATGTTAAACTAGTGGTGGGGAACTGGAGCAGCTATTATTCATGAAGTGTTTAGTGTGTCTGTGGACGGTGGTTCCTTGGTTGCTCAACTGGTGTGTTAGTTTGGTTGCGCGGATCAAGTTAACACATGCGTGGTGTAGCAGATATGGAGTGTTTGGAGTACTTGTGTGCTTGCCGCAATTGACATGGACTGACCAATTTATGATGCAAAATGATTTAGGATGTAGACTATTTGGTATTCCAGTTCACTAGTGTCACTGGTTTTAAATAGTATTTTGTAATACCAAATGCTTAATGGTTGCTACTCCCTCCATTACGGTTTACTGGGCGCAGTTTGAAAAGCATGCATTTTCAGAATAGAAGTGATTTAAGGCGTAATGCATTAATTGCTCGCTTGATTAGGGGAGGTGAGAAATGGAAACTGCCCGCAGACTTCTCTCCTTCCCATCCCTTCTCTAGTGTAAACGCGAAGTGGAAATATTGCATGCAGTTTAGTCGATAGGTAGGAAACGGTTTCCACCAATGCATGCAAATAGACTGTTGGGTTACTGGTCACATAATTTATTAGAGAGATAAAAACGGATCTGTTAGGCGTGGCTGCATTATGGGCCTGGAAAAAAATCACCGAGAGCGCTAGAATAAGGAGCCAATCATCTGCTGCCTAAATCGAAGAGAATTTTGAGATACGCCCAGTAAACCATAATGGAGGGAGTAACATTCTTCAGGTTGTTTCTTAAACTTATAAGATCGTGTTAAACAAGTAGTGGGGAACTGGAGCAGCTGTTATTCATGAAAAGTGAATGCACTGTTTACAGTGTAAAAATGTTTACAGTCACAGAGATGTGCATGGGTATAACATTGGGAAAATATGGGAATAAAAGGGAAGAGAGTTATTTAAATGGAAAGAGATAAGATTAGAGTCAGTGATCGAACTAGTATCTTTTATTACTCAGGGGTCAAGTAAGTCCTCCCATATAAGGGCTGAGCTAGGAATGGGGACGGATGTATGGAGGACTTGCGATATCTTTCACTCTTCAACAGCGAAAGCCTTGAGGATGTCAGCGATGTGTTATAGGGACGCCTCACAAACTTGCTTCTAGAGATGTGGTGTGAGCAGACAGATATGTTGCTTGCTGGGGAGGAGGTAAGCGTCTGGCTTCTAGATATCAAGTAAGAAGAGGGAAAACTCCTAACAAAGTTGGTTGTTGAGAGTATATATTTTATCGATCTGTCATCTCTCTTGTTCATCCTCCCAAGTCCCAACATATGTTCTACTCCCCAATCTCCTATGTAGGTTTCAGTGTTTGACATAGTTTATTCCACACTATCATATTTTGTAATTTGGACAAAAGGCCTTTCGCCATCTTGGTTATGAAGCCATCAGTGTACAGGGACAGGGAAGATGTGCTGGGATTACCAGCTCCTTATAACAGCTAACACGAGACGTCCTAGAAGGGACCAACAAAAGAACTATCACAGTCATTCTTGGAAAGAAGAAATGACATATCAACTTTGATGTCAAAGAAAACCACAAAGAACGAATAATATCCATAATGCATCTATGTATGGCCTCTGACCACTGTGCATGGCCATCTGTTGATATAACTTATCTATCAGTTCCAACAGCTTCTCCTTCTCCTGATCCTTGAGCAATGGTCTCCATTGCTGCACAAAACATATAATACTTGCAAAACCACATCTTCTGGTTGCTTTGGCATCTTCATGCACATTCCAAATCCCCAAGGCTGCTGTTAAAAAATATAAGATCGCCACCTTTTATTTGACCTGTTACACCCCATAACCCAGTGTCTAAAGAAGTCCCCAATGTTGTTTGGGGACCTTGTCCCTGGGCAGAGCCACTTCGATCCTCATTCAGGCTAAATTGGCAAGTACGGTTAAACAATATGTGGTTCACATCCTCTTCCAAACTACATAGGCTGCATTCCTCTGGATCCTTCCACTTCTTAATCAGTCCCACATCAGCTTGCTATCTGTTTCACGTAACTTGCCAACGAAAAATTGATATACACATTTGGTGGGCTTCTATTTTAGTCTTTCTATATTTTGATCTATTAACGATGATGCGATATCCTTTCTTTCAGCTGATTTGCACAGTACTTAGCTTGAATTTAGCTATGGATGGCAATGAGGAAGCACACATATTGTTCATTTAATATGAGCTGACATTGTGCACATTCATTGGCTTAAAGACTTCTAGCTTCGAGTCAGCTGAGGTTTAACTTGGTGATTGTCTGATACTTAACTTGCTGTATTGTATTGACCCTTTTACCATGATGTCAACACGTTTATGGGAAGTCCTGGGCAGCATGTCTTACACACTTTAGGAAGTTTCAAAGTTCCAACACCCTTACTGGTTTTTATATGCAGCCGCGTGTAAACTATGATGTATAGGTCAACACACAATTAGAAAGGTACAAAGATCACAATAAGTTGATAGGAAGATTGGGACCGTGTTGCTACAGAGTTTGAGAAGTATATGAATACCAGTCCAAAATTCTATTCTATGGTCATTCTTTGACAAAGTACTAATGCGTTCTGAAACGTCTGGAGAAACTCAGATATGGTTTAGCGATCTCTAAGAGAAAAATGCCATGATGACTGTTCTGTCATTTACCCCTTTGTTTCCCTTCATTCTAGCTATCTCTATATCTCTTGTTTGCTTCCCTCTTGCAATCACAAGTGCACAGCAACCCACCTGTCCCACGTTCTAGCTATCAGCCTATCATCACCCCTACTTTTATCTAGTTACACTGGTTTTCCTTGACTCCTTGGCCATTCACACTATGAGGTTGTGGAACAAGGAGACACATGTTGTAGTCTGCTGCAATGTAAGTGATCACTCTCTTGCATATGACGTGTGGCTGCTGGAAGAAGCCCCCCTTTACGTAGAGGTTCATGGAGGGTATTAGATGACCTCGTTGGTGGATTCCCTGGCCACACCAGCAACAGCAGACATGACATGTGCGGACTTTCCATCAGAGAAGACGCCTATTTGCTATCATTGAATACGGAATATCTGGACTGATGCTTGGTTTGTAGTGACTTTACAGCTGGCAGTAAAGTGAAATATCAAATGGCTTCCTCTAATTAGTTACTAATAACCGTGTTATGGATCTAGGAGACTAGGACTCTTAAACATAAATCACGAGTAATTCAAAATCAGTTATCTATTTAATTGGTTATTGCATCTAACAGAAAGAAGCAGTAGCAACTGTATTTGTAATCACTTTTATGACTCCACGGACTTTGCTTGAACTTGCTTTCTTATCTTGAGTTTTCGGATCTTACTTGAAAAGGACATTGAGTGAGATCATGCAAAGTTAGAACGCCGTACTATAAATGATATCCTATAAGTTATGTGCTGCCTTGTACATACAGGTTAGACTGAAAACTTTGAGTTCCATTTTGCAGGGGAAATGCGATGACCATGAAGCGCATGTTGGAAACATCATTTCCTGGAATTAATGTTTTCTTGCATAATTACCCCCCAGCCTTCCCAAAACGGGTACTGAGCAAAGTTATGCCAGTTCTTCAAGTTGGAGCCATTGGAACAATAATGGCTGGTGATCAGATTTTCCCCAGACTTGGAATTGCTCCACCTCCATGGTTTTACCAATTGCGTGCCAATAGATTTGGAACCATGGCGACAATTTGGCTATTTGGCAATTTTGCTCAGTCTTTCCTGCAAAGTTCTGGTGCCTTTGAAGTTTACTGCAACGGAGATTTGGTACGTTTCCAATATCAGAGACACCGTTCTGTTTCTCTTCTGTTAACACATAAATTGCTTTCCTGCATGTTTGCATCATGAAATAAGATTCAGCCAACATTTTTCCGAGTATATTCAAGATTTACTTCCACAAACAAAATCTACCCTTTTGCCTTGTTGAGTTATCAGAAAGATGTTATTTGATGAGATTCTATCACTTTTCCTAGAAAAAAAGCCACTACATGGACAAGGCTTGATATTTTTTTTTTTTGAAATGGCAAGGCTTGATTTACCTACATGACTTGAGCAGTAAAACACATATACGTTCTGTCCCTTACTGAAAATTTCTTCCACCTTTCCAGGTTTTCTCAAAATTAGCCGAACAGAGGTTCCCTAGCGAGTTTGAGCTGCGTGATCTCATTGGCAGCAGACTGCCACGTTCTCCATTTGGGAAAAATGTGGGAAACACCTTGTTTTAGACGAGAATATCATGTTCCGCGCCGATGTAGTTCTACCAAGGTACCTATCTGATGTTGAAAATTTCGAAACTCCCACAGCTTGCTTGCCTGTAAACACTGTGTGGTTTGTAAAGGTCCTAAAAAATATTTTGTCACGACTCACGAGACGGTGACAGTGTGATACTATTGTATGAACGCCTCCCATAATCGTGATTCCCTGATACTTCTATGCTACTTCTTCGCTCCAAAGTTTGAGTCCTGCTTTTGGGATGTTGCGTTTTAGCGAGTCCTGTATGTTGCGTTTTTTGAATGCGCTGTGTCATTTTATCGGATTCATTGTTTCTTTAGTTTTTTTTTTGACATTGATTCATTGTTTCTTTAGTGGCACGTATCAGATTCGTTCTCATCAAAGCTGACTTTTAGGTGAATGACTGTAAATAGCCCATGGACATTTTGGCGGGAAACTAAATGGCCAGCTCGGTCAAGGGGTCTCTTTGTCGTCTGCAGGCACCCTTCTGGTCAGAGCCGCATGGACCGTGTCCATCTGCAGCAAACCCCCCTCCTTTCCCCCACCACAGATCGCTCACCTCCAGAGTCACACTCCGCACAAAACCCTCCCCAAAATGTGCCTCCTGCTCCGACGCCTCGCCGGTGCCGTCTCGGCGCCCCTCCGCCGCTCCCTCTGCACGGCGGCCTTGCGCCCTCCTTGGGCCATGGTCTACAGCAAGGCGGCGCTGGACGCGTCAGGGGCATCGTCGCCGGGCGCGCGCGCGTCCTTGGACCTCGACGCGGCCCCGTACGTCTCCCACATCTCCGTCCCTGCCCACCTCGCCGACGGCATGGACTTCGCCGCCGCAAGCGTCCGAGCCACGAGCTCCGACGGCCTCCTCCTCCTCGACCTGGCCGAAGCCCGCCACCTCCCTTCCGGGCCTCCGGGCGAAAGTGAGTCCCTGGACAGACCAATGCTACTCGAACTGGCTGCGGGTGGCGCCGCCTCCGAGCTGGACGTCGCGCACTTCGTCTGCAACCCTCTCAGCGGCCAGCTGTTCCGCCTCCCGGTTCCGGACATGGATGTCGCCAGCATGAGCACGGGCTTCCACGGCCCACCTGATCGATTCGTGGTCGCTCAACTCAGCTGCAGGGCAGGGGACAACCACAAAGTCCTGCGCCGGTTTCTGTCCGATACAAGGGAGTGGGACGAGCGGCAGCTGTTCGTTCTGGCCACCATACCTGATTGGCCGCGAATGCAGATAGACACGAACTACGACATTCTGGCGTTGGGCGACCGGCTGTGGTGGGTCGACCTCACCTGGGGTGCTTTCTCTGTCAATGCCTTCTCCGACCGGCCAGAGTATCGATTCGTCGAGCTGCCCCAGGGCAGCGTGCTCTCGGATGTCGACATGACAACGGAACATATGATGTTGGGCAAGCGCCGGCTCATTGGTGTCAGTGAAGGGAAGCTGCGCTACATCGAAGTGTCGACTGAAAAGGAGCCGTTCGTGATCAGATCGTTTTCGCTCGACGACGACGAGGGATGCTGCTGGAAGCTTACACGTAGGACAACAGTTTACCTACTCTTGCCCAACAGACGCAAACCACTGGAAAAGGACATGCCGTGGATTGTTGCCATAGATCCATTCAACGCAGACATTCTGTATTACCAACATGGTCACACGGCGCATGCCACTTGTGAATGCTCATTTCTTTGTGTTTTATCAGATTTATATGTATATGGAGGAAATATCATCCTATGAACTTTTATTGTTATAGGTAAAGGTTATCCCGATACTACGATGAGTTGTTGTACCAGCTGCATATATACTAATATTAATGCCTCCATTACGAATTGCTGAGTATCAAAATCATGTCCAAGTTAAAGTATTTGGAACATATTCCTAATATGTATGTGTCTTTCTGTCGCACACAACATGGACGTTTTGCTACTGGGAGCTGGATAACATCTTGCTGTGCACCGCATCTTCTCAAAGCTGTTCCTTGGAGCTTATACGTCACGCTTTATTATCATTTCTATTTTCTATATTTCTGTACTAGTGTATTGTTTTATCAGTGTCCTGGAATTTTTGTGTCCCTGCACCAGTAATATGGATCAGAGCATCTTATGTAATGCGGTATTTTCTATACACATTATTCATCTAATTACTATAACCTATTCAATGTTTCATTCCAGTTTTCCATTTCAACACATGTATAATCTGCAGAGAAATATGTACCATGTTACAATTGCTTAAGTTCTTGCTTGCATGGTTGAAGGTTGGAGCCAGAAGACCACTGTCAAAAAGGAGACTGTCAAAAGGAAGACTTTCCATGTAGAAGTAGAACTGATGAAATGAAATGCACCAGCTAATCGTATTGCGGTACTTTCTCATAGCTATCTCTACTTGTTTCGTGTATTATTCGTTACGGCCCATTTTTCTTAGTATGTCCACAATGGTGTTATTTGGAAAGATAAGTACTATTAGATGCATACGTCTGCTGGTTACCAAATTCTATCAGGGAACATTTTCTTGATTCACCAAGCCTGACTTAATATTACAAAGTTCAAACTTGGAGTGTGAAACATCATAAAGGTTATGGATCTTAGCATATTCCTAGCATTTTCGTTATGGTGAGCCATTGCTTTCATTATTGAGCCATGATCTTGCCTAAACTGAACCATGATCTTGCTACTTCGTAACATGATCACGCTGTAACTTTCGGCATATGGCATCTCATTTTTGTAATTGTTCCAAAGCATTATGAATGGGAATCTGATCGTGTTGTTGTGTACCTCTGGACTCATGTTTCTGTTTACTTCTATTTATATTGGGCTCAAGAAGAAAGGAAAAGAGAAACAATGTGTCTTATTTATGTCATGTGTTCTCTCCGTACCACAATTCAGATGTTTGTAGTGTTTACTTCTTTTTCAGAATCATGTCAAATAGATCAGTGAGACTCAAGTTTATATCTTTCTTTGCATGTCTCTCGAAATTGTCAGATAAGAGTTGTTTTGGAGGACTAGGAAATTTATGGTGGTAGTTACCTGAATTTTCGTTTTGGGGGAATGCTGTGAGAAGTTTCGTTTGTTAGGCTTTGCTAATGCACCAAAAGTCTGGCGAAAGAGTTTTTAATATTGTTTTCTTTGCTTGTTCTGCTGTTGAATTTCAGTGGAATGGCTTGATTCCTTGGAATTTCAGTAAGGAACGACACTCAACAATATGACGCAACCTTATGTCCTTAACTTCGAATGCACTAATAAGTTCAGAAGTTAGAAACTTAAAACTATGGATCATTATGGCGTACACTGTTATGATATTTGTTATTATAAGCTATTATGTTGCATTGCGGTAACTGAAATCTTGTTCTAACTTTAGAATGCAATTTGAACTGATTGGGTCTCTAAACAGGTATTCTATGTAATGGATAATATGTATGCTGCATGACAGTTTTTTTTTCCTTTTATTCAAGTTGCCGTGAGTGAAGATGAAGATAGTAAGCAACTGATCTTGCCAGTCGTACATGTCGCTTTCACGAGATTTAGGCTGAAATCCGTAGTTTTCTGTTTTGACATTTTTGTTTTGTTTATAGTTTACATTTGTGAGAAAGGATCAAAAGCAATGCTTTCAGGTTTCGCAAAAAAAAAAAAGCAATGCTTTCAGGAAGCGAACATGTCAGCTTCCCCATCAACAGATCTAGTAATAAAAGGGCGGATCTTGAGTTTTCATCCTAAAGAGAAGGGCTGAGAAAACTCCATTCAATGTCTTCAAAAAGGTAGCATGCCTAAACACTGTCATTGTGAAGTTCAACCAAAAAAGGTTAGACCAAGGGTTTTCACCCCGGAGCTCAAATCAGGTGCTCAAGGTGCACAACCAAGCCTCAGCAACCCTGCGATGTCCTCTCCACTTGCGAACCATCATCATCATTGTCATCGTCATTTGTAGCCAGTGGTTCTCCACGAGCATGCATACCAAGACACCCCATGAGGAGTTTTTTGAATGATTCATGGAAATTATAATGTGGGGAACCTCATGGAATAAACTAAATCATGTTAGCATAATGTATCCATCAGTTTATAACATGAAATAGCAAGTATAGAGATCATCTTAAGAAGAAGAGTAGAACATGAATGAATCTTATGCACCTCCGTAATTATTACCATGTCAATGGAATCAGATTCAGAGCCTTGATCATGACAACTAGGAAATAACAAACCCATCATATATGTTCAGTAAAGCCTATATAGATGCAGATTAGTTACACAGTAAGAGTTATACCTTAGCACCCATTCATGGTAGGAAAAGGCTGACATGATATTCGATTTGTGAATGAATATCTGTTTGCACGCTTTTCTGAATAATGTGTGGAGTTTAGAATGAGCTGAACCATACTGATTTGAGATCAGAGAGCATGCAATTGTTTTTTTCTTGAATTTTCAGTTAGATTAGTATCTGTACTGTTAATGGAACAAAATAGTTTAGATCATAAATGAGAGTTTAGTTTCAGCCTTTTTATCATGTGAAGTGCTAATAGATGTCTTTTTTTTTTGCGAATCAGTGCTAATAGATGTCAACCCTTCACTTATGCAGGTAACAATCACGTCTATTAGAGTTGCTTTTTGGTTATGGAAGTACACTGAAGAAAAGTAATTATACAAGGTGCAGGGTCCTGTATTTTTTATACACAACTTGTTCTAGAATTTGGTGAAATTGGGAGGAATAAAAGTGATTTGGGGGAGAGTATTGGAGTTTTTTCATTGTGATCCACTAGTAGTAGTACTAGATACAAAAAGAGAAGTACATTCAAGATAAAGAAGAGAATAGGCTGTAGAAGGATTAGAGCTAAGTGAAACGACTAAGTTAGTTCTAGTCTGTTCATGTCTATCTTCTGGTTTTGCTAATTTTAAATTTCATCAGAATGGGCCACCTCTCGTCCTAGTGGCAGAAACGGTACATGCCACTTGTGAAGGCCCATTTTGTGGGGAATGATGTTTTGGCACCTGAGAGCATAAAAACAACAAGGCCGAGGGGGGAGACGCCACCCCGGCTTGTTATTAAGGTAGAAGTGTGACTCGAATCCGCGGCCTGGCGCTTGATGCTTCAGCCTGCCGACCATCTAGCCGAGGAAGAGTTGCTCCCGGTTTTAAAAATACGTTTTAACCGAATTTTGAAATGTAAAAAACTACGGGCAAAACACTTTGCATGTACATCTTGACATTCTACATGCTCACGAAGTCGTTTCACGGAAAACTGGCATTTCTTGTCTCGTGTGTGAAAAAGCCAAATTTTGGTGGTAGAAAAGGCTTTTCACAAGACTTTTTTTTGTCATTTTTACACAGACCACAAAAAAATCGATTTTTCACGAAACACATAAATATCGCGACGTATGTGCAAATATTTTGTTCAAATTTTTTTGACATGTAAAAATATGTAGCGACAAAAAATCCTATCCTTCGGCTATGCCGCGCGCCCGAGGCCCGACACACGAAAATTTAGCGACAGGGCATGAGCTGCCCAGGGCCCATGGATGCTCGTCGGCCTCATTCCTCTCTGGGTGCCAGGTAAACCTGAGAATGGTTATTGTCTTCCATACAACCCCTCCCCCAAAACTCAAACTTGTTTTTTTTTCATATAATTAGTTAATTTAATTAATAAAATTTCGTGGCCCACATAAGCCCATATCTAGCCGGTATATCATACATATTGGTATATATTGGTACACGTATGTGTACGTACAAGCCCTCCATCGCCGCACATGCAAGAAAGAGATCGCGCAAGAAATCATAGCTAGAAGCCCCTCGACACGGAGTCCATTGCACGCCGAAGATCCACCCGGCGCCATCCCCGCCGGCGACTCCTCCCGTCGCGATCGCCAGCAGCTGCTCCTCCGGCGCGATCCTCGGCGCAATATCCGCCGACGGTTTCTCTTGGCACGCTCCCCGCCGGCGGCTCCTCCTGACGCAATCCCCGCCGGTGGCTCCTCCGGGCGAGCTCCCTTCATTAGCTGTTTCTTGCCGCCGCTGCCGCCGAGCGTGCCGGCGACCACCTCCCCGGACGTGCTCGTCTGTACCGCTCCATGCCGCCGCGGCCGAGTGTGCCAGCGACCTCTTCCTGGGGGCGTCGCACGCCTGCGCCGGCCCTTTTCCGCCACCGCCGTCGAGCGTGCCGGCGACCTCATCATCGGGCGTCGCTCACCGTCGCTCATGCGAACACCGCTCGCTGTCATTCCCGTGGCCACTGCTCACCGCTCACGAAGACGTGATTACATACTGTATGAACAAGAATACGTATACGTGTGTCTGCATATGTGTACACATATAATTGGGCCAAACGAATTTCTACATGGCTTTATATGAATTATTTCAATATTATTTAATTACAGAAGACCATCATGTCCCTCGTAACGAAGGGGTACGGAGCGATCTCAGCCGTCATTGTGTTTGACTTTGAGTTTAGTTTGGGGAGGGGGGTGTACCGAAGCAGAAACCCCGGGTCAAATGGTTCAGTTTGTGCGCGTGGGTCTTGTTGGTTTAGGTGCCAACGGGCTGTGTATGTAAACAGTTTAGTTGAGTTTGGTTTTGCGACTAAACAAGTTGGGTCCGGTGAGGTATGGGTTCAAATGGTTCCAGGTTTAAACAGGTTGAAACCGTGGTTTTCAACCGGTTCCTGTTTTGGTTCCTAGGTCTTGTTCGCTGGCTCGCGCAGTCACTTCCTTCTCCGTCTGCCGCCGCCTCTTGCGGCTCGTCGTCCCCGACCTCGCCCACACGACGCGATCCACCGCCCCGCGGCCAGAAATAGCTAGCCCTACAGCGGCGTGCGGCGTGGTCCCGCGGCGCCATCCCCACGGCGGCGTGCGGCGGCTTCCCTGTGAGCAGCCATAGGTCGGGCCAGCCCTTGAGCACGTCGCGGTGGAGGTCGGCGGCGTTGAGGAGGTGAAGGTTGGGCTCAGGCATTTGGCGCTGTGTTTCCACCCAGCAGTAGCATGACGCCGCGCCGCCGCATGGCCCAGGCTCCCCTCCCCGGCCACGACGGACGAGCTAGCCCGCAGCGCGTCAGACGCCCGGTGTCATTGCTCCGGTTTGGGGTTGAGTAAACCGGCGATTTGGGTTGTGCAGCGTGGGGATCTGGGAGTTTCCGTCGCCGCCGCCACCTGGTTCTCTGTTCGAACAGAGAAAAGCTCAGCTCGATCGGGACTTTTCGACCAGGTCACACATTAACGATGGGTATTTTGGTCATTACTTGTGGGTCCTACATGTCAGAGGGCAAATAATAAAAGGGCAAAGAAAAGTGGGGCAAATAGGAGAGGTCAAAGTAAATAGGGGCAAATTGGTTAGTACGAAAGTAAAGGGTGGAAAAAAATCAAATTCCCCCGCTCGATCGGTGGTTCCACTTATCCCCTGTCTCGCCCGCTCTCGCACCCCACGCCGGCGAGAAGCCGTAGCCGAGCCGTCGCCCCCCAGACTCCCTGGAGCCCGTCCCCCTTGCACGGCTACGCCCGTCCGTCTTTCGCCCCTGCCTGGCCGGCCGCCGCCTCCTGGCCGCTGTCTGTTGCTAGGCTGTCGCCCCATGCTGACTTGATTTCCATTGATTTCCCTCGGTTGGGAAGATGTGGTACGTCGAGGTATCTAAGGAGGAGCCCTATCTCATCAGCTCATTTCACTCGATGATGGACCATGAGGGTGCATTTACCCCAAATTTGGGAGGTTGAACACTGCCGTTTGGTACCCTTGCAGGAGATGCCGGGGATTGGTGTCATTGAACCAATTAAAATTTGTTCTACCTCCCGAGGCCCCGACCTGTCTAAAACCTTATTCGAGTTATCTGCTGTTTGTGAAATTCTAATTTACACTGCTATATGGAGTGGTATCTTTGCAAAGGTGACGATACAATTAAACACATTTTCTTCGAGTGCTCGTTGCTATATAGTCTATCATTTTGGTTGCTTCGAATTCATAGTCTTGCAATGTTTTCTTTGGCAATTATTAGTTTAAAATTCTTATTTGGCGGATATGTAGAAATATGTTTTTCAATACAACAATTTCATCTCATTTGCAGGTTGTCTATTATTATACGCACATTTTTTAATAGTGAGAAATACATTAATATTAGGAAGATATCAATTATAACTAGCCTCTGCAACTACGAAATGTCAAGAGCTAGTCTAGACATTAAGGATGCACACGTCGAAAAGAAGAAAAAGAAAAAAAACATGGCACTTGCCAAAACGATTAACAACACAAATTAGTACAAAACACGGTTGTAAAGCGCTATCATCAGGTTCATAGTTGCTACACACCCAATTTTGACGTGGCATCGTCACGCAAACCAAACCGTATTCGCTCGACTTGTTGTGAAGTATCAACTTCTCCTCATCAACTCAGTTGCTCGCGCGCACGGTTCTGACACGGAAATCGCCACGCGGTCAAACACCATGCCTAGGCAAACCGCATTGTCGGATAATAGTCGTCATTCCTTGCTTCCGCCGATCATATAGTGGTCTCAAACTTGACATGTGCCATTAAGAAATTTCTATGGCCTTGCAAATATAATTGCCATGATATACCCCACCTCCACATGCACCAAAGTAATTGAGCCTTAAACTTGATGCCTTCTTGACCAGATGCGGCTGATCCACAACGACACCGTGCCGGGCAAGAAGTGCGACCGTCCAGGGCCCCTAGAAGATAAGGGTCCAAAATTGTAAAATTTATAATAATAATAATACCCATTACAACCAAAAAATTAATACACTATATGTAAAAAAAAGAAAATGCGAATAAATTTTTTCTAACCAAGAATGTATAAATTTTACTATGATTTTCACTATATTATATCTAAAAATAATATAAACAATATTGCAAAAAAATTCACAAGACAACAAAATAACTATATCATTTAACAAGGTAACCCACACACTTCAGTTAACATGAACAAACCAATACGATCAGTACCAACAAGTTCAATTAACATGATATTCTCTTGTTGTTGGAAGGACTGCTGATTTTACGGAATCTGCATAAACGGGTGGAAGCACATGGCATATGAAATAATAAAATTTTGATAGGCAAACATACTATAATCCACTTCATTTTATATTCATTGGTAATTATTCTAAGAAAATGCCTACTTTGTGAAATTCTAACTTGCTAGACAATTTTATGATGTAAAAGTAATGTCATCTATTCAGTTTATATTATAAATCTTATAATTTATAAATATGTTTACTTAATCATACACTAGAAAGCACTATTAAGATATTTGTTATATCGCACTCTTTACTTATCTTCACCATAAGCACATATAAATTATATAGATTATGCGTTGTAGAAAAAATATTGTAAAATAAAATTATGTATCTTCAATAATATTCAGTATAAACAAAAAAATACCAATTTATATTTGGTTATATTGCCAGTTATGTGGTCGACTTATGCGAAAAAATAAAATTATGCATGTAATAATATAATATGCTAAAAATATGATTTAGGAAATTATAAAAGTTCTGTATAAATTTATTTATTTTGATTTGCCCCGAGCCCAGTTTATATTGGACTAGCCCTGCTTCTTTACCCCCCACAGCTAGGGTTACAAGCACAATGTTGTCATCTCTGTAAAATCAAAAAGGTGGATGGTGTCGCTTCTGAGGATTCAGATTGCCTTACCCATGGGGCTCCAAAGGTTCTTATGAACTTTAAGGCTACCGATGGTGTATATATAACAGAATTTGATCATGACAAGGTAGGTAGTATTATTATGTTTAGTACTTACCATCGTGATACATAATTATTAGTGTTGTAACCAACTTATTATGCCGCAGATTTTGAATGAACTTGGACTCTCAATGGACAAATTCATTGATTTGTGCATCTTATGTGGATGTGATTATTGTGACAGGATCGAAGGTATGATCATATGTCAAGTCCTGCATACATTGTAGCTTGGGCCAACAGTTAATTTTTTTCCTAACTTCTATTCTTTTTTGTCCATCAGGTATGGATGGCCAAAAAGCACTCGATCTCATTCGGGATCATGGATTCATAGAAATTGTTTTGAACAATATAGACAGGTTCATACATTTAAATATTTTGAAGATTTAATTGTACATTTACCATCAAGGCACTTTGAACTTTTTTTTTCTATGACATTCTGCTGCTTGCTTTGTGATGTATGTCTGTAGAAGCAAGTACCGAGTTCCTGAGAACTGGCCTAACCAATACAAAGAGGCTCGGCGCCTATTTAAGAGTCCTCGAGTTGATGGTGTTTCTGATCAGCAACTGGAATGCACCAAACATGATGAAAAGGTACACCTACAGACTTTGCGTACTTTATTAAACTTCATTCATCGCATCCTATTGATTCTGGTCGTTTACCAGGGACTTTATCAGTTTCTAGTAAAAGAAAAGAATTTCAGTGAAAAAACGGTTGCCGAGGTATGCGTATTTTGTTACTTCACCATTGTTTTCCAATTTTTTTTCTCTCGAACATGCAGGAGAGCCCTTCTCCTTATAATGTCTTGACTTTTTTTTTTCTGTGCATAATTTGGAAAAAATCAAACACGCCAGGGCGAGGAAACAATCAGGAATGTGAGTGCATGTGCACATTTTTAACTTATGGAAGTTTGATTCTATTGTACTAATAACTTTTGACCTCATCAGAATGACGGACTTCTTCCCGGTGAAATCGAAGGTACCGCTGACAATGTCACCTCACTCATATAACTGCACTATAATTCAATACTTTATTTGCATATTAGTCTTAAGCTCATAATTCCCATTGCCATACAAATGCAGAGCCTTGGAGATAGGTACAGGGGAATCTTCGAAAAGATACAAGCCCTAAGGTAAGAAGAGATAAGTCTGAAGGTGTGGTTACTTTCATACTTTGCTTATGTGGAGCAAGTGAACATATGTGTAGTAGTGTAGCCCGATACCTGAGTGTTTGGAATAGTTGTGTGCTTGCCGTAGTTGCACTTGCACAGACCAATTTATGATGAAAAATGATTTAGGAGGTGGATTATTTGGTACTCCAGCTTACTAGTGTGACCAGTGAATGTTAAATACTCCGTAGTAGTAGTTGCTAATACCGATGGCTTAATGGCTGGTAACTTTCTCCAGTTTTTGTCTCGAACTTCAACAATCATGTTAAACTAGTGGTGGGGAACTGGAGCAGCTATTTTATTCATGAAATGTTTTGTGTGTCTGTGGACGGTGGTTCCTTGCTTGCTCAACTGGTTTGTTAGTTTGGTTGTGCGGATCAAGGTAACACATGTGTGGTGTAGCAGATATAGAGTGTTTGGAGTACTTGTGTGCTTGCCGCAGTTGACATGGACTGACCAATCTATGATGCAAAATGATTTAGGAGGTAGACTATTTGGTATTCCAGTTCACTAGTGTCACTGGTTTTAAATAGTATTTTGTAATACCGGATGCTTAATGGCTGGTAACATTCTTCAGGTTGATTCTTAAACTTGTAAGATCGTGTTAAACAAGTAGTGGGGAACTGGAGCAGCTGTTATTATTCATGAAAAGTGAATGTACTCTTTACAGTGTGAAATGTTTACAGTCACGGGGATGTGCATGGGTATAACATCGGGAAAATATCGGAATAAAAGGGAAGAGAGTTATTTAAATGGAAAGAGATAAGATTAGAGTCAGTGATCGAATTAGTACCCTTTATTACTCAGGGGCCAAGTAAGTCCCATATAAGGGCTGAGCTAGGAATAGGGACGGATGTATGGAGGACTTGTGATATCTTTCACTCTTCGACAGCTGAAGCCTTTGAGGACGTCAGCGATGTGTTATTGGGACGCCTCACAAACTTGCTTCTAGAGATGTGGTGCGAGCAGACATATATGTAGGTTGCTGGGGAGGAGGTAAGTGTCTGGCTTCTAGATATCAAGAAGTAAGAAGAGGGAAAAATCCTAACAAAGTTGGTTGTTGAGAGTTTATATTTATCGATCTGTCATCTCTCTTGTTCATCCTCCCAAGTCCCAACATATGTTCTACTCCCCAATCTCCTATGTGTGTTTCAGTGTTTGACATAGTCTATTCCACACTATCATATTTCGTAATTTGGACAAAAGGCCTTTCGCCATCTTGGTTATAAATCCATCAGTGTACAGGGACACGGAAGATGTGCCGGGATTACCAGCTCCTTATGACAGCTAACGCGAGACGTCCTAGAAGGGACCAACAAAAGAGCTATCACATCCATTCTTGGAAAGAAGAAATGACATATCAACTTTGATGTCAAAGAAAACCACAAAGAACGAATAATATCCCTAATGCACCTATGTATGGCCACTAACCACTGTGCATGGCCATCTGTTGATACGTCTTATCCATCAGTTCCAACAGCTTCTCCTTCTCCTGATCCTTGAGCAATGGTCTCCATTGCTGCACAAAACATATAATACTTGCAAAACCACATCTTCTGGTTGCTTTGGCATCTTCACCCCCAGTGGCGGGCTCAGGATTCTAACAATGGGTATTCAAAGTAATTGTTTTTTGAAAAAAAAAACAGCTAAAAATGTTCAGAAAGTAGCATTTGATCCCTTGACCAAGGGAATTACATGTATAACTATAACCATCTACACAAATGCGTGCTTGCAGTACAACTTGATGAAGTTTTATACAAAGTAGATCGGATTTTATGGCTTTAGCATACTATATAATAGTTTTGGCAAAACAATTGGGTATTCAGCTGAATACCCTTGATACCATGTGTGCCCGCCCCTGTTCACCCCCATCACCATGTTTTCATGCACATTCCAAATCCCCAAGGATACTGTTAAAAAACATAAGATCGCCACCTTTTATTTGACCTGTTACACCCCATAACCCAGTGTCTAAAGAAGTCCTCAATGTTGTTTGGGGACCTTGTCCCTGGGCAGAGCCATTTGCATTCCTCTGGATCCTTCCACTTCTTAATCTGTCCCACATCAGCTTGCTATCTGTTTCACGTAACTTACCAAAGAAAAATTGATACACGCATTTAGTAGGCTTCTACTCTAGTCTTTCTATATTTTGATCTCAGCTGATTTGCACAGTATTTAGCTTTAGCTATGGATGGCAATGAGGAAGCACACATATTGTTCATTTAATATGAGCTGACATTGTGCACATTCATTGGCTTAAAGACTTCTAGGTTCGAGTTAGCTGAGGCTTAACTTGGTGATTGTCTGATACTTAACTTGCTGTATTGTTTTGACCCTTTTACCATGGTGTCAACACGTTTATGGGAAGTTCTGGGCAGCATGTCTTACACACTTAAGAAAGTTTCAAAGTTCCAACACCCCAAGAAGCTAGAGAGTGAATACGAGCTGGCTAGGAGACCCAGACTGCTCTTGCGACCATGGCGGCTGGGGGCGAGCCGGCACCGCCACCGGCCTGATCTCCTCCTACAGGCGTTCCCTCCGGCCACTGCGAGCTGATCCGAGCTTCCCTCGCCGCCCTCTCTCCATCCCGCTGCTCTGCTTCCCCCGTCAGGCTCCGGCGATGGCGGAGGCCCCCCCGTCCTCCCCCACCCACCACCGGCCACTTCCGGCGGCGGCCGCTCCGGCCCCGTCGTCAACCGTCTCCCTGCGCCCCCACCAAGTCCCCCCACCCCCGCCTGCCGTGATTCCGGCCGGTTTCGTCCCCCACGTGGTGCTGCTCCCTCAGGAACTGCCGCGCCCCCTGCTCCGTTCCGAGGTCGTCGGAGACCTCAGCTCCCTCTCCGTCGAGGAGGAGCTGGAGGAGGTGCCTGTGTCTCCACTGGAAACGGCGGCAATGGAGGCCCCCGAGCTGGCCGCATGCTCGTCCCGGCCGCCATCTCCTCAGGTTCTGCCACCGGTCGAGCTCAAGCTACAGGAGCCGGGGATGGCGAAGTCGCCTGCACTGGACATGGAGGGAAACGAGCTTCCTTGGCATGAGGTCCGCAACAAGCGGCGCCCGAGGCTGAACCTGGCGCCCCCCTCTCCTACTCGTGGCGGCGAGGATCGCGCCGTGGTCTTTAGGCGGCGGGTGCGTGGCCGGTGCTTCCGCTGCCTGGCGCCGGACCATCGCGTGGCGGGCTGCTACGGTGACATCCGATGCCTCTCGTGCAACTGCTCCGGCCACCAGGAACATGACTGCCCGCAGCGCCTGAAAAACAGCCAAGCGCCACGCTGCTTCAAGCCCCCTCCTCCCGCTCGCCATCCGGACGGTTCATGCTCTTGGGCTGAGGTTGCGGCCGCTCGCTCTGCCCCTCACGCCGGCGGCTGTCACCATGAAAGCTTGCCAAAGAAGATGGACTACGCTACGCCTGCTAGCCCGGCTGTTCTGGTTCCATTCGACGTGCTGCAAAAACTCGAGGAGCAGGCGGTTCTTTTGCGAGCTGAGAAGGAGCAGGCGACGTCATTGCGGTCAGAGCTGCAAGGATTGGTCGTGACTCAGCTTGAGGAGATGGTCGCAGCTCAGCTCAAGATGCAGGAATCTGTGCAGGGATTGATGGAGCGTGTTGGGGGCTTGCTGGAGCGGGCTGAGGCTGCTCTTGAGAGGCTGTCCCTGCCGCTGGCTGTGGTGCAAGTGGATCCAACACCATCTCTGTGTACTGGGACGATGCTGATTGCACAGACGGCAGGGTTGGGCGCTTTGGTTGCTACTCTCCTAGGGGTGTGAGCCTGTCTGCGTCGGCGCTTGCCCTGGAATCCACCGCCATGCCTTCTGTTGCTTCTGAGCATGTCTCCCTGGTGATGCAAGGGCCCCCGATGAAGGATCTTGGAGTTGAGATGATTTTGGAGGAGTTTGGGGGTTCTGATACACCTAGCGCGGAGGAGAAGATCGCGAAGGTGATGGCTCAGTATGACGCGATTGAGCCACAGGAGAAGACCTTGCCTTCGATGATGATGGAGCTTTGTCATGAGATTGCTGACATGCCCAAGGACAAGCAGCTTCGGATGGATGTTCCCTCTTTGGCCGAGCGACGAAGCATCCGGTTGGACAAGAAGAACAAAGATTGTGTCATTCCAGTAGCTAAGCGCGCCGAGTTTAGGCGGGCGGATGCTTTTGGGGAAATCCCAAAACTCAAGAGCAAAGAGAAAGCCACCGACGTAGCCATCGAGGAGAAGATGCAAGTTTATTTGCAGTTGTACAAGAAGCAGCGCACACCACTGGTGATGGAGGCGGTTCGAGAGTTAGTGGTGACTAATGCTTGATCTCTTCAGTGTGGAGGATGCACACTGGTGCATCTCTAGCGGTGAGAGGTTGTGTGTGTTTGGAGAGTTTCTCTTAGTTGGATATGAGGTGTGGCCTATTAGTTTGGGTCTAGGTTCCCTTGTCTCAGGCACAGACGACGTTCCATGAGTTAGAGTGTGCGGTTCTTTAACCACGCTTTGTATGGTTTTTGGGTCCGGTTTCCCTGATTAACTGGATCAATTCTTCTTCTAGTAATTCATAGGCAGAGCTCCTGCTATTTACCGTCAAAAAAAGTTCCAACACCCTTACTGATTTTATATGCAGCCGCATATAAACTATGATGTATAGGTCAACACACAATTAGAAATGTACAAAGATCACAATAAGTTGATAGGAAGATTGTGAAAGTGCATGGTTGCCCCCATACATGTTTTTGGTAATTAATGACAATCTCTATGGACTAATATTTGCATTGAGCTATATTTGTAGGTGTCCATTTGCTTGCTTGTCTCCATTTGTTGGAGTCAAGGTCTTGCTTGTTCTCCATGTGTTGGAGTCAAGGTTAAGGGAAGAAGATCATTTATTGATCAAGGCCAAGGTGTTCGTCATCAAGACAAAGGCCAAGTGAAGATATGTCGAAGAGAGCGTCTCCCATCTTGGTGTATGGGGGAGCATCAAGTGAATCTTCACCGAAGCGCAATCGAGGAAGGTGGTGCGTCTTGAGGAGATGAAGATCGTCTTCATCGACCTCAAGTGGTTTAAGCGCAAGGCAAAGGTATGATCTTGATAGGGTTTCTATTTTACCGCTCTCATGTTGTTTAGTGAGAGACCGGGCTATAGGATAGATAACCGTACTATCAAGAGGGACTCTCGACCGAATATCGTGATCGTATCGTCGTAGGGAGCCCAAACCTTTGCATCCATGCATTCATCTTTATTGGTTCTTATTTTTCTCTTATCGTGGTGTGGTCTTGGTGCTTGTCGTGCTTGTCATGACAAAGCCAAGTTCACCGAAAACGGTTTTCATATGCGTCTTCTATTGCGGTTTCGGTATTGGAGATTTTGCCGGTTCATCCGTGCGGGAGATTTATCTCTTCCATTTCTTTGCAAAATCTACATTACTTGTTTGCCATTTTCAAAGGTTGCTTTTGTTGTCCTCTTTCCAACAAAATTGGTTTTACTTCATTCGGACTTCAATTGCAAAAGTTTCGGCATTTCCGGTTTTCAAAAAGGAGTTTTTAACTTTCCCCATTTGGTTTTATAATATTTTCTTGGACTATGATGTTTCTATGCATATTCTTGTTGTTCTCGTTGTGACGATTCCAACGAGTCCAAGATTATCGAAAACGGAGTTCGTGGGTGAAAGTTATTGCATTTCCGGTTTGCAAATGGGAGTTTTTAACTTTCCCCATTTATTTTTATATTATATTCTTGGACTATGATTTTTCTCTGCATATTCTTGTTGTGCTCGTTGTGACGATTCCAACGAGTCCAAGTTTATCGAAAACGGAGTTCGTATGCGAAAGTTATTGCAATGTTATTTTCGGAAAACTTTTAAACAGATATTTGAGAAGAGAAAAAAAAAAGGGATGCCAGGCCGGGCCGGACGGCCCCTGGCCGGGGCGAGGCCGGAGGCCTCGGGCTGCCTCCTGGCCCTCTGCTCGCTGCCTGACCGGCCCAGGCCGGGACCAGGCCGGCTGGCTCGGGTGGCATCCCGGCCCAGCTCGCTGCCTGGCCGGTCCCAGGACTGGGGCAGGCCGGCCCGTCTGTGTGCTGCCGGTTCGGTTCTGTGTCTTCGATCGCTGCTGGGTTTCCAGGCCGGCCAGGCTGGCTCCCGGCCGGCCCCAGGCCGGGAACTCTACAGCCATTTTAGCCCCTCTTTTTCCCCTCCAACGGCTCCTTTTTGGAGCCACCTATAAAAGGGGCTTCTTCCCCATTTTTCTTGTAGATCTCATCCCTTGCTCTCTCTCCTCCATTGCCAACATTTTGAGAGCTCGATTCCCTCTAATCCCTCCGATGATTATTGCTCAAATTTAGGGAAACAAGAGAGGAGATCTAGATCCATCTTTCCACCAAACAAAATCTCCTCTAAGTGAGGGGAACTCGTGGGATCTAGATTTTGGAGTTCTTGGTGTTTCTCCTCCATTCTTCCTCCTAAATCCCTCCATAGCATTAGTTGCTTTGGTTGGATTTTGGGGAGAAGAATTTGACCACTTGGTGTGTTCTTTCCCTTTTGCATTTGTTGCATCGGGTTGTGCTCCCCACGGTGATTCGTGGGATTGAAGGTTGGGAGCTTGTTACTCTTGGGTCATTGGACCCTAGACGGTGGTGCCGTGAAGACTTCGTCTTGTGGAGCTTCGGCACGCTTTGGGAGCCCCCAATTGAGTTGTGGGTGTGTGCCCCAAAAGTTGTAAGGGCTCCGGAATCCGCCCCGAAGGATTCCGATAGTGGAAGGTGAACCAAACCTTTGGGTGCGGTTCATCGGAGAATAGGGTGAGGCCTTTGTGGCATCTTGAGTAGGCCTTTTGTGGCGAGCTCACACCCCTCCAACGAGACGTACTCTCTTAACAAGGAGGAACTCGGGAATAAATCCTCTTCTCCGCGTGCCTCGGTTATTTCTATACACGAGCTTTTACTTATGCACTTTACATTGTGATAGCCTTCGTGCTTGAAGTTTATATCTAGCTATCACCTTGTTGCTTGCCTTGTTGTCATATTGCTTAGCATAAGTTGTTGGTGCACTTAGGCAAACCTAGTATATTAGGTTGTTGGCTTGTTAATTTAAACACATAGTTTTATTCCGCAATTATCAAGCCCCTAAATAGAAAAAGTTTTAATCGCCTATTCACCCCCCTCTAGGCGACATCCAGGCATAGCTTGTTCTTTCAATTGGTATCAGAGCCTCGTCTCTCTTGTTTGTCTTTACCGCCTAGAGAGTAAAGATGTCGTCTAGGGATTTAGTGCACGATTCCATGTTTATATTCAATGGCACAAATTTTAATGTTTGGAAAACTCATATTCTTAGTCACTTACGGGTCTTGGACCCCAATATTGAGCGAATCTTAGATATAGGTTTTTCTCCTCCGAAGGATTACGAAAGTATGACTTTAGAGGATGAGAAAAACTTATATCTAGATTCTCTAGCCTCTAATGAGTTTTGCAAATTTGTGAGTGTTGTAGTTTTCGAGTCAATCATGCCTCTCCGGGATGCACATGAGCTTTGGACCAAGCTTCAAAATAAATATGGAGTGTCCAACTCTATTGAGGATGATTGCTCTCCGTCCACCTCCGGCCGTGACGAGTTCTCGTCTTCATCTACTTCACCAAAATGTGGTAAGCCACAAACTAATGTGATGGTGAGTAGTGATAGGTTTTGCAATATTGATAGTGAGCTATTCTTTGATAATCTTTTATCTCTAGCTTGTTGCAATGCCTCATCTTTGGACTTAAACTCTTCTAGCACTCCTAATGTCATACATGCTAGTGTTGATAGTCCTTGTATATCATCCAAAAATTGCTTAGATAAATCTAATGATGATATGCTTGCTTTATCTTGTTCCAATGATAAAAATGCTTGGTATCCCTCTAACTCTTGCATGAATATTAATGTAGAGGAAACCAAATTAATTGTGGAACAAGATTTGAACTTGAGTAGTTCAAAAATCAATTATTCTTCTTCATCCATCATTCATTGCCTTATGGCTAAATCTTCTTCTAGCAATGATAATAATAATGATGATAATAATGATGAAGACGATGATATGGAAAAGGTTAATGCTTTGCTTCAAAACAAAGGTCTAATGATTCTTAAAGCCCTTCCTAGCAATAAAAGTGCCCAAGCTAACCTCTTTGTAATCATGAGCACCCTAATTGAGCGTGGGGAAACCATTGAGGCTTTGGAAGCAAGCCTTGAAGAAAAAGGTAAGATAGAAAGAGATGATGCTATGGAGAAAGCATCATTAGAAGATGCTCTTGTGGAAGAGCAAGAGACTCGTGCTTATCTAGAGGAGAAACTAGAATCTATCAAGGAGTCTCATAATGATATAATTGCTAAAATCATTAAAGAACGTGACCATGCTCATGCTAAATATAAAGTCATGAAAAATGAAAATGCTAGATTAAATGATGAGCTTGCCAAGTTATATTCTTCTATTCCTAAAGTTAATGATTCTTGTGCTACTAACTCCATTTCTTGTGAAGCGTCTATTATGAAGGAGAATGTTGAGCTAAGGGCTCAACTTGAGTTGCTAACTAGCAAGTATGAGAAGTTGGAAGCAAGTCATGAAAAGCTATCTAGCTCTAATGATAATCTTCTAGCATCCTATGGGAAGTTGGAAGAAAATCATGAAAAGCTAGCTAGCTCTAATGATGAACTTTTAGCATCCTATGCTTGTCTCAAGTTGGCTCATGAGGCCGTCACTACAAAGGTAACATCTTGTGAGCCTCATGTGGACAATAGCACAACCATAACTAAAAATGCTAAAATGCCATGTGCTAGTCCTAGTAGTTCATCCACTAAAAATATTGGTACATCATGTGATGAATTACTTGCTTTGCCTTGTTGTTCTAACAATGAAGCTTCTACTTCCTCTAGTGTTTTTGTTGCCACTAACCATGTAGAGGAAATAAAAGACCTCAAGACCCAAGTCGCTTCTTTGAAGAAGGGCTTGGAAAAGCGTCATGGGGAGAAGAGTGCACTTGACAACATGTTGAGTGTGCAACAATCCCCAAATGACAAGAGTGGACTTGGATTCAACTCCAACAACAAGAACAAGTCCAAGGTTGACAACAAGAAGAAGGGCCAAGTTCAAGTCAAGAATCCGGCCAAGATCACTTGCTTCAAGTGCAAGGTTGAAGGGCACCATGTTCGTGATTTCCCAATGAAGAAGAAGAAGAAGCCTCTTAGTGAGAAGCAACTAGGGAAGCGGCCTCTTGTTCAATCTCGTGCTCAACCACGATTTGAACAAAGGCCACCTCTTAAGAAGACTCAAGTTATTGCTCCTCAAGTTGAGGAGCCTATTAAGAAGTAGAAGAGTCGGTGTTGCTACCTTTGCCGTGGCAAAGGTCATTTTGCTTCTTCATGCACTAACGGTACCCCATCCAACCCTATCATAATTGATGATGCTTATTCTCTTGGGAAGGATAGAGTTGGAAATGTGTTTGCCAAGTATGTGGGAGCTCAAAGTGGTGGTAAGAAAAGCACCATTTGGGTTCCCAAACCTATTGTGACTAACCTCTTAGGACCCAACTCGGTTGGGGACCAACGAGCTCAAACTTGATCAATAGGTGTTTGTGGAGGACATTGGTGATTTGGCTATTTTTGAAGAATTAAGGGATCTTCATGGTTTTATTTCTCAAGCCAAGTCAATTGGATTATCACATACCTATCTCATATCCAATGCTTCCTCCTTGAGGTAACATGTATTTAATTCATATATTCATTGAAAGTTGCTTGCTCCCTTGCATGTGTTAGTTTTGTTCCTAGCATGTGCTTGTATGTGATATGCTTCTTTCCTACTTGTCTTGTTAGTCAAGGTTATGTATGATAGTTGTATATCATGTATGTGTAATTTGTGTGTTGAGCTTCATTGAATCTTGTGTTGATTTCAATTGGCTTTTTGAGATATTAATGGACTATCCCATTTTGGGGGAGTGATGTGCTTTGTGCACTTCACAAACCTAAAAATGTGTATACATGACGCACACCACCTAGTATTGATATTTCAATATTATCTAGCTACTATGTGGTATGTCATATTCATGAGAAATTTAAATTCTACAATGTCTATTAATTTCTCTAGTTGGTTTTATTTGCCTCTTGTTTAAAAATAAACTGAATTATCACATTATGGGGGAGTAATAAGCTATGTGCATATTACAATACCATAAAAATGTGAACATTTGAGGTTTGCCACCTAGATTTGATATTGCAAATTATATTTCTCCTATGTGGCATGTTTGCTCGAACAAGTTACAATTTCCTTTTGGTTATCCTTTGGCTCTTGTTTTCATGGGTTTGCTTGGTGTGGTTTTTCTCTAATATCCATTTCCATATATTATGTGAGAAACCATTTGTTTCATATTATTCTAACCATGGCTTTGCCGGTTGGTTCGAATAGTTGAAACTACCAACAAACCTTTTAAATATGGTGTGTTTATTTATTATCTCTTGCCATATGTTTTATCTTGTGAGGATGACATTTGATATCTCTACTCACCGGGAAAAAATATTTCCTTTTGCTCATTGTCCTTGGACAATAGATATACACATTTGTGGTAGAATATTTTTGTTCATCCTCATATTGGCTCTTGCGTTAATTTTCCTATTTATTGCCTTCTTTGCCTCTTGCAAGGATCCTTTTTCATTTGGTAGTGTTTAGTGTTGGAAATAAAATGTGGAGAGTAATGATCCCTTGTGCATGCATTTTGTATTCAAATGCAAATATCAAAGATAATGCATGGATCTTGGGGGAGCATTCCTTTTTTTTTTGAACACTATCCTTTCTATCAATATTTGATCCTTTCAATTGGGATTTGATTCTTTATCTTGTGTTGGTACCTTTAATTGGTATTAATTGGAATTTAATATCTCCTCCATAGATATTTGTTCCAATTGATATTTATTGTGGGAGTCTTGATACCTTTTGCCTTATTTTAACTTTACTTGATTTCGGTCAAGTATCACCCTCTTCTTGGTATCTTTTCTCCTAGTTGATATTTTTTTGTTTTAATTGGTATCTTATTTTTCAATTGGTGTCTTATCGATCATTTGTTGTGTCGATTTGATTCCTTTTGATATCACACTTCATGTGTTGATGTGTTTTGGAATCAATCATAGGTTGATTTGATTTCTCCTAATTCATGTGTTGATTTGGATTTTGATATAATTTGGACAACCTTTTTTGGTTCACTTTGTGTCTTCGTCCAAATTGTATCTCTTTTGGTTCTAGAAATTCTTTGCATGCTCGGTTACTAATTTATATTATTTTAGCATGCTTATCTTTCTTGATCCAATATATAGGGGATACTCCACCGAATCCTAAATCGGCTAAGATGTGCATGAAATTCAATTTCATATCTATATGCACATATTTATGTGGAGTGTTTCCTATATATTGTAGTTGATCTAACTACTATGGAACCCAATGAGTTTGGGAACCATTTTGTATTCTAATTTCGTTTTTGGTACAATGGAGATGCATTGGATGCTTGCCTCATTCATAAGGAAGGTGTTCTCACCGTGTGATTGTCGGAGTCAAGCTTTGATGTCAAACCAACTCTCATCATCTTCATCACCAATGTCATCTCGGTAACAAGTATCTATCCCATGCATAATTTCCTAGTATCCAACCTTGTGTAGGTTCTCTCTTGGCATGAAATCCTTTATGTCCAATTGTTGTGGTTTTGGCTTATCTTCTTCACTTGATATATCTTTGTGATATGTGTGATGAATTTGCAAAAACCTTTTTTCTTCAATTGATATTATTTCCTTTGTGATACTTGTTGCCTAGTTCAAAGCATCTCCACTATCTCTTGTTCCCTTAGTGATATGTGTGATGCATTTGATATATTTGAAGTTCATTTATATACAATGAGATAAATTTGAGCTATGTGCTATGCGTTTAAGCAACAATCTCATTTGTATATTTATGACTTCCTTTTGGATACCCTGTTCTTCTTTTTTCCAAACCATTTCGTATGTATATGTTTCTTTGCGGATGTATATCTTCAATGGTTTGTCCAATTAGAAACCTATACATATGAGAGAGGTCACCTTTTAGTTGGTATCCTAATTCTTTTGAGCCACCTTGTTTTTCATCTATAATTCTTTGGGGGTTCCAAATTTGTCTCGTGAGTGCTTGTCTTATGTTTATTGGTATCTTTACACACTCATGTATTTGTTGGATCTTTTGACTTCATGCTTACCTTGGTGAGCATGTTGAATTTTATTGGCTAAATGTTCTCACTAGCTTTTGGCATTTTCAATTGGTTTTAGTTTCCAATTGGTATCCCTAAGCTTGTGGACATATTTCTCTAAAAGATCTTTTTATCTCGATTGGGCCTATCTTCTGATGAATTTTTTGAAAATTGGTATCTTCTTATGGCTCAACCACATCTTTGGTGCAAGTGCTATGATTTGCTTTTGCATTATGCACTCTTGCACTTGTTGCGTGTTCTAGATAATTTTGGGGAGCGAGGATACCATATTTGTGCACTCCTCATTTGTGCATGAACATTGGGGAGCTTCTCCGTTTTTATTTAGAACTCTCGCTTTGGATCTTTTTGATTGCTTTTCTCCTTTGTGGAGATGTTTAAAATGATTTCATCCTTTTTGCAATCTTTTGATCCTCAATATAGTTTGATTTCCTCTAATTTATTCGTTAAAAGGGATTGCCATCACCTTTATGGAGGAACTCATACTATATTGGCTCTCTAAATTTTTCTTCCCATTTCGGCAATCGATGCCAATGGGGGAGAAGTTTAGAGGGTTTAAGGGAATTTGATTTTTTTTGCTTTTGTTGCATTTGACCTTAATGCGCTTTGCATCCTTGCTTGTTTGTCTTGCAAGGATGCTTTATTCATTACATAAACCCTCTTAAAAGGGATTGTCATCAATTACCAAAATGGGGGAGATTGAAAGTGCATGGTTGCCCCCATACATGTTTTTGGTAATTAATGACAATCTCTATGGACTAATATTTGCATTGAGCTATATTTGTAGGTGTCCATTTGCTTGCTTGTCTCCATTTGTTGGAGTCAAGGTCTTGCTTGTTCTCCATGTGTTGGAGTCAAGGTTAAGGGAAGAAGATCATTTATTGATCAAGGCCAAGGTGTTCGTCATCAAGACAAAGGCCAAGTGAAGATATGCCGAAGAGAGCGTCTCCCATCTTGGTGTATGGGGGAGCATCAAGTGAATCTTCACCGAAGCGCAATCGAGGAAGGTGGTGCGTCTTGAGGAGATGAAGATCGTCTTCATCGACCTCAAGTGGTTTAAGCGCAAGGCAAAGGTATGATCTTGATAGGGTTTCTATTTTACCGGTCTCATGTTGTTTAGTGAGAGACCGGGCTATAGGATAGATAACCGTACTATCAAGAGGGGCTCTCGACCGAATATCTTGATCGTATCGTCGTATGGAGCACAAACCTTTGCATCCATGCATTCATCTTTATTGGTTCTTATTTGTCTCTTATCGTGGTGTGGTCTTGGTGCTTGTCGTGCTTGTCATGACAAAGCCAAGTTCACCGAAAACGGTTTTCATATGCGTCTTCTATTGCGGTTTCGGTATTGGAGATTTTGCCGGTTCATCCGTGCGGGAGATTTATCTCTTCCATTTCTTTGCAAAATCTCCATTACTTGTTTGCCATTTTCAAAGGTTGCTTTTGTTGTCCTCTTTCCAACAAAATTGGTTTTACTTCATTCGGACTTCAATTGCAAAAGTTTCGGCATTTCCGGTTTTCAAAAAGGAGTTTTTAACTTTCCCCATTTGGTTTTATAATATTTTCTTGGACTATGATGTTTCTATGCATATTCTTGTTGTGCTCGTTGTGACGATTCCAACGAGTCCAAGATTATCGAAAACGGAGTTTGTGGGTGAAAGTTATTGCATTTCCGGTTTGCAAATGGGAGCTTTTACCTTTCCCCATTTATTTTTATATTATATTCTTGGACTATGATGTTTCTCTGCATATTCTTGTTGTGCTCGTTGTGACGATTCCAACGAGTCCAAGTTTATCGAAAACGGAGTTCGTATGCGAAAGTTATTGCGATGTTATTTTCGGAAAAATTTTAAACAGATATTTGAGAAGAGAAAAAAAAGGGATGCCGGGCCGGCCCGGCCGGCCCCTGGCCGGGGCGAGGCCAGAGGCCTCGGGCTGCCTCCCGGCCCTCTGCTCGCTGCCTGACCGGCCCAGGCCGGGACCAGGCCGGCTGGCTCGGGTGGCATCCCGGCCCAGCTCGCTGCCTGGCCGGTCCCAGGCCGGGGGCAGGCCGGCCCATCTGTGTGCTGCCGGTTCGGTTCTGTGTCTTCGATCGCTGCTGCGTTTCCAGGCCGGCCAGGCCGGCTCCCGGCCGGCCCCAAGCCGGGAACTCTGCAGCCATTTTTGTCCCTCTTTTTCCCCTCCAACGGCTCCTTTTTGGAGCCACCTATAAAAGGGGCTTCTTCCCCATTTTTCTTGTAGATCTCATCCCTTGCTCTCTCTCCTCCATTGCCAACATTTTGAGAGCTCGATTCCCTCTAATCCCTCCGATGATTCTTGCCCAAATTTAGGGAAACAAGAGAGGAGATCTAGATTCATCTTTCCACCAAACAAAATCTCCTCTAAGTGAGGGGAACTCGTGGGATCTAGATTTTGGAGTTCTTGGTGTTTCTCCTCCGTTCTTCCTCCTAAATCCCTCCATAGCATTAGTTGCTTTGGTTGGATTTTGGGGAGAAGAATTTGACCACTTGGTGTGTTCTTGCCCTTTTGCATTTGTTGCATCGGGTTGTGCTCCCCACGGTGATTCGTGGGATTGAAGGTTGGGAGCTTGTTACTCTTGGGTCATTGGACCCTAGACGGTGGTGCCGTGAAGACTTCGGCTTGTGTAGCTTCGGCACGCTTTGGGAGCCCCCAATTGAGTTGTGGGTGTGTGCCCCAAAAGTTGTAAGGGCTCCGGAATCTGCCCCGAAGGATTCCGATAGTGGAAGGTGAACCAAACCTTTGGGTGCGGTTCATCAGAGAATAGGGTGAGGCCTTTGTGGCATCTTGAGTAGGCCTTTTGTGGCGAGCTCACACCCCTCCAACGAGACGTACTCCCTTAACAAGGAGGAACTTGGGAATAAATCCTCGTCTCCGCGTGTCTCGGTTATTTCTATACCCGAGCTTTTACTTATGCACTTTACATTGTGATAGCCTTCGTGCTTGAAGTTTATATCTAGCTATCACCTTGTTGCTTGCCTTGTTGTCATATTGCTTAGCATAAGTTGTTGGTGCACTTAGGCAAACCTAGTATATTAGGTTGTTGGCTTGTTAATTTAAACACCTAGTTTTATTCCGCAATTATCAAGCCCCTAAATAGAAAAAGTTTTAATCGCCTATTCACCCCCCCCCCTCTAGGCGACATCCGGGCATAGCTTGTTCTTTCAGATTGGGACCGTGTTGCTACAGAGTTTGAGAAGTATATAAATACCAGTCCAAAATTCTATTCTATCGTCGTTCTTTGACAAACTACTAATGCGTTCTGAAACGTCATGATTACGTAGGTTTGTTTTCTTGGGTCAGGTGTACCAATGTTTGCGGAATACATAACCGTGTAGTAAGTATGAACACTGAAGAAACTCAGATATGGTTTAGCGATCTCTAAGAGAATGATGCCATGATGACTGTTCATGGAGAGTCATAGATGACCTCGTTGGTGGATTCCCTGGCCACACCAGCAACAGCAGACATGACATGTGCGGGCTTTCCATCAGAGAAGACGCCTATTTGCTATCATTGAATACGGAATATCTGGACTGATGCTTGGTTTGTAGTGATTTTACAGTTGGGAGTAAAGTGAAATATCAAATGGCTTCCTCTAATTAGTTACTAATAACCCGTGTTATGGATCTAGGAGACTAGGACTCTTAAACATAAATCACGAGTAATTCAAAATCAGTTAGCTATTTAATTGGTTATTGCATATAACAACAAGAAGCAGTAGCAACTGTATTTTTAATCACTTTTATAACTCCATACTTTGCTTGAACTTGCTTTCTTATCTTGAGTTTTCGGATCTTACTCGAAAAGGACGTTGAGTGAGATCCTGCAAAGTTAGAACGCCGTGCTATAAATGATATCCTATAAGTTATGTGCTTTGCCTTGTACATATAGGTTAGACTGAAAACTTTGAGTTCCATTTTGCAGGGGAAATGCGATGACCATGAAGCGTATGTTTTCTTGCATAATTACCCCCAGCCTTACCAAAACGGATACTGAGCAAAGTTATGCCAGTTCTTCAAGTTGGAGCCATTGGAACAATAATGGCTGGTGATCAGATTTTCCCGAGACTTGGAATTGCTCCACCTCCATGGTTTTACCAATTGCGTGCCAATAGATATGGAACCATGGCGACAATTTGGCTATTTGGCAATTTTGCTCAGTCTTTCCTGCAAAGTTCTGGTGCCTTTGAAGTTTACTGCAACGGAGATTTGGTACGTTTCCAATATCTAAGACACCATTCTGTTTCTCTTCTGTTAACACATAAATTGCTTTCCTGCATGTTTGCATCATGAAATAAGATTCAGGAGTACCCAACATTTTTCCAAGTATATTCAAGATTTACTTCCAGAGACAAAATCTACCCTTTTGCCTTGTTGGGTTATCAGAAAGATGTTATTTAATGAGATTCTATCACTTTTCCTAGAAAAAAGTCACTACATGGACAACGCTTGATTTCCTTTTTTTTTAAACGGCAAGGCTTGATTTACCTACATAACTTGAGCAGTAATACACATATACGTTTGTCCCTTACTGAAAATTTCTTCCACCTTTTCAGGTTTTCTCAAAATTAGCTGAACAGAGGTTCCCTAGCGTGTTTGAGCTGCGTGATCTCATCGGCAGCAGACTGCCACGTTCTCCATTTGGGAAAAATGCGGGAAACACCTTGTTTTAGACGAGAATATCATGTTCCGCGCCGTTGTAGTTCTACCAAGGTAGCTATCTGATGTTGATCATTTCGAAGCTCCCACAGCTTGCTTGCCTGTAAACACTGTGTGGTTTGTAAAGGTCCTAAAAAATAACTTTGTCACGACTCACGAGACAGTGACAGTCTGATACTATTCTATGATCGCCTCTCATAATCGTGATTCCCTGATACTGCTATGCTACTGGCGGAAGTTTGAAAATCTTCGCTCCAAAATTTGAGTCCTGCTTTTGGGATGTTGCGTTTTAGCGAGTCCGTTTTTGAATGCGTTGTGTCATTTTATCGGATTCATTGCTTTTTTAGTGGCATGTATCCGGTTCGTTCTCATCAAAGCTGACTTTTAGGTGAAATGAATGTAAATAGCCCATGGGCTACTTTGAGCTCGTAGATGGCCCAGGTGAGGTGTAGGACATTTTGGTGGGATTTCTCGAACCTGAAACAGGAGTCAAGGGGTCTCTTTGTCGTCTTCTCTGCGGGACACGGGACCCTTCCTTTTGGTCAGAGCCGCATGGACCCCTTCTTCCGGAGGAAAATCTTATAGGACCAGGGTGGTACGCTCACAGGGCTGGACCAACTCCTCCAGTTGACGTACAAATCTCAAAGCAATCTGACAGCTTATCCCCAACTTAGGTTATTAGGGAAGGAGCGTACGACTCAGGAGATGAATCTGTCGTCCGGCACCACCGGCAACGTGCCCGGCGAGCTTTTTTTTCCAACCGGGCTACCTCCTTTCCATTATACTTTCGTAATAGAAATACAAAGTCTTTTTCTACGGAACGAACACGTGCCCGGCGAGTTGTAAGAAGCAAATGATGAGCCGACTTCAGAATAAGACGCCCACATCGAGCCGGCCGGACCGAGCACCGCACTCAAGCATCCCCGCTGCTTCGGCCAACGGGAGGACGCAATCCCGCTCATGTCGCCGCTCGTCATGTTGCTGCCGTCGGCGGGGAAGTTGTCTTTAGCCTGAGCAGGGCTCATACGGCCCGGGTCGTACAGCTACACTTGCTGAACCAACGAATCTCAATCATATCATACTAATTCCCAATCTTCCTCCCTGGTCTCATCTCTCTGCAATGGCGCATCAGCGGACGGCAACGGTGCCAGCATGCCGCGAGCTACGCCGACCATAGCTGGGGTTTACGAAACAGCAACCAAGGGAGTGCGCGGCCGGCGCGCCGACGCCGTGGACGCCGGGGAGAGCAGAGAGCTCCATTCAAACCGTCGAGGAGCATGGCCATGGACACCGGGGGGGAGCAGCGAGTGCATGTCGATCGGCCGACAAGCATGGTCGTGGACTCTGGGACGAGCAGGAAAACTGCATCGGCGTGGACCGTGGAGAAGGAAACAGGAATCGCTTTAAGATTCGTTTCTCTACGCGTCGCTCGCACAAGTTGGTCCAGCCACAGGAGCCGTACGACCCGGTCGTATAGGATTTTTCTCCCCTTCTTTCCCCCACCACGGCACCACAGATCGCTCACCTCCAGAATCACAAAACCCTCCCCAAAATGCGCCCCCTGCTCCGACGCCTCGCCGGTGCCGTCTCGGCGCCCCTCGGCCGCTCCCTCCGCACGGCTGCCTCGCGCCCTCCTTGGGCCATGGTCTATAGCAAGGCGGCGCTGGGCGCGTAAGGGGCACCGTCGCCGGGCGCGCGCGCGTCCTTGGACCTCGACGCGGCCCCATACGTCTCGCACATCTCCGTCCCCGCCCACCTCGCCGACGGCATGGACTTCGCCGCCGCAAGCGTCCGCGCCACGAGATCCGACGGCCTCCTCCTCCTCGACCTGGCCGAAGCCCGCCACCTCCCTTCCGGCCCTCCGGGCGAAAGTGAGTCCCTGGACAGACCAATGCTACTCGAACTGGCCGCGGGTGGCGCCGCCTCCGAGCTGGACGTCGCGCTCTTCGTCTGCAACCCTCTCAGCAGCCAGCTGTTCCGCCTCCCGGTCCCGGACATGGATGTCGCCAACACGAGCACGGGCTTCGGCTTGCTCACCCAGTCCGACGGCTCCCACGGCCCACCTGATCGATTCGTGGTCGCTCAACTCAGCTGCAGGGCAGGGGACAACCGCAAAGTCCTGCGCCGGTTTCTGTCCGACACAGGGGAGTGGGACGAGCGGCAGCTGTTCGTTCCGGCCACCATACCTGATTGGCCACGAATGCAGATAGACACGAACCACGATATTCTGGCGTTGGGCGACCGGCTGTGGTGGGTCGACCTCACCTGGGGAGCTTTCTCTGTCAATGCCATCTCCGACCGGCCAGAGTATCGATTCGTCGAGCTGCCCCAGGGCAGTGTGCTCTCGGTCTCGGATGTCAACATGACAACGGAACATATGATGTTGGGCAAGCGCCGGCTCATGGGTGTCAGCGAGGGGAAGCTGCGCTACATTGAAGTGTGGACTGAAAAGGAGCCGTTCGTGATCAGCTCGTTTTCGCTCGACGACGATGAGGGATGCTGCTGGAAGCTTACACGTAGGACAACAGTTTACCTACTCTTGCCCAACAAACGCAAACCACTGGAAAAGGACATGCCGTGGATTGTTGCCATAGATCCATTCAACGCAGACATTCTGTATTACCAACATGGTCACACCATTATTGCCATGGACATGGCTAAGGGGGAGGTGATTGGGAAGAGACCTTTTCCACATAGCATCAAAGGTCTAAGCCTGTACAACAATGCTTTCTTTCTGCCGTGCTTGCTCCCAACATGGCTTGAATCAAACCATATCCCTGGTGCAGGTATACACATACTTCTCTAAGTTGCTTGTTCCGTACATTGGATAATTCAGCTCTGAAATTCGTTGCACTATAGTTGTTACATTGCACAGGTTTTGATTTACCATTTTCTCAAATCATGTACTCGGAAACCTGTGCATAGCATGGATTGTTTTGTTGATACTTGATAGAGACCAACTGTAACTGTATTGAAGTTTCTGTAGGCAGAGACACAGAGTGATCTGTTTATCTTCAGCGATAGCTTAAATGTTGTCTAGACTTATTCACTGATAATAAGCTAAGTAAATTGTCCATCACTTCCTGTGCTTATTAAAATATAGAAGGCGGAATTCGGTATTACTAGAGAATCTGATGTATTTTGTTGATTACATTGGCATTGGACTGTCTGTCATGTAAAAAATAGTTTGCTTCTATAAATAGCTCAATTCTTGCCGTAATTAACAAACGTAGACTTAGTCTTGTGCCGTTCAATTTAATTTAAGGGACCCTTTCAAGCAAGAATACCAATTGCAAAAGGAAGACCTTGGCTGACATGTTGGTTCGCGCAGATAGAGACGAGAAAAGTTGAATCGTTCCAGCAACTTATTTGTGGTACTTTCTGTTAACTATTTGTTTACACCTTGTTTCTTTCGATGTTATTTCATATCCCATGTTTTGGACTTTTGGTCATGTTTATGGGTCACTATATCGGTCATGTTTACAAATCACTATGTTGAACTGATTATCTTAATTGTTTAATATTTATATTACGGTACTATTTTTGTCCTTTATTCCAACTCGTTTGTTCGTGTTGAGTTTCATATGGCAGTCACCGGGGAAAGCAAGACTAGTGTATTTATTGCTTTGTTGAGCAATGATGAAAAATGCTTAGGCAAGTGGTATTCATATATTCAACACTCATGCCCATGTATAGGTAGCACTTACAATCATAAAAACTGTTCATTTAGCTGTTCTGCAGCAGTATAAGTATATAACTCGTATCACACACATACTCTTGAATGGAAAACAATGTGGAACTGATTTTTTAAATATTAATCTAAATATATGTAAAATATACAAAGTTCATTTATGCACTGATAAAATTATGCAATAGGATTGAATAAATTCGCAACTGAACTCTGAAAATTATAGGAGTACATCATTTGCAAGAGAGAACTACCCACTGACTGCCAATATCGTGTACGCACTGCCCATTTTTCTTACAGTGACCGCGAAGTATTATTATACCTGCCCCCTGCCAAATTTTGTCGGGGAACACTTTTCTGATTTACCAGGCATGTCTTATTATTGCCAAGTTAAAACTTGGAGTTTGAAAAAAATCATAAGGGTTATGGAGCTTAGCAGAGCATCTTCGTTATGATGAACCATTATTTTTTAGCGTTGATAAGTATTATCACGTACTGATCTTGCCTAAACTGAATTATGCTTTTTTCTGTTGCTACTTCGCCACATGACCATATCGTAATTTTTTCCTTCAACAGAAAATAAACAGAGCATCTTGCTGTGTGCAGGTGGCATCTCATATTTGTAATTGCTCCAAAGCAATATGAATGGGAATCTGCCTGTGCTGTTGTTAACTCCTAAACTCATGTTTCTGTTCACTTGTAGTTATATTGAGCTCAAGAAGAAATTAAAGGAGCAAAATATATCTCTTGTTTATGTTTGGTGTTTTCTCCGTATCAGTGTTCATATGTCTCTAATGTCCTTTCTTTTTCAGAATCATGTCACTCATACAGCAGGACATCACTCATGTTTACATTTTGGTTTGCAGGTTACTTCAGTTATGAAATAAAAGTTGGTTTTGGATGACTAGGAATTGATGGTGGTGGTTTCCTGAATTCTCATTTTGGAGGGAATTCCATGAGAAGTTTGGGTTTATTAGGCTTTGCTGATGCACTTGCTCAATCTCAGTTTGGGCAGAAGTCTGTCGAAAAGTTTTTAATATTTTGGCTCTGCTGGTACTCCTATTCAATTTCAATAGAATGGCTTGATTTCTTGGGAATTTCAGCATGGAAAGACAGTCAGCAGCAACATGACACAACGTTACGCGCTCTTATTTTGAATGGGTTAATATATTTGGGAAGTTAGAATTGTTGGTCATTATGGTGCCTAGACCTCCTTATAAATTATTCTGTACTATTATGCAATTTAAATATTGCAATAATTTATATTGAAAAGACGATAGCCAATTTCTGAGAATGCTTACTCTTGAATCGAATAGGTATGTAAGGTTTTAAACCAAGGTGTTCTTGTGTTGTTTTGGATTCTGAGGATAAGATTCATCCTGGGAATTGACATGTTGAGAGGGACATGTATTTCAGAGATGTTTAAGGTGCTTTGAACTGTGGCTGTGCTTTGAAACAAAAAAGGAACCTTTCCCCGTGGACAGCAAAACTGGAGTTAGCACATCATCATATTTGTTGCCCAACATTGCGCATCTTTCTAAGATATCGGAAGAAAAATGTGGTTAGATAGTATAGCAGTATAGTGAAAAGATCACATAGGAATGTCAGGTCCGTTAACGCTGAATGCAACGCAAGCACAGGTAGTGTGTACACAGGCTGCCATAAGCCCATGACCTGAACATTATGAAGTTCAAAATGAAGCAAGAAGAAGCACTGTTTTCACCGAAATGCGCCTCATGGTTTGTCCTCTTGAGCGTCTGCAGTACTCCAAATTACAAAGAGAGATGATCAGCGGTGTGACCAGTGTGCCGTGTGCGTGCTGCGCTGGCCAAACTGGTTCGGCCGCGACAAGTTTGCAACGCATACAAAGCACCAAATTGGCTACTCTCATGGACCAAGCTGCATCCTTCCTCCGAGAAGCCACTAGCGAGCAACAGAGAGGAGCGAGAGCACGCGCACGCACACCCTACCAGTCTCGCTCGCTGGATCTGATGGTGGTTTGCTCGCGCTGTCTCGCTTCGCTTGTGCCAGGCCGGCGTCGCGGCGTCCCTGCGCCGCGCCGGGGCAGCCGGGCAAGGAGTGGGAGCAATGCCACCGGCGTTTCGTCGGCGCGCCGGTGCGCTCGGGCAGCGCGGAGGGAGAGGCTCGCCGCCGCCGGGGAAGGGAAGGCAAGGGTGGCGCAGCCGGCCCTGGCCGACTCCGCCGGCGCAGGAAAAGAAGAGCCTCGCGCTCGTGAGGGTTTTGGCCAGGTGGGCCGGGCCGAGAAAAGAGCCCGCAAGCCCACGTAGTGCCCAGAGCCCGGCGCCGCGATGGCGTGTCAGCACCCTTGAAATACTCGCCTTGGCGCCCGAAGGTAACCGTCTCAACCAACTCGCTGGGCTCGCCTCTCCTCTTCGCCGGAGCGCCAAGAACCCATCATCCCCACCCACCTCTCCCTCTCCCTCCACCGCCTCTCTGATCTTCGGCGGTCCAGCAGCGCCGGCAGCGACCGATGGACCACTTCCACGACAGGCACCACGTGTGGCTGCGGAGCCGCGTGCACGGCACCTACCTCCACGCCGACGAGGACGGCCGTGGCGTCTCCCTCAGCAGTCGTCGGGCGTCCATGAACGCCGCGTGGGTGGTGCACCGCTACTACGCGGACGACCAGCACGTGCTCCTCCACAGCGCCGCCTACGGCCGCTACCTCGCCGCCACGGGCGCCTCGACCCCGCACGGCTGCCGCGGCTTCCGCGTCGAGCAGCGAAACTACGACGAGCTTGAGGGAGGGGCCATCAGGTGGCATGCCATCAGGACCGGGGACAACATCGTGCTCCGCCATGCCGCCGGCCACCGCTACGGCTACCTCCGCGCCAACGGGAGGCACCTCCCCTGGAACGCGGACGTCGTCAGCGTCGACGACCTCAGGAACATCAGCACCATGATGGAGTGGGTGGTGGAGCCCATCCCCACCACCGAGCGCGCGCCTCGCCTTCCGCGTCCGAATAGGGCGAGTTCGCCATGCCCGCTTCTGGATTCTTCGAGAATTACTTTTAGAATTCTGCGGCACAGATCGATCGAGTGAATAGGTTCTTGAATGCCGTTACTCTGCATCGGAATTTCACCGCGGGACTGACACTTGTGTTAATTTCACTCGCCTGGGAGAAATCCTTGGTTCTGTTCTTGGCATCTTGCAAAATTCGCGCTTCTTGGGAGCATTTCTTGGTTGCTGCCCCTGTTTCTTGACTTCCTGCGCCTCCGTATTTGTGTTTTCGGTCATAAAATTCAGCGCAGTACTACCCTGCTTCTTTGATCTCTGAATATAACCATGGTTCAACTCAACACAGCTCCGCCACCACCTCACCGCCCTGCTCTGGTCACGGGTGGTGGTGCTAATGGGGAACGGCGAAGACGCTTCGTTCGTTTTCAGGGGAAGGTCCGTGTTCCGCCTGAGGAACGAGGTGGCCAGACGGCTGGGCATCATGGGGGACGCCATCAACAACCTCGGCATGTACGTCCGAGCGGGCACATACGGGCGGTTTACCCCACTCGTCGTTGACCTACCCCGTAGCGGACATACCCTCGCAATCACGGCCGAGCCGCCAGGTGAGAGACCCTGATATGTTCTGGATTCTGGAACTAGCAGATACTATTTGCTGCATGGCCATGATCCTTTGGGGTTTGTTTTAATGGAGTGCTAATATGCCTGTGCTTGGAAAGATTGTACTGAAACCATTGTACTCCGATATCTGATTATTCGAAATGGTAGTAGTATCAAGAAACTGTTGTAGTCATTAATAAAGAAAACTGTTGTAGCCTGAAAACCACGTTACTGAAACTGTCGCTAATTTGCTTCAGTTGTAGTCTTGTAGGTATAAGTAAAAGTAGCTGAATGGAAATAGTACTGTAGATATTTACATTGTGCCTGTTGGATTTATCAGTACGTGTACATATGCTAAAAAGTTGTCCAAAGCTAGTTGGTTGCTGGGTAAAATCATTTCACGGGTCACTTGTTCATACTCCACCTTCATATGGAAATTATTTATTTTGAAACAACTGTCCTTGTTTCAGCTGATTCAGTTCTTCAATTTAATACCATGTGCTGCTAGTGATAAACTTTGGAACTGGAAAACCCAAATCAGTCCACTCATCTCAGTTCAGCTTCACAAAGAAGATAATGATTTAGCCTATTGTAATTGTTTCGAATAAATATGTGCAAAATTTTGCAGGCTAGTTTCCGCACATTGCATTACTTTCAGGTTTTATACATTATCTGTATTCTTGATCTTGCTGTTCACTTGTTATAGCAATATGGGATTATTAGATCTGCTGCAACGGTTGCAGTTCCTGTGGCATGATGCCTAACTGCTTCGCTGTTTTCTGCTAATTCAGCTAACTTGGAGCCGCGATACCCGGATTTCGATGCTGAGTAGAGAAAGACCAGAGCAGGTCTCCTGACTGTTGCCTTACAGTTCACCTCTTCAGAAGTATTGCTACCTCGGACACCTCGACATTAGAATTCTTAATGTTTTGCACAGGGATATAGGTTGAGAAAAACTCTGTGGCTCGTGACATTGCTTTGATCTCGCGGCTCTAAAAATTCAGAACCCGTTTGAACAATTTGGCAGTGACGTTGGCTTGAAATGGCCGCATTGTTACTCTGGCAAATACTTTCGCTGTTAGCTGCATTTATCGCTGTGCCGTTTCAAGTTTAAGTCCAACAAGAGAGGTCACTCTTTCTAATCTTGTTTGGTTGTTATTGGCAACAGCAGCAACCCTGACCTACATTTTGTGTTGGTCTGGTTTAATTCTGTCATGAGTACCAGGGTGTAAAATTCTGAAGTGGAAAATTCTGTGGAATTTGGATAATAATTCTACAATGAAGGTTGTTCTCAGTTTACGATCCTTCTTCATTCCAGTTTCAGTGCACTGACCACTGCAGTTATTTTGTTATTTTTATTTTGAAATTCACGTACATTTTATCCAGTTTGAGTCAATCACTGTTCCATATATACTTCCACAAAAAATCTCTTGTTTATGTTTGGTGTTTTCTTCGTACCGGTGTTCAGATGGCTATAGTGTCCATTTCCTTTTCGGAATCATGACACTCATGTTTACATTTTGGTTTGCAAGTTACTTCTGTTGTGAGATAAAAGTTGGTTTTTGGAGGACTAGGGAATTGATGGGTGGCAGTTTCCTGAATTCTCATTTTTGTTGGAATTCCATGAGAAGTTTGGGTTTATTAGGCCTTGCTGATGGACTTCCTCGCTCTTAGTTTGTGCAAAAATCTGCCAAAAAGGTATTCCTACGATCATCATATTTGAACATCTTCTAAGATATCGGAAGAAAAATCGGCCTGGGTACTATAGTATACATAGCAGCAAGATCATATGGGAATGTCAGGTCCATTAGTGCACCGAAAATTTAACACTGAGCAACGCAAGAACATGTAGTATGTACACAGGCTGCCATGACCAGAACATTACTGAAAAAGATGTTTATGTAGTATGAAGTGCCAATGAAGCAATTAGCACTGTTTTCAGCGCATGGTCCATTCACCTTGTATTTGCATTGCTCGGGCTGTGGCATGCTCTCAGGAAGCAGTCACCGACCGCCCAGGGTAAGAAAGCCCCTGCAGCAACAGAATACTAGTTGGTCCAGCTAGGAGGAACACGGATGCCCCTTTAGGCCTCATTTGGTGCTCCGGGAAAACAGAGGGATCCCGGTCAGATTCCAGGGACAGAGAACCATGTGGTAAACTCACCCAGGGAATTCTGCAGGACCATTTGGTGAGGCCCGGGGTAAAGAAATATCGGCCCACCCCCAATTCCCCTGGAGGAAGAAACACTACCCTCGACTCGTGGGGGGAAATCACCGTCTCTCTCGCTTGGCTCACGAATACCATCCACGACACCCCATTGATCCATCACTTCTTCGACCAGTGGCCCACCGATGCGCAAGATCGGGATCTGTAGCCTGCCTCCGCTGCGCACGATCTAGCCCGCCGCCGCTACGCACGATCTGGCCCGCCGTGGAGGCGCATGCTCCGGCATCGCCTCCCGGATGTCGTCTACCATTCCCGGCAACGCCCCTCCCTCTACTCCGGTGTGTGGAGGCTGGATCCAACGCGGGTTGCGATCATCACGGATAGGGCGTCAGTGGAGGGTCACGTCCAGCTCCGACACGACGTAGGCCAGCTACCTTTCCACGCGCAGATGGTTCCCAACTTCCTCGCCGGCGTGGTCCCTTTCCACCCGTGTCGCCAGTGGACTAGATACCCGACTTTCCTCGCCAGCATGGCCTGATCGGGGCGCTGGAGTATGTGGGGGAGGCGAGGAATTGAACTCCGAGCGAGCTCACCGTCGCTGCGACTGAGAACCACTTCGAGGAGCTTCCCTGGGAAGGGCGACGCAGCTGTTCCCAAATGGTGATTTGAATTTTCCACGGTTTTCCCATTTTGTCCAGAATACTCCACCGAGGCGTTATTTCCCTGGGCATATCTCCCCTGGCTGGCAGACAGAGCCTTAGGGACACCATGAGCAGTAGGGAGCTCCGATTGTATCTATATCTCTTATAAAACAAAATCATACTAATATGTACTACATCATTTTTCTATCTCAACATGCAAACTATCCATATCACACACTATTTTTATCAATCAATTGTCCATATCATCTTCACTAACAATAATTAATAATAGTATTCTCTCCCGACCGATTTAATTGTTATGGATGCCAATAGAGTACTACTAGCATATGTGAATGGACTGCGTCAATCAATTCGGGTTGGAGGTAGTCATCTTTCATGCAACCTATCCACAACCTATCCATGTCATCTTTTTACAGCCATATAATTGTCCAAATCACTAATATTTAGTCCTCAAATATTCAACAATTTCACGCGTATTAAATTTAGTGTATCGACTATTATGATCAACTCAATCTTGACAATTGAATATTTCATGTGCGTTATACCTATTTCATTTACATAATAATTTTATAAATAAATTTCTGTAGCAATGCGTGAGATATTCTTGTAGTAATAAGCAATACCACACGAAAATTGAACAGACCTACTGAGGTGTAGCTACAAATGCTGAAAATATGTGTGTGTGTGTGTGTGTGTGTGTGTGGGGGGGGGGGGGGGGGGGGGTACATAAATAGATGATTCGGCAGTGGTACTATTTTTATTTATTTTTACGATTAGTGTGCTGAGCTGGTCGAGCCGCAACCAACGTTCCATGTCACTTTTTTTAACCGTGCTCGGCCTGCATGCCAGAAAAAACGGGTTGGTTTGGATATGCTTGCGAAGATGCTCTTAGAGCTCGAGCACGCGATGGAGACGGACGGTCGAGGATGTCCCCAAAGAGGAGAATGATAAGAGGTTAAAATGGAGGATAATTTATCGGCTTAGGAGGGATGAAAATGCAAATGACAACACAAGACAACAACAATATCAACATACGGGGGAAATCCGCTGCCACTACGAGTTGTCGGCCTTGCGCGGCGGTAGGGGGGCCAAATAACTCCCGCACGATCCCTCCGACAGATGGGGCCCACTTGTCATCGACTCGCGCTCAGTCAGCCGCGTTTAATTGTGACACATAGGAGACCGGTACGGGCGTAATGGCGACCACCTCATCGGGCTGTTCCCCACGCAACGCGGCCCGGCGGTGTGCTTGCCTTCTCCACACACATCACATTAACGCCCGCACCAGGCGACGCTCCCGACGTCGTCCCTTGCCTTCACCACGCATCGTAACGCTGGCACCAGGCGACGCAATGATGTTGGAGCATTAACACCATCACTAGCGCCCCTCGCCTACCCCCGACGGTGTATAAGAAGTTCTCATCCACTGCCCGCTCGCTTTTATCTTGTTCGCCGCCCACACTCTTTCCCAATCCCATTTGTCATCGGCAACACACGCGCACCACCGCCGCCAGGGGTGTGAATAGGAAACGGCTCTCCTCGCACGAGGCCAAACAATTCGCCACGCACGGCACCTTTGCGCAGCTGAAGTCGATGTTGTCGAACGACTTTGCCATCAGTTGACTGGGGTTCCCATGGCGCCAATCTCCAAAGGCAGCTTCGACTTCATGTGTGTGATCTACCATGGTGAAACTGCATCTAGTCCCCTAATTATGTTTGGTATTAATGACAACATAATAATTTAAATCTAATAGTGTTTCATAAGTCCTTTCAGGTTTTAAACAGGAAGAAACTGCAGACGGTAGTACCACCAGCCACGGCGGTAGTACCGCCATACCTGGGCTGCGCGGCACCGCCAGCAGTGCCGCCAGGGAGGTGCTCTGTTAGCCCTTAGCGGCAGTACCGCCGCCTATGGCGGCAATACCGCTGCTGGGGTCTTTGAGCCCTCCCCTGGGCTGCGTGGCACCGCCAGCAGTGCCGCCAGCACTGCCAGTAGGGAGGTGCTCTGTTAGCCCTTATCAACAGTACCGCCGCCTTTGGCAGCAATACCGCTGCTAGGGACTTTGAACCCTCCTCTGGGCTGCGCGGCACCGCTTGCAGTACCGCCAGCACTGCCGCCAGGGAGGTGCTCTGTTAGCCCTCAGCGGTAGTACCACCGCCTCTAGCAGCATTACCGCTGCTGGGGATGTGGAGTCCCCCCGGGCTGTGCGGCACCGCCAGCAGTGCCGCCAGCACAACCGCCAGGGGCACTATGTCTGCCCTCAGCGGCAGTACCGCCGCTTCTAGCAGAAGTACCGCTACTGTGGGATGAGTGCCCCCTTGGGCCAAGAAGCCGTTGAAGACCGAAGGAAGAAGCGGCACTACCGCCAGGATCGGCGGTAGTACCGCTGCAGTTTGGGCTGCGCACACTTTGGAGGAGAGGAGTATTTAAGGAGGGCTTCTCCCTCCTCTGTATTTAAGGCTCTAGACACAAGTTCTTTCTCTCTCCTCCATTAATGAGCCCAAGCTAAAATCGCCTAGATCTCCTACTCCTTTTCTCCAATCTTGTTGATCTCTTGAGGAGTGTAGTAGGAGACCTAGATCTAGCCTTCCACCGAAGGAATTTCGAATCCCCCACTATTTGCTTATGGATATTGGATCTTGTACTCTCTTAGGGATTTTTGGTAACTAGGAGCAAGTGTGGGTTTTGGAGCTTCATTGGTTGTGAGAAGCTTCGGGACATTGTTGGGAGTCTCCATCTCATTGTTGAGAGCCCCAACCTTGGTGTAAAGGTTTGGTCAACACCTTCAAGTCGACCTCATAGTGGAAAGGGCTATTCCCCCACAGGAGTAGCACACGGAGAATAGGGTGAGCACGGTCGTGTTTGTAGGATGGCCAAGGAGCCTCCACACCCCTCAAACGTAGACATACTTCTCTTGGGAAGGAACTACGAGAAACAAATCCTCATGTCCACTTGCGGTGACCTCTATCCTTTACTTTCCGTTGCGCATTTACTTGTTCCTTGTGTCTTGTCACTTAGGGTTGTTCATCTAGTTGCACATCTAGATAACTTGCTTTTACTTTGTTAAATCCCTAATTAAAAGAAAATAATTAAAATGGGTAGTCGCCTATTCACCCCTCTCTAGTCGACCATTTGATCTTTCAGTTGGTATCAGAGCCTCGTCTCTTGTCAAAGGTTTAACAACCTAAGATAGTATGGCCAAGAAAGAGGATTCCGAAGCGCCGTCTTCTATAGGTTACGTCAAAGACGTTATCCGTGGTCTTGCCACAAAGGTTGACACCCTTGAGGCAAGCATCACCCATAACGTCAATGCTACCCTAAATGAGTCGATGTGGAAGATGTTTGAGGAATACTTAGGGAAAATTCCTAAGGTTAGTGCTCCTCCCAATTCCATCGAGGGTGGTGCTAGTGATATCATCACTAACCCAATTTTGAGAGTAGAAGGCACCAAAGAGGGCGGTACTAACTATATGAATGCTCCTAGCACTTTTGCTAAAATTCCTCTGGGGCAAAACTATATATAACAACATCCATCCTATTGTCTCTATGCCACACATAGCTAGCATGGGCCCTCCACCTAAACTTGATTCAATTAATTTTGCTAGATGGCAATTTAAATGGGATTCCATTAACCATTAGATCGGAGAGCATGCAAGAACATAAATTAACACATAAGAACCATGCACAATCTGATCAAAACTTCATAATCCATCGGATTCCAGCAAACACATCATATAGTATTACAATAATGAATATTGATCATGTTAGGCAGCTGACAAGATCATAAAACATGGAGGCACGAGGGAGAGAGACTACCAACTAGCTACTTCCATGGACCCGTATTCCATGGGGGAACTACTCACAACACATCCCAGAGGCAACAATGGCGATGAAGATGGCTCCGGGGGCCAATCCCCGTCCTGTCAGGGTGCCGGAACAGGAACAATCTGACACCCGAAACATGTAGGTGATGACGACGGAGCTCTGTATTATATTTGGGAAAATCCTTCGGGGGTTAGGGTTTTTTCATCGAGGGGCTGGTGTTGTCCCTGGCCGTGATTGGGACCCGCCCAGGGGTTGTGGGCCTCCCCTGGGCCTGTCCTTCTGGCTCCCAGAGTTTTTATTTATTTCTCATTTTATGTAAGTTTTCAGATTTTTCCGAGCACTTTCATTTTTGGGAATTTTCTGCAATCCACACACAAAATAGAACGAAACTGGCACTGGTGATACGTGTCAAACGTATCTATAATTTTTGATGTTCCATGCTTACTTTATATCAAATGTCACATGTGTTTATTAAGTTTTATATCATTTTATGGATTTATTGGACTAACCTATTAATAGTGGCAAAAGTGCACAATGTTCTTGTTTTACACTTTGATGTGTAGAAATTATTTGGAAATTGTCAAGAGTGCAAAAAGGAAACCTTGTTGGAGTCGAATTAGACTTTCCTGAAATCTGTCTGAGAATTATTTTCTAAGATGGCCCCGTACCGACCCGAAGATGACGTCAAATCAAAAAAGCTTGGTCGCGAAAGTTGTGGGGCAATTTTCCGCCAATCGTTTTATAATTAAAATTCGGACCAATCCGAGTGCGGACGGCTGAGATATCCCCATTTTACTGAAGCAAAAAATCTGGTGACGAGAATTCGGAAATCTTTATAAAGAGAGGAAACCTAGGTCACAAAGGACCATGAATTTTCCTCCTCCTAGGCAGCCGCCTAGGGCCAGAGGACCTCCTCCATACCACCACCATCTCCAAGCTTGAAGGGGGCCAAGGGCCGCCACCGCCGGGGACCATCGTCACCACCGGGCTGCCGCCGTCGGGCTGCTGTGCCATTGTCGGGCTGCAGCCACCGACGGGCGCCACCGCCGTTGGGCTGCTACCCCCAAAGGCCGCCGCCGGGCGCCGCCGCTGTCGGCCGCCGTCTCTCCTCCGGGCTGCACCTCTCCATCAAGCTCCCACTCACCATGGCCATGCGTGACTAGTCTCCATCGGGGCTGATGCTTCTACAAGTAGCCATGTGGTTATCTCTCTCTCATGATGTGATCTTCTTTGTGATCATGAGTTTTGTTGATATAGTTGAATACATGATGTTTCCCCTTATGTAATGGATTTTATTTTGTTCAAGTGATGTTATTTAGTACAATTTTCGGAGTCACCGTTGTGATCACGGTACCTCGGTGACAGGATGGGTGCCGTGTGTGACTCTATGGATAACAGATTGGAAGGATCTTCATCATGAGTTTGTTCTTTATTATTGTTGGATTGAATAGATCATGAGGTTTCTTGATACTTGTGTTATTGAAGAAAGATACTATTCAAGAAATAGGTTGTGGTGTTTGTTAGTACTATCTTTGGATGCGGATAGTGACAGCATGAAGCGTCCATAGATGTGGAATACGAACTTTAAGGTGTGCTTTTCGTAGCCCTACGCAATTCTCATCCTATTTTGATCCACTAAAGAATGATCTCGGAGTAACGTCTACCATGCATGTGTTTTTGTGGGAACTATCATGTGTTTAATTATGTTAATGATGTTGAGAGTAGTCACTAGTGAAAGTATGAAGCCTAGGCCTTGTTTCCAAGCATTGACACACCGTTTTTAGTCACTTTTGTCAATTGTTTGCTTGCTGCTTTTTTTATTACAGAATTACAAAATCACCTTTTACCATCCATATCACTTGCATTTTACTATCTCTTCGCCGAATTAGTGCACCTATACAATTAGCCATTGTATTAGGTGTGTTGGGGACACAAGAGAATTTTTGTATCTTAATTGCAGGATTGCTCGAGAGAGGATACGTTCAACCTCTTCCTCCCGTGGATTCGATAAACCTTGGGTTACTCACTTAAGGGAAAATTGCCGTTGTACTACAAACCTCTGCGCTTTGAGGCCCAACAAGTCTACAAGAATAGAAGCGTGTAGTAGACATCAAGCTCTTTTCTGGTGCCGTTGCCGGGGAGGTGAGCGCTTGAAGGTACCTTCTTTAGATCTTGTGATTAAATCTTTTTGTTTCTTGTTTTATTTTTACTAGTTTGGCTTATGGAACGTTGTCCTTTAAATTTGCTTTTTGAGAGTGACCTCTCCATCACTCCCATGGTGGATAAGGTTACTCGACATACTGAATGTATTCCTTTCAAAATACCGATGGGGATAATTGATCGTGTTATGAGTAATTGCTATGCAGGAGATGGAGCTATACATCCTAGTTATCATCTGCTTTATATTAAAGAATTATGTGAGTTGTTTGAGATTGCAGGTGTATCAAAAGAGGTAATCATGAGGAAATTATTTTCCTTATCACTTAAGGAGAAAGCATTGGAATGGTATAGGCTGCTAGACAATTCTCACTTGTTGGATTGGAAGGAGCTTACATCTCTCTTTTATTCTAAATTTTATCCTCTTCATGAAATTCATCAAGATAGAAACTATATCTACAATTTTTGGCCACATGACGGAGAGAGCATTGCTCAAGCTTGGGGGAGATTGAAATCATTAATGCTTAAATGTCCTAACCATGCTCTTTCCAAGGATATTATTGTTAATAATTTTTATGCAAGGCTATCTCGTTATGACAAGGAAATACTTGATGCTTCCTCTATGGGTTCTTTTACAAGTAAGGAGATTGATGCTATATGGGATCTTATTGAGAAGATTCAACACAACATTGAAGATTGGGAGATCGACAAAGGTAAAGGGTCGGATATAAATTATGAGTATGATTGCATTAAGTCTTTTGTTGAAACTGATAGTTTTAATAAGCTTAGTGCTAAGTTTGGACTTGACTCTCATATAGCTGTTGATATCTATAAATCTTTTGCTTCTCATATTAATATTCCTAAAGAGAAATGGTCTAAGCATCATGAACCTTTCAAAGACATTTGCAAACAAAATGTAATTGTTAATGATGATTGCAATAGACATGATCCAATCTCTACAAATAATGTTTCATATAAGCATGTTAATTTTTGTGGAGTGCATAGACCTTGTGAAAGCACTCTGGTTGAAGAAGATAAGTATTGTAAGCAACATAAGCATGAAAGAACTAGCAAACGGCTTAAGAATTTATATAAATTTGCTAGAGAATTAAATGAACTCTATCCTTTTATGTGTGAACTTTGCAATGAAGAAGGACATTTTAATTTCCATGCTCGTACTTTAATGATAGAACTATTAGCCAGTTTTGTGATAACATGATCACCTCTAGTCTTTATGATGAACTTAATTTATTTTTGGGGTGTGAAGAGTTATCAGAAAAAACTTCTTGGTTAGATAAGAGTAATTTTGGGACGAATAGCATTCTTCAGGGAGTTTATCATTATTGTGTTCTGAATTGCCGTGACAATGCTTACATTGCAAAAACTAGAAAGAATAGCACTTCACCCAAGTATAAAAGGAAAAATGTTTCTTATGTTTCCAATAATGAAAGGGAGAGATTCTCCCAGGTTTCTCCTGTCTTTTCTAATAATGAATCAGATTATGTGGAGAAGCTCCCTTTCCAACCACTCTCTCCTAAGGTGGTGGTGAAGAAGAAGAAGAGATGGAGGAGTAAAAAGGAAGAAGAAACGGTATCACCCCCTAAGCATATTTCTCCCATCATGGTTGTTCCCAATGAGCATGAATCAAGAATTATTGAAGATGATCCACTTGATTGTATTCATTATTATCTTGATGTTAAGTCTATAGGCACTATTGATGAAGATCATGTTATGCCTGTTACTTATTGTGATGATCATGATTGGGAAAATAAAACTACTTATGATCTTGAAAATCTTTTTAGCACCAATTTTGAAAATGATGATATTGATAATTTTTGTACTATTGGGAATATTCATGTTTCTTCTAGTCATAATGTGGAAAACCCCAAGCTTGGGGATGATGGGTTTGAAAATCCTTTTGGTATTGAAAGTCATGATAACTTGTTTACAAAAATATATGCTTGGAAAGATGACTATTCCCTTGCTTATGATGATATTATGCCTCCAGTTTTTGATGATTATTGCGATGATAACTATGCCATAAAGAATAATTTTAATCATCCTTACAAGACTTGTCATAATTATTACTCTCCTACTGAACATCATCTTTCTAATATACAATTAGTCTATCATGTCCAAGATCTTTATGATAGTCCTATTGTCTATCATGGCTATCCCCTCGCACAGCGTGATGAACATCGCGATGTGTTGGATTCCGTTGGAATTAAGGTGGTGAAGCTCCAACCCATAGTAATGGAGGAGCCCACGGACAAATCGATGCGGGGGAACGCCAAGTCCCCGCTCATGGAACCGAGCGAAGGACACGACGTAGCCCGCTGGCGGCGAGGGATCCATCTCCCGCCCCGGCAGCTCCCACTCACTGGCCTCCGTCCTAGGGCGGAGGAGTCCACGCTTGACGAGCCCTTGCAGGCGCGCCTCCGACACGTTCGATCAGTACCATGAGTCGAACGACGTCTTGGCAACAGCGGCGGCGACTGCGGTGGCGGCGGTAGCACAAGAAACCCTAAGCTTCAGCGAAGGACAAGGGGATAGAGAAAGCAGAAGCGGTGGATATGGCAGAACAAAGAAATGGGCGACCCCAGATTTGTGACGACAAGAAAGGATGGGCACACGCAGGCCATTACTAAATGCCACGCCCGGGCCACCCCTCGAGACGCGTGATCACGCCACCGTCTGCCTGACCCGAGCAGTCGATGGGACAGAGCGGGAATCCCACCAGCCCCCTCTTTCTCTCTCCCCCACCCATCAACGTGGCTGACTGTGTGACCTCTGACCATGCCTCGAAGGGCGAGAACACGCCATCATTCAAGAGGTGGGCCCAAACGCACGCTACAGTCGGGAGGACACCACCCATCGGGTTCCGAGGGTCAAAATGAGAAAAGGTAGATGCCGACCCCAACGAGGGAGTCGGGCAGACACGCCACTTGTCCCTCTTTCTCACGCACACCGATGGGTGGGACCCGAAACATCAACCCTGCCGATCTACGATGGGGAAGAAGCGAATCGAAGATCATACCCAAAGAAGAAGGCAGAGAAATCAACGAACGATCAACGAAAGACCACAAAACGAAAGCAAAGCAAAGATCAAAAGGCCAACGAGGCCAGATCTTGCATAATTGTTCTTTACATGCCGACCTCGAAGGGTCGGCACCACCACAACAAATGGCAAAAGAAAAAAGAAGCCACCACGGAGGCCTACATGCCATCGTGGCCAGCGGCGACGCCCCTCTGAAGGATCGCGTCGACGTCCGTCTCCGCGGCAATGGAGTTGGCAGCAGTGGAGAAGTAGAGCGCACGGGTCCGGTGCTCCTCCAAGCTGGCCCAGTTCGGCCACCCAGGCGGCAGGTTGGCCAACCACGGCTCGTCGGAGTGGAGGTCCATGGCTGCCAACGCATCCGCGGCCCCCCGGCGCGCCCCGATCTGCACCACCTCCCTGACACGGTCGGGCAGCGCGCGGAGACAGTCGGGCAGCAGCAGAGGCTCTGACCTCACCACCCCAACGGCGGCCTGCGCCGCACAGGTGAGGTCGTCGTGACGCATCTCCAGGTCGATCAGGCGGCAGCGCAAGTCCCCCACCTCCTCCAGGCCTGGCGAAATGCAAGAACAAAATAAGAAAAACGCCAACGAGGAGCCAAGAAAACCTCGAAGAACGGAGATAAACTCACCAATGCGACAGGCCTCCGCCTCGTCTGCCGCAAGACGGGCTGCAGCCGTATCCCTCTCAGAGGCATGGAGAGCCCCTCGGCGGCAGCGAGAGCCTCCTCCAGGCGATGGTGCCCCCGAAGCGCGTCGGCGAGGCGGCTCTGTGCCTGAGCCGCGTCCTCCGAAAGGCGCCGAATCTCCTGGCGGCTAGGTAAGCCAAAGTGGCCCGACGACAACGACGACGACCCGGGCGCACTAGGCGCCGACGCGTCATAAGAAGCCCCAGTAGCCGCAGCAGTGGCCGTCAAGCCCAGGCCGACGGCATAGGTGGCCCTGCGAACGACGAGCACGAGTCACCATTGGAGCCGCACCGAATCAAGAGTGCAACAGAGAAGCAAAGCGACACTTACCCTTGATGGGAAACACGACGACCCGGGAGCCCCCTCGGTCGGATGCTTCTCGCTGGCCATGAAGAAGGTAAAAGGTGAGGAGAAGCGAACTCTCGCTCTAAAAATCCCTAACGACGATTTGATGCAGGCGGAAGCAAGTGAGGAGCCGACGGCAAGGCCGCGGGGATTTATAGCGGACCCTGGGCAACCGCAATGCCCGTCTCCACGAAGACGAAAGGGCACGTCCACTCCCTGCCCACCACACACACCCCGGCCGTCCGAGCAACCGCATGCGATGAAAACCGCTCCCCTCCCTGATGGGCCGTCGCCCGAGGGGAGCGAAAGAATCATAGGCTGGTAACCACCCCCGGCCCACACAGGCGTCCGTAGTTCGAAGGCCGGCCCACCGGAGGGTTCGACGGCCGCTACCGCCACCGGAGCGAGGAACGGAGAGGAATGGGCCCGCTAGAGGCCAATACTCAAGCGCCCGACCGCTCAAGGCATTCCGACCCGTGTTCCAGTCCCAGCGAGGTCGACACCATGGTTTTGCTACCGAAAGGAAGGCAAAGAGCCCTCGGGGTCGATCGAACGATCTTGGGAACTATATGGTGCACTCGCAGGGATTTTATAAGGTTAGTCACAAGATGATCCATCCGGAACCCAGCAAATGGGATGCCGGGGCCTTACTCAAAGCCACCCACTTACAGCTCACAAGGTTCCACGGCTCGGCCAATTGAGGCAAGCTGTGATGTCACCCGACCCCTCCTCCTTGATGAAAAGGCTGCGTGAGGGAAGCATGAACGCGAAATTGATACACACAGAATAACAAAGGTACAAGAATCACTTTTATTCATAAACCCTAAACCCTAAGGTACAAGAGGGCGGTCGCGAAGACTGTACAAAAGTACTGAAATACAAACCGCCATCCGTATGGCGGTCCCGCATCCATGGTAAGCCATCGACGAGGGTAGAGTTTCGCTTTGCGGACAGAGCCGCATCGCGAAACTTCCCCTGACGTCTGGCCGACCATGGATATCCCTGGGAAGGACAGGGTGACAGCTCCTCCAAAGCTCCAGCGCTGTTCATGTGACAGCGACGAGCCCCTGACGACCACTGAGCCCGACACGGCTCAGACTTCACGCCACCGGAAGCAACACGGAGGTGCACTGGCAGAGGAACCACCTCCGAAACCGGGAGCAGCCAAGCCAAGAAAAGGCACGACGGCCCCCGGAACGAGGCGTTGCTGCCAGTGACCCGCACCGCCGTACTGCCGTTCATCCCCGTCCGCCGCCTTCTATGGCCCCGAGGGACAACCCTTGGAGCTGGAGTACCAGGAACGAACACGGGCAATGACGGCGCAACTGCCACGGGGTGGAGAAGCACGGTCACCCCAAGCCTAACATGACGGGTCCACCTCAAAGTGAACCCAAGCATGCTAGGGAAGGGATGACCCGCCGCACTCGTCCCCCTCCAATCACGAACCTTCCCCTAACGCCGAGACTTGCGAGCCTTGCCGCCTGACTCGGGAGGACGAACTCGCATAAAGGGGGGAAGAGTCAAAGGCCTTCTCCGCTCCATCTTCTGGCTTGACGGACTCCGACCCCAAAGCTGTGGGTGTTTATAGACCCACGGACGTTCACCGCTCCACGCGGGGATTCAAGGCACTACACCGCGTGTGACCCCCACCATTACTTAGACGTGATGGCATGGCAGTTGAGGACTTAAAAAAGTGCGCGATTCCCGTGAAGACGTGTGGTCGCGTCTGTCCAGCGGCTTGTCAGACACACCACCACACCCAGCGCACGTCTCTGACACCTCGAGGACCGAGCCAAGACCCGGAGGCCCAACACACCTCGTGACCAAGTCTCTGACTCCCCCGCGGGCTCGGGGGCTACACCCGGCAGGTGCGCTCAGGCGCACCCACCCAATGGAATTCTGAAAAGAACCTACTATCAGGGATCTATACCAGGGGTACTCGGCTATGGTAGAAAGTATGCACCGGACGTGTACTCGACGCCAAGAGTTAAAGAAGGAAGCCTCCGCGACAAGGTTATAATGCCCCCACCCCCCCTCCCCCGACCACGGGGGGCCCGAGGGATGCTCGATCTCCGCCTCACCCGACCCCGACCCTCGGGGGTAAGGGGGGAGGTTCAATCTCCGCCTCGCCCGACCCCCCGACTAGCAGATGGGGGAAGTGGGCACAATCTCCATCTCACCCGGCCACCGTTCAATGGAGGCTGGGCGATGACCAGACGGCGTGGAATCCACACTTCACTCGCCCCAAGGCAACAGGGGTCCTCGATAGCGAGGCTTTGACGCACCATACCTCGAGCCACGGGGCGGGGCAGCGCAGGGTGACAGTCCACAGCTACGCCCTACGCCGCAAGCTATGGCGTATGGGGCCCTGCCACCACCGACCCCCATCGAGAGGGGTCGGATCACAGGATGCACTGGGCCTCCCGAAGCCCGTCGCCGGTTCCCCGCGCGGAACAGGGAAAGGACAATACCAATCGAGGACGTGCACCGTAAGCCACGGCTGACAGCATTAAATGCCGAGGTGGCCGCCCAGCGACGGGGATCCTCGGGGGATCCCTGTGATGATTGTTCCTGGAGAGGGCCCTCCTCACTAAGGGCACCCCTTCTCCCGACGACCAAGAGGAGGCTGACCAACAAGGGTCGGGAAGCGCACGCAGGGATCGGGACTCGCCATTTCTCCCCCTCCCCTTCCGACTATACCCACTACAAGAGAAATGACTTTTAGTGACAAACTTCTTTTGTCACTTATTAGCCCATTTTTGTCACTGATTAGTTGTGGATGACAAAAATGGTGCGTCATTAGGTTTGTCACTGATTGACCGTCATAGATTCATGGGGATGACGAGATGAAATTTTTTGTCACTGATTAAGTTGAATCTGTGACGGTAGGAATTTTTGTCAATGATCATGGTTAATCTGTGACAGCCTGATTTGTCACCGTTTGTTTGCAAATTTGTCACTATTAAGTTGAATTTGAGTGTACGAATGGTCAACATATGCTGATGTGGCTTCTTACATTTGGGTCCAGCTGTGGTGACGTGGATGCTGATGAGTGGGTCCAGATGCTGTGACGTCACATGGTGTCATGTGGGCTAGGACCGTGCTGACAAGTTGGACCCACTTAATCCTGATAGGTGGGACCCATTTTTTCTGGTTAGTGGGACCCACTTATTCCTGACAGGTGGGACCCAAATTTTTTATGGTAAGTGGGACCCATTTTTTTCTGGTAACTAGGACCCACAAAATGCTGACATGTGGGACCATTTCGTTTTGCGAGAAGTGGGACCCACCATTTTAGGATTGTGGGACCATACGTTGTTGTAAGGTGGGCCCAGATTTTGGTGACGGTGTCACATTTTCCGTCATGGTTGGAACAGAAAAGAATTTTGTAAAAATGTAATTTTCTGGCAATTTTTTGCAGAGAAATGCAATTGAAAACAAATATATTACTGGAACCAAATCAATATTATAGCAAATATTGTGGCACACATACTATAAGTCTGAAAGACACACACATTTCTAAGACAATGAGGTGAATAAGACAGGAAAAAGTAGCATATCTAGCACTGTTCTTTATTAAGAAAGATGCATCAGGATGGCGGTGATGTTCATCAGTTGGGCTGCGATGATTGCTGCGACGTCCTTAATAGCAAACTAAGCAGGGCATCCATTTCTTGTTGCCTCTTTTCATAAGCCAGACTCTTCTCTTCCTGAGATTTCTTGAGAGCTGCTAGTTCTTCATCCTGCTTCCTTTTCATTTCTTCAAATTTTTGTTCCTGGGCTTGCATCCTTGACTCCATATCATTTTGATATCTTTCAGCTGCCACTAATGATTGTTGCTCCTGATCATCAAGCCTCTCTTCTAGCTCTATAATGCGCTCTTTAGAAATAGTGTATCTCTGGGAGCATGATGAGACGCCCAATCTTGACAGGAATGTGCTAGAGCTGGAGGAGCTCTGTTCCTTCAGGACTTGTTCAACAATCATCACATCTGTCTGTACAGGATGATCCTCTGGGTGTGGTCCCATATTTTTTAACAACATTTGTTCCTGCAATTAGATTCAAATGTTTCAAATGCTAGTATGCCGAGACATTAATAATAAATTTGTGTTGTGGTTAATATTTCTTACATATGCATCTTGTGCTTCCTGAGGCATCACACTATCCTTGTTAGTGTGGCTTATTCTGAAAATTCAATTGGTGATGTTTCCTCCTCCTTGTTCTGAGCCTTCTACAAGGATTAGTAAATTTTCCATATCAGTTCTATAAATTATATATTTGCAGTACAAGTAGCTAGGAATTGCATAGACCTAGTTGAAATACTTACAACATGCTCGTAGTGGGCAATGTAGCTTCTGGATTCAGTGGTATGGTGTTGCTTCACATTTTCTCTGTTCTTTACATTTTGGACACACATTTCCTGTATTCAGCAGGTGGAATTAATTAAGTGATCCATCAAAGGAAATATGTATGAATTAAGTAGTTGTAGGTGAAAGAAATATGAATTATGTACCTGGTAGTGCTCATCAAACCATCTGTTCACAAGTTCTTTCCAACTATTCTCTTCTACACTACTAGGCTTCATCGAATAAGCTTGCTCAGGAGTAAGCTTTTGAATCTTGGGCCAGTACACTTTCTTAAGCCTATATCGTTGTTGTCGAATACTATTTTGTATCATTTCTGTGCACACTGATTTGGTCACTTCATCAGATGTTTCCATCACAAACGTTTCTTGCGAAAGAGTGTTGCATATGCAGAAATTAGGTTGTTAACCATGTAACAAACTGATTAATATAAATGAAGAGACTAGACTGACCGCAACTTTTTTAATCGCAGAAGGAACAGCCTCTTGTAGACACTTATCTTTGTCGTACAGCTTCCAGTGTGTTGCAAGGGGAATCTTATCGCTGCGGATGTGCATACCAACCTCAGAGCTAAGCTTTGCTGCATGAAGTGGATTTTTGGGTCTCCTCATGCCTGCAGTGAAGTCAATTTGCATTTTATTGCCACCATTATTTTTTGTCCATTCATGGAGTGAATGCCCCATGGTAGGTCTGCATCCTTGTCCTTTTAGTTTTGACTTGACAGAGTTTGACAATGCATCTGATATTAAGACACAAAATAGGTTAAACTTGACCAAATATTTGTAAATATGCAGCAGTAAAAAATGTAAAGTTTCAATTTTCGTACCTTGGCGTTCAAACGGAACAATTTGATTGTCATCAGGTGAGTTGCTGCCATCAGAAGTACGAATATGCGTCGTAGGTGTGTTTTGCTCTTCAGCGTTGCCGTCTTCTGTCCTCGTAGGCGTATCTGAGGCCGCAGGTTCAGTGACAGTAGGTGCTCTTGATCTTGTTGAAATGGTGGATGAAGGTACAACGTTTTTGACACGCTTATGTGCTGCAGGTGCAGGTTCATCCACTGCCTGTTTGATAATGCATGAAGACATAAGTAAGGATGGCAATTTTACCCATGGGTACGGGTACTCGCGGGTACCGTACCCGTATGGGGAGGGTACGGGCACATTTTCATACCCATGGGTAGTACCCATACCCTACCCGCCAAGTCGCGGGTAGGGCATGGGTACAACCCTATACCCGTGGGTATACCCATACCCTACCCGTTTATACTAACATATGGATCCTACTCGGTTGACTTACTAGATATGACCATGAGATTGTGATTTTCAAAGTTAATAATTGTCATGTATTCATCTACCTATTACTAAGTTGAGATAACTGACTTTTTTTGACAAATGTGCTACCAACAAATGTAAAAGTGTGAACAATTTGTGTACTACTTGATCTACCCAACGGATACCCAATGGGTACGGATACCCGCCGGGTATGGGTATGGGTATATTTTCATCCCCGCGGGCAAGTGTATGGATAGAATTTTGTACCCATAGACTATATGGGTATGTATGGTATTGCTCTGCCCTGCCCATACCCTACCCATTGCCATCCTTAGACATAAGTATGAATGTAGTACCACTACCATGCATTAGATAAGCAATTTACGAATTAATAGACATGTTCGACCTGAGACGGCCACTTTGACACATTGCGCTCCTCCTCATCTGCATCAAATTCATAATCTTCATTGCCTAGCTCTTCATCATCTGGTTGATATGCAGGGTCATCTTGTAGGTCCTTGTGTTGACCTTGTGACTCGTTTTGTTTCTGATTAATCCCGATTTGTAGCCCACCATACACGAAGGTACGTGCCACCTCTCTGAAATCTTGTGGATTAAGACCTCCCGCAGCAAATTTGGCTTCCATAGCTTGCTGTCGACGAGCAGCATTTTCCTCCATCTGTTTTCTCCTTTGTAACTCATATGCAGGTACTACCTCTTTTTCTTTAGCAGCTAAAAAAGAATGAAAATAATTGTGGGTATTAGCTTGTAGGAATTCGTGACAGCAATATCAGAAATATGTGTTAGGTTGCAGAAATAATATAGTGGCCTAATTTAGAACAGACATGACAAGTTTGTTTTCACGTCAATGTTGCAGATCGGAGCGAGTATATGATTTCCCGAAATTAATGGACATAACAAATATATGATCTCGTTCAGTTAACTAAAAAAGTTCATGCAACGTTTCAGATGTAAGATTGATAAAAATCGCAGATCCTCTTCTGTAGTACATGTAGATATTATCTAAAGAATTCCTTTTCTAAAACCCTAGATGTGATCGTGGCAACAAAAATGATCTAATGTCGCTAAAACCCTAGATGCGATCGTGTAAATTAGTAGAACGTACGTAAACCTAAATTTTTATGCATGTAGTTCTTAACATCACGTACCCTAGTCTAACAACTGGCAACGATCGATCTAGTGTGTACTTAAATGTGGGCTAGATTTATCACCTTGGCGTTTCTGAATGACCTTCTTCGGCGTAGATTTGGGAGGATCGCAAGCCTTGGGTGGTTTCCGGGGACCGGTCATGGCGGCCGCTGGATAGCCTGTCGGGGAGAGGGTAGGAACTGCCGGCGAAGAGAGTGGATCTGGCGAGGAAGAGAGCGATGAGGGAGGGAATCAATTTGTACGTGCCAATTAACGGGGAACGGAATTAAGGGGTTGGGTAGCACGATGTATTTATAGTAGCGCGGGCGAAAAAATTAGCTGTGTCGGGCGGGGGAAAGTGGAGGGAAGGAAATTTTCCCAAATTTAGGAGGGAAGTTGAATTGCCGGGTAAGAGGTGGAGGGAAGAAGGAAAATTTGAAAAAATGTACATTTTTAAATTTTTTTGTCGTATATAATACCAAAAGATTATTTGAGTCATTAAAAGTTAAAAACTATATATGCAATGTTCCGAAAATCATGTTAATAATAGGGGACAACCAAATTGCACAGGTTTTGTTCAAAATTATGTGTCAAAGTTTCATTTATGAGTTCATATTGTTAAAAATGGTGATACCTTGTGTTATGACATGAATGAACACCAAAACTTGCAAGTAAATGTGTGGCTTGTGACTTTAGGTGTGCTTACCATTAATTTTGAAAGAAAAACCAAGAAAATCATTTGAATGAAGCACAGTTGGAAAAGGGTACAAGGAAGTTGAATCTAGAGGTCAAACTTTTTGTGTGTGCTTACATAGCCTTAATAACTTCCCATGGTCATTTACAATAATTTTTTGCAACTTTAGGTGTGCTTACCATTAATTTTGAAAGAAAAACCAAGAAAATCATTTGAATGAAGCACAATTGGAAAAGGGTACAAGGAAGTTGAATCTAGAGGTCAAACTTTTTGTGTGTGCTTACATAGCCTTAATAACTTCCCATGCTCATTTAAAAAAATTTAGCAAGTTTAGGTGTCCCTACCATTTTTTTAAGAAAAAGGGTAGAAATTTAGGTAAATGCATGGAAATTGGCAAATTATGTGTGAAAAATCAAAGAATATCACATGAATCATGCCAATGGTGGTGAAATCATATAAAAATTATGGGACACCCAATTTGCATATGTTTTAATCATTCTCACTTGTACTGGAATTCCCATCTATGCATGATGTCATAAGGGGTGAGGTGTCACATGAGGGGATCAACACCAAACTTTGCAAGTTAGTGTGTTGCTTTTTGATTTACCATTTGTTTGGTGCATAATCATGTCTCATAGACATTGATTGTTTTCTTGTTGTACTATGTTATGTACATAATTCACCTTCACCCTCAATGTTTTTAGAGATTTGTCACATATACTTAGCCATTTTTGGACAAAAGGGTTCAAGGAAGTTGAATGTAGAGGTGAAACTTTTTGTGTGTGCTTACATAACCTTAATAACTTCTCATGGTCATTTACAATATTTTTTAGCAAGTTTAGGTGTCCCTACCTTTTTTTTGAAAGAAAAAGGCTAGAAAATCATTTTGAATGAAGCACAACTGGAAAAGGGTTCAAAGAAGTTGAATGTAGAGGTGAAACTTTTTGTGTGTGCTTAGATAGCCTTAATAACTTGTCATGGTCATTTACAATATTTTTTAGCCAGTTTAGGTGTGCCTACCATTTTTTTGGAAAGAAAAAGGCTAGAAAATCATTTGAATGAAGCACAATTGGAAAAGGGTACAAGGAAGTTGAATCTAGAGGTCAAACTTTTTGTGTGTGCTTACATAGCCTTAATAACTTTCCATGGTCATTTACAATAAATTTTTTCAACTTTTGGTGTGCCTACCATTAATTTTGAAAGAAAAAACAAGAAAATCATTTGAATGAAGCACAATTGGAAAAGGGTACAAGGAAGTTGAATGTAGAGGTGAAACTTTTTGTGTGTGCTTACATAGCCTTAATAACTTCCCATGGTCATTTACAATAATTTTTTGCAACTTTAGGTGTGCCTACCATTAATTTTGAAAGAAAAACCAAGAAAATCATTTGAATGAAGCACAATTGGAAAAGGGTACAAGGAAGTTGAATCTAGAGGTCAAACTTTTTGTGTGTGCTTACATAGCCTTAATAACTTCTCATGGTCATTTACAATAATTTTTTGCAACTTTAGGTGTGCCTACCATTAATTTTGAAAGAAAAACCAAGAAAATCATTTGATTGAAGCACAATTGGAAAAGGGTACAAGGAAGTTGAATGTAAAGGTGAAACTTTTTGTGTGTGCTTACATAGCCTTAATAACTTCCCATGCTAATTTACAATAATTTTTTGAAACTTTAGGTGTGCCTACCATTAATTTTGAAAGAAAAACCAAGAAAATCATTTGAATGAAGCACAATTGGAAAAGGGTACAAGGAAGTTGAATCTAGAGGTCAAACTTTTTGTGTGTGCTTACATAGCCTTAATAAATTCTCATGGTCATTTACAATAATTTTTTGCAACTTTAGGTGTGCCTACCATTAATTTTGAAAGAAAAACCAAGAAAATCATTTGAATGAAGCACAATTGGAAAAGGGTACAAGGAAGTTGAATCTAGAGGTCAAACTTTTTGTGTGTGCTTACATAGCCTTAATAACTTCCCATGGTCATTTACAATAAAATTTTTCAACTTTTGGTGTGCCTACCATTAATTTTGAAAGAAAAAAACAAGAAAATCATTTGAATGAAGCACAATTGGAAAAGGGTACAAGGAAGTTGAATCTAGAGGTCAAACTTTTTGTGTGTGCTTACATAGCCTTAATAACTTCCCATGGTCATTTACAATAATTTTTTGCAACTTTAGGTGTGCCTACCATTAATTTTGAAAGAAAAACCAAGAAAATCATTTGAATGAAGCACAATTGGAAAAGGGTACAAGTAAGTTGAATCTAGAGGTCAAACTTTTTGTGTGTGCTTACATAGCCTTAATAACTTCCCATGGTCATTTACAATAATTTTTTGCAACTTTAGGTGTGCCTACCATTAATTTTGAAAGAAAAACCAAGAAAATCATTTGAATGAAGCACAATTGGAAAAGGGTACAAGGAAGTTGAATCTAGAGGTCATACTTTTTGTGTGTGCTTACATAGCCTTAATAACTTCCCATGCTCATTTAAAAAAATTTAGCAAGTTTAGGTGTCCCTACCATTTTTTAAGAAAAAGGGTAGAAATTTAGGTAAATGCATGTAAATTGGCAAATTATGTGTGAAAAATCAAAGAATATCACATGAATCATGCCAATGGTGGTGAAATCATATAAAAATTATGGGACACCCAATTTGCATATGTTTTAATCATTCTCACTTGTACTGGAATTCCCATCTATGATGTCATAAGGGGTGAGGTGTCACATGAGGGGATCAACACCAAACTTTGCTAACAAAAGTATCAGAGCTACTGGTACATCAACAGAAAGCGCTTGCTGCCGCTCACCACTTGCTATGAGTCTTAGTAGTAAACTATTTACACAAAAGCATCCACACATACTAGTTATGTTCAGGCAACTACATATTAACATGGACCGCTTGATGCGGCTCATCACTTCGTGCCGATCCCAAACTGTGTATCGGACGACACGTCGGGCTTCCACCTATCTGCCTCATTCCACCCCCAGTCGTTGGACTGCCCCTCTATCGAAGTGCTGCCACCTCTCCATGCTGCATCAGGATCTGCCCAGGCTGAACGCTTTCTGTTGCGCTGTGCTTCTGCTATGGCATGCACACAACTAGGACAATACTCTGCTTTTGGTTGAGGAGGCTTTGGTTCTTTTGGCATCAGGTGTCGTTGCCCCTTCATGAAATCGGTGATCTTACGGTACAACTCATAGGAAACAAAGCCATCAACAGCAGCATAGTGGATGTTAATGTCATCAAGTGGCTGCTTCTCCCAAAAGTCATGGTGCTCCTTTGGGAAGTTGTTCTTCATGTCCTGGTAGGAGTCGTCGATGAGAATGGATGCCATCACACTCATTCCAGTCCTGTAACGGCCTTCATACTGGAACAAATCTTGCAAATCAATATGGAACTCATCTGGAATTTTAATGGACCAGGATCTCCTCATCGCTCTCTTGTCACCCCTTTTGTCGACGCTAGCAAATTTGATATTTGATGAACACAGGAACTCGAATAGCACCGGACACACCGTGCCACGCCTGCGGTTGGAAGATATTAGTAATGGTAAATTTGCATATGTAAATGTAATTAACAATCAAATTGTAATAACTAGTTGTTCTCGGATCAATATGTACAACAATGAAAAAATATTTCAAGGAAATACATAATGTACTTGTCATATGAAGCTTAGTAAGGTAGTACTTATAAACATTTTTTGAAAAATACATGCAAAATACATTTAATCAAAAACTAGTACCATCAATTATGATAACAAGACTATAAGAAGAAATATTTGAAAGGTTAAATACCCATAGTACTAGTTATCCGATGAACAATACGGTTAATATATTTCATAAATAAATGAAGTAGTACTTCACAGGTTATGATACCGAATCAAAAATAAATGAAAGTAGTATTTAAATGCAATCTAAATACCCCAAGGAAAAACTATGTAGTAGATCCTATACTACTGTACGTAGTGGATTGGAAGAACTAAACCTAACTATGAACTATGAAACAAAACCAGCAATCCTAAATCTGTACTAGATCCGATATATGTCCATACCTAGGCATCTGGAAGACCAATATGTGGCGGTGCAGTGCAAGTTGAATCACAGCCACCTCTTCCTCGAAGTGGTCGTAATCGGCGATGTACTCGAAGTCGAGGCTGAGGAACTTGTCCGCCTCTTTATCAAGCATACGACGGAACATCGCGATGTTTTCCTCCACCACTTCGACATCGTTGGTGTACGTGACCTCTATTTCGGTCGTCCCATGGGCGATGTGGGTCAGCTTCTTCGTGAAGATTTCGACGTCTTCCATGGCGGTGTTGGAGGTGGAAGGGGATAAACAGAGCGGAGAGAAACATGTGCAGGGGAGAAACAAGAGCGCAGAGAAAAGAGGGGACTAGATTTCGGTGGAAGTTGGGGCGGCAGGGCATAATTTGGCAACCGTTACGTGTACCCCAGTAAATCGTAAGGTCACTGACGGTGGACCTAATACGTGAGATTCGCGAGAGGGTTTTTTACCCTGTCACCTCAACTTTACACGGCACTTATCCCCTACGCGGTGCTTCTCCAGAATACCAACCGCAATTAACTCCACTATCCATCTTCAGCTCCAGGCCGAAGGTCGGCTAGCGCCGACGCCGTCCATCGGTAACCCTACCCATCTCTCGCCGTCCTCGTCCCCCTCTAATCGTCCTCGTCGCTGACCCTAGACCCTCCTTGCCTTTTGCAATCTCATTGAGGAGGCATTTTCATCTGTGTTGCTAGGATGGCTCCGCCGGTAAGAAATATTCTCTCAATCCATGGAGTACTACTTGTTTTCGATTTGATAAATGATCTCCTCCTTTCGATTTGTAGTGTCCTACTTGTTTCGACCAGAAGGGTTTGTGCCCTCGTGGAATCGGATGAAGAATTTCTTTGTGCTAACCCTGCAAGAGGGTTTTCAGGAGACGACCGTAATACAGTTTTCCAATTACTTGATTTTTTTTAAATCCTGATCATGTTTTCAACATAAGATCTGAAGATGATTCCACTCACCAATCATGCTGCTGACATGTAGATCTTGTTGTATTTACAGTTTCACTGTGTTGTATTCCCCAGTTGTAGTACTCACTGTCATTTAGTAGTGAGAAGTCGATTTGTTGCTATTGTGGATTACAAATTGAAAATAGCAGTGTTGTTCACTTGATAAACGAGGAGTTTGTTTGCTATATACTTACATGTTATTCTTAAAGTCTGTAGGTGGGTATGTGTGATTTTACAACACATGCCTTTGTTTGGTGGCTGCAGTGTGCAATAATGTTGTCTCATCTATTTATAGAAATTAGTACATGCTCTTCTAGTTTTGTGGGACACCTGATTTATTTTACTACTTATAGTTAGGTTTGTGCATACTAATGTTTATGAATATCCAGTGAATTAGATAGTACTTAATAAATGAATGCATTAATTAGCTATTATTAATATGGCTAATAATGTAGTGATGTACATGACAACTAGATATGGCACTGATGAATATTACTTTGTTTCAGTTCATCCCATGCTACAGTAGGGCTTATTTCCTTATGAAATACACCGTATCAAAGATTGACAATACAATGTTCTATGCAAATCTGACAACCAATGAAGGATTTTCATTCTCTGTTAAAGTTACCAACAATACTGATGCAACTTATTTGAGTGGACGAGTTTGGAATGAATTTATTAGAGTCTACGGGCTAGAAGTTGGACAAGAGATATATTTCACTATTGGCGACTATGGTCCTGATACTCGTGTCACCACTGGAAATTACCCAAAATTCCATCCAAGTAAGATTTGTACTACATATTTCTTTCTTACTTTGCTTGCTAGTTGATACTTGTGTAATATAATGTGTTACATGCAATCTCCTCCAACATGTTTAAATCCCCTGGTACTTACAATCATGTGCACAAGTTAAGTTCATTGTGTAAAAACCTAAATTAGTACCCACATGCTAACTACAATTTATATGTGCTAAGAGGTCATATTAATTATATATTTTCTACTATGATTTTACAGTTTATTACCATTTGTCCCGTGACAAACGGGACATCGTTGACTCCATCACTGCCATTGATGGAACTGAGATAAATTGGAGGATGATGGAGAGAGTCATACAACATGTGGACAATCTTGACTTCCTTGTGGCACGTCATGAAGCTGGGATATATGGAGAAGGAACAGTTGTTGCAATGATGCATACCCTCAACTGGACAAACAGTATCAATGAGAACAAGCACCTGGTAATACTTAATATCCACTTTTCTACAACCTATAGTTTGTTGTCATCATATATTGTTAGCTCTTGTCATTACAATGTAGATGTGAAATATTGTTCGTATAGTTGACTCGAAGATTTGTTGCTGCAACAGAAATTCCCACGCCGTCTTGTCCCCGAAGGAATGCATGAATATGGTGACATCACCATTGTGTGTCATCCCTACACTAAGGTGACTGGGTCATACACCATTTCTGCTGATGATGGACGTCTCTGCGTCACTGGATGGAAGAAATTCATGGAGGAAGAACATTTTCTGCAAATGGGTGACAAGATGTTGTTCTTGCTCTTCGTAGCAAATGCAAGGGCTTTCCTGTTTGTTTCCTACATTCCTGAAGTTGCTATTGAGTAGTTACCTAGTGGTGATGCTCATATGTCTTAGAATGCACTCATTTTAGTCGTTTTATCCACGGATCTAGTGTCAAGACTCTATATGCATGGTGAACTAATGGATACATGCATTACGATGTGTTATGAAATAGATGTGTTATCTTCTGAACTAAATTATGTTTGATTATCAGTTCATATTTCTATTTGCATGGTCCATTATGGTGTCACGTACGCTTGTCACATTTCATTGCATAAATCATGAATTATATCAAGTACTCATAATGTTTCCAAATATATAAATGTTTGCATTACACAATCTAAAGATTCAAACATCACTATCATTCTCTGAATTTATGTCCCCATCATCCCTACTATTGTCTGCCAAAGTGTCTTGTTCTTCATCTTCGCTCGTCTCCTGGTAAACATAGTTTGTGTCATCTTCCTCTTCTAGTCGACGCATAATGCGAGCATCAACATGTTCCGCATCGTCAGATCGGTCAGCATCCTCATCTTCCAACTCTACATCCTGCTCTTCACCATCAAGATTGATAAATATATTATCAGATGAACCCATCTCATCCTGGTACGCATCTTCATTACCTAAATATGCATCGTCATCACCGCTTTCTTTTTCTGGAACATCATATACATGTCTGTGACTGAAAGTCTGGACAACTTTCCAAGGGTTCTCAAACTTTGTGTCATCCAAGTAGAAGCATGTTTCCGCTTGGCTTGCCAATATGAAGGGGGAATCCTTGTACCAAAGTGTGGAAGTATTAACGCTTTTAAAGTATCCATCATCTTTCATCTTAGAATTTCTGCCTGCAAGGTCAAACCAATCACAGCGAAACATGTAGACAGATCTATCGCCGTGCTTGTTACTCCCATACTGCAACTCCAGAACTTCCTGCAGAACACCATAGAACTCACTTTCTTCTTCATCACCAAAAGATGCCTTTGTCATTACGCCAGAATTTTGAGTCCTTAGGTTCTTCTCACGAGTCACCGTTCGAAACCTAGCACCCTTTACATTGCAGCCAGAGTGTACCACTACACGTCTGTCTGGCCCATCAGCAAGCAACTTCAAATCTTCAGATACATTATTCAACTGTCTCACATGTTTTTTAAACCATGCTGGGAACTCTTTCTGCAGCGCCTCGTCGATGTTATTCACACCCCTGTCCGTCAATTCTTCCCGGCAAACACTAAAAAAAATTACCAATCAAATTTCGCATCAACATTAAATTATGACTCATAAGGTGAAGCAAACTTACTTCATATAACAGTGTGCCTTTTCACAATTGTTCAGCACATACCAAACCATTTTATCAAATTCCTTTTCAAAAAGCTTCAAAATGGACTTCCCAAACCCTTTCGCTCCGTCTGAAAAAATGTCCAACTCATCTGGACCAGCTTTTCGATGGTTATCTTGGTTCCTATCTTTCTTATGAAATCTCGTTTCTGTGTCATCTTTGAAAAATCTGGAGCAAAAGGTCAAGCACTCATCAACGATGTAGCCCTCGGCAATTGAACCTTCTGGCCTAGCTTTGTTACGAACAGTAGACTTAAGGTAACCTAGTCTTCTCTCAATTGGATACATCCAACCGTACTGAACAGGACCCCTTAGAATAGCCTCATCAGGAAGATGGATAGCTAAGTGCACCATTACATCAAAAAAAGCAGGGGGGAAGATCTTCTCTAGTTTGCAAAGAATTATAACAATGTCAACCTTCAATCTTTCAAGCACATCAACTCTTAGGGTTTTGGCACACAACTCCCTGAAAAATCTCCCCAATTCTGCAATGGCCTCATACATATCCTTTCCTGCAATTCCTCTAAGGCCAGCTGGCAAAACGCGTTGCAGAAGTATGTGGCAATCATGTGTCTTCATACCAGTCACTTTACAACCATCGATATCAACACATCTTTCCCAGTTTGCACAATAACCATCTGGGAATCTAATTTTGGCCAAATATCTGCACAATTGTTTCTTTTTGTCCTTCACAAGAGTCCACGGTGCTGGGGGCTTCACATATTTTTCTCCCTGATCATCCATCCAATAATTCTTCCTAATGTTGAATTTCTTTAAATCAAGTCTAGAATTAATAGTGTCCTTATTCTTTCCCTCAATTTCAAGAAGGGTACCAAGGATATTGTCGCATATGTTCTTCTCAATGTGCATCACATCGAGGTTGTGGGCCAATTTCAGTTCTGACCAATATGGTAAATAATGTAAGCTGACCTTGAGATGCCAAGTTGGTTCATCTTGTGGAACACGCTTTCGCTTTCTCAAATTTGGATTTTTGCCTGGTTTAAAATCCTTAACCCTTTCTACCTTCTCCTTTATTTCTTCCACTGTGAACTTCCTTGGTGGTCCTCTCTCCTCAACTTTTCCATTAAAAAGTTTGCTTCTCCTATAAGGGTGATCCGTCCGAAGGAAACGACGATGGCCAATATATCCAATCTTATGTTTTAAAGACTCATAGCAAGGATCTTCGTCGCAATGCACGCATGCGAAAAATCCTCTAGTACTACGCCCAGACATGGTGGCATATCCAGGATAATCATGAATCGACCAAAGGAACGCAGCATGCAATTCAAATTCTCTATTTGTGCATGCATCATACGTGTCCACACCTTTCCATAGCAGCATCATATCTTTTATAAGTGGCTGCATAAATACATGAAAATCCTTCCCGGGCGAGTACTTTCCCGGGATTAGCAAGGACATCATGAAGTTGGATTGATGCATGCACATCCATGGTGGGAAGTTGTACGGTATGACAAAAACAGGCCACATACTATATGCATTTGACATACTCCCAAAGGGATTGAATCCATCTGTGGCAAATCCTAGCTTTATGTTACGAGGATCTTTAGCAAACCAATCAAACTTTTCGTCAAAGTGCTTCCAAGCAGAACCGTCTGCTGGGTGCCTCAGAACATTTTTCTCAGCAACCCTCTTCTCTTTGTGCCACCTTGTGTGCGTTGATATTTCCTCTTTAACAAAAATCTCTGTAAACGCGGAATTATCGGAAAATACCGAAGCACCTTATGAGGAACCTTCTTCTTTCCACTTGGATCTTTCCATCTTGATATTCCACACACAGGACAATGTGTATTGTCCTTGTGTTCTCCCCAGAAAAGAGCACAATCAAACTTGCAAACATGAATTGTCTCATAACCAAGCCCAACATCTGAAAGTACACTTTTTGCATCAGCATAAGATTTTGGAAAGTTCACCTTTGGCAAAGCTGTACATAAAGTCTCAAGTAGTAGATCAAATCCTCTATTTGTGATCCGGTTGTATGATTTCACATGAAGTAGCCTTATAATGAATGCCAACCTAGTGAAAGTGTCGCATCCCTCATGAAGCTCCTTCTTTGCTTCTTCTACTAATTTTTCATATAAATTTCCCTTGATAGGACCTTGATCTCCAGACTTGTGCATATCATGTACCAGATCAGATGCGTCGTCAACGTAATTATTTTCAACATAATTATCTTCAGTTCCTTCCTCAAAATCAGCATCGTCGTCGCTTTGATACGCATCATCATGGGTACTATGGCTTTGCTGATCACTAAAATTTTCCCCATGAAAAATGCACCTAGTATAGGTAATGGACATACCTCTACAATTTACATGACGCTCAACCTCCACTTGATCCTGCTGTATCATATTATGGCAGTCAATGCATGGGCATAATATTGGTTCATCGGGGCCCAAACTTTCTCCATTACGCCCCCCTTTTTCTCGCACAAACTCCATAAACTCACTAACACCTTTCATGTATCGAGGTGTCATCTTTTCCCTTGAGTTATCCAACTTCGATCCATCACCTACAGTTCATCGCAATGTCCACCACAATAGATCTTAAGAACGAAAATAATTTAAATTTCAGATAGATCTAGTCCTAACCAAATCACACCCAACTCACCGCTACTGCGCCTAGACGTGATCAGCCAAGATTGTTGCCTCGTCGGTGACCACTATCGTCTACGATGATCACCAGATCGCCTCGACTATGACCTTGAACTTCTCGCCCCGACCTGTCCCGTAGCACACAAACTGATCGAAAAAAGTCATTAAGATCTATATATATAGATAGTCATAAGAGTCCTAACCGGACACGATTACAAATTTGCGTGCGTTAAAATACAACTACAAAAAGAACTAAGACGGTTCCTGAATCAAAAAGACACCACCAACCCAGCGGTACCAGCTCGCGCTATACCTACGTCGCGGGTTCGAGATGCGGATGACCCAAATTTTTACCACTAATTCTATACATGACAAGTGGGGTCCGAAATGTACAAATATACCGCCCATCATTTATCATTCTGACTATTGGGTCCCACAATGTAGAATAATATTTAAAATAGAACAAATTCTTCCTATTAAAACTGACTAGTGGGTCTCGCATGATATTCAGTGACAGTTTCTAACCGCCACGCTCTAAATTTTGTCACCTATTATGATGACCATCTCCGCCGGTTAATCCATGACGGTTTGCCATGACAAAATGTGCAATTGTCATTAATTATTGTACATCCGTGACAAAAAAACTAATTTGTCACCGATCAAGCCAGATCAATGACGGTTTGAAACTTTGTCATCAGGCGTTTTGTCACTAAAAGTCATTTCTCTTGTAGTGACCCCTGCTCCTCCTTGGACTATAAAAGGAGGAGGCAGGGCTCCCTTTAGAGTGATCGCATATACGAACACTCACCCACGTACATCGAACACCCCATGTCGATGGTTTAGATCAACGGTGAAGATACATGACAATGTACGCGCGGGCATCGTCGATGTGGGTTAGTACACGAATGACACGGAGACAGGATTTATACAGCTTCGGGACCCGGGAAACATCATCGGGTAATATCCCTACGTGCTGTTTGTGGCTAGGTTGTATTCCTCATGGTGGAAGTCACCGTATTGTGGGACGACTCCTCTGTTGGACTTGTCTAATCTATCGGGCTCTGTCCCGTCTGTCTTGCTTGTCCCTCTTGGTGCTCCCGGCTCCTCCTTATAAAGGTGAGGGTCGGGTTACAAGTTGATTCCTTTTAGGACACGGCTAATCTAATAGGAGTCGGTAAGGTGAGTCCTTGTCCTACTCTGACTATGGAGTCGGCCTGCTGGGCCACCCATGATGGGCCACATTAATCCTCCTTGCGGGTACCCGTGTCCCATATCCACGACAGTAGCCTCCAAGATTTCGGGTGACTCGTAGAGTCATGCGGAAGGTCTTGATTTGTTGAAGACGTTGTCTTCTTGGGACACAGATTCCATGCCGGGTTGTTCGCCGGCTTGTCGATGTCGATGATGTCGCGGCACCTGGCGCTGCATTTGCTGGGTTGTCGATGTAGACTTGACGAGTCGTCGATGTAGGTGTTGCCGAGTTGTTGGCATAGATGTTGCCGAGTTGTTGGCGTAGATATTGCCGAGTCGTCGATGTAGACGTTCCCGGGTTGTTGGCGTAGATGTTGCCGGGTTCTACCACCGGCTCGTTTTGAAGCGAGTCGGAATTTCTCCAAGTCCTTTTGACGAGTTGTGTGTAGATGTTGCCGACTTCTCCTGCCGACTTGTTTTGATGCGAGTCGGAATTTTCTCCGGTTCTTTCGACGAGCTTCTTCTCTTCTCTCGAGCTTGTTTACACTGGTATATTGTGTAGCCCCCAAGTGGCCGAGTTGTTAACTTGTTATGGCTTGGAGCTTGTACTGAGAACTTAAAACATTCAAATGATGTAGCCCCTTAGTGTCGGGTCGTTTGCCTTCACGACTCGGGACTCTTGATGTATACTCATGTTCTCGAGCTTTGAACGGTGTAGCCCCCGAGTGCCGGGTTGTTTGCCTGCAGCAACTCGAGACTCCTTTTGATGGGTACCTGAAATAAAACTTGTTTATGCATTACACTATTCACGATGTATGAAAAGAATTAAATAGATATCACAACGATTTGATTTATTTGTGTTCAAGTGATTAATCGTCCGACTCGACTAAGTAGGCTTTCGCGGCGACTTTTTCATGCAAATATGATTTGCTCTGTCGACAACGGCCTCTGTGTTTCAGAGTCGATCTGGCTTTGTTCATACGCACTACTTGTGAAAGAACAAACTATTCCAAGATGTCGCCTAGAGGAGGGGGTGAATAGGCGATTAACACTTTTTATATTTAGGGGATTGATAATTGCGGAATAAACTATATGTTTAAATTAACAAGCTAACAACCTAAAATACTAGGCTCACCTATGTGCATCAACAACTTATGCTAAGCAAGGCAAGCAACAAGGTGATAGCAGATATATAACTTCAAGCACGAAGGTTATCACAATGTAAATTGCATATGTAAGCTCGGGTATAGAAAATAACCGAGGCACGCGGGACGAGGATGTATTCCCGAGTTCCTCTTGTTAAGTGAGTACGTCTCGTTGGAGGGGTATGAGCTCGCCACAAGAGGCCTACTAAAGATGCCACAAAGGCTCACCCTATTCTCCGATGAACCGCACCCAAGGGTTTGGTTCACCTTCCACTATAGAATCCTTCGAGACGGAATCCGGAGCCTTTACAACTTTCTTGGGGCACACACCCACAACTCAATTGGGGGCTCCCAATCGTGCCGAAGCTTCACAACTCGAAGTCTTCGCGGACACCTCCAACCGTCTAGGGTACACAATGCACCAAGAGGTACAAACTCTTGGGAACACAATGCACCTAAGAGTAACAAGCTTCTCAACCTTCAACTTCACGTATCACCGTGGAGAGAGCAACCCGATGCAACTAATGCAAGAGGCAAGAATACACAAAGTGGTCAAGTCCTTCACTCTCAAGTTCCAACCAAGCACACATGTTTTGGGGGGGATAAGAGAGGAAGAACAAAGGGGATGAACACAAAGCAACTCCAAAATCTAGATCCACTAGTTTCCCTCACTTAGAGGAGATTTTGATGGTGGAATGGNATGAGAGAACGCTTCTATGCCGAGCCCCTCGAAAATGTCCTAGGTCACTGCCCAAGGACATCTTCGAGAAGCTCGTGCATAGAGAAGTCCTCTGTCTTCGCTTTCCGGACTAGCTTGACAACAGTATGAACCCTCTTAGCACTGAGTGAATGCTTCTATGTCGAGCCCCTCGAAGATGTCCTAGGTCACTGCCCAAGGACATCTTCGAGAAGCTCGTGCAAAGAGGAGTCCTCTGTCTTCTCTTTCTGATGTTGGCGTGTTCTTGTTCTTCCTCTTCCTCCTCATGGTGGGTACTTATAGGTAAAGATTAGGGCAACTCTTCACCTTTGCCTCTTCAACCCTGCAAACGACAACTCCTGGCCTTTAGCTCCCACAAAGGGGCGCCATATGTGGCCAACATGTTGATATGTGTGCCTTATCTTTTGCCTGAGATAAGGCACACATATCAACATGTTGGCCAAATACAGCTCCCACTAACTTGACTTGATAATTTCAATGACCGGAACTAAATGTTACTAATTTGAATGACCAGGACCAATAGTTATGATTTTTACAATTTTTTAGAAACTAATTTGACTTGATTTGGACAATTAAATCAATAGATATAAAAGAAATCAAAAAATATAGTTATGATTTTTATAAATATTGAAATTAATTTGACTTATTTTTAGAAACTAATTTGACTTAAATCAAAAGATATAAAAGAAATCAGAAAATACAGTTATGATTTTTATAAATATTGAAACTAATTTGACTTATTTTTAGAAACTAATCTATTATATACTTAAAACAATAGAAAATAAAGCCTCCACGTGCTTCCACATAGGCTAAATAATCACGTCCGTTAATTTTCCGTTAACACTTGATAGTACGGTCAAGATTTAAAAATAGATCTACCAAAAATATGTATTGGTGCGGTCACGACAAACATGAAGGACTCAATGTACACGTCTCCCGTGCGCTGGTATGGCTCGCACCGCTTGAACGAAGGAGCCTGGCAGTTGTTCCAAAGAAAAAAAGAGTCGGCCTCAAAAAAAAAGTGTCCGTAAGCACCACGCATCCGTATAATTAATGCCATCAGCCTCCGGCTCTAATAATACATTTTTTTCCTATATCGTACGTGTTGGTCTGACCCCACAAAGTGCATGCAAGAGAAGTAGTACAAGCATGTAAAGGATCGCATGTTCAACATAAAGTGAAGCATCGCATGAAACCTATTTTCATGACATGTCAATCGGATTGATATGAATTTGGCACATATATGATTGTTAATTGGTAAGGATCTCTTTGATTTTCCCGATACAGAGAAAAATATAGAAATAGAAAAAATATAAGATTGTACTCAACTAGAATTCTGCATATCTGAATTTGTAGGAAAAAAATATTCTTCCTATGAGATTTCAAGTGGATAGAAACTTACTTAGAAAGAACCAAAAAAAATCCGATCCTCTAAACTTTCAATACAAACATAAATAGTAGAATTTTTTTACCACCACATGTTTACATAGGCTAAATAATTATACCTTTTTTGGAACCATAATTATAAACCCAAGAAAACTCCGATCCTCCAAACTTTTAATACAAACATAAACAATAGAATATTTTTACCACCCATGCTTAGATAGGCTAAATAATTATACCTATTTTGGGGACCATAATTATATATCTGAGATTTAATAGGTATTTGCAAATCTAGAGCATCAACCGAGCATTTCTATCATAAAACAAAAGGGAAAAACAGGAAATCATAGCAAGGGTAACACGAAACAAATTGAATCTCTTTGTTCTGGCCGTTCAGCGGCTTGGCAGTGGACGCTTAGAATAAACTTTAGATGGATTTCATCATAGAAAATCTATAGTAAAATCTCAAATAATCAAACGTTTTTATATTGATGAATAATATATTTTCGAAATTCATAATACGTGTAATTAGAAACCCAAATAGACCATAGACGCATGTAGTATGGACACCACACACACGCAAAAAATCACACAGGCGTTACAATGATTAGAATCGCTGGCCTTCATAATGGACGGACGGAAAACAACTCTTATTAGGTACATAACCAATATAAACTATATTTTCCACATGTAGAAATTTACTTTGAAACACTTCAGTACGTAACAATGTTAGTCAACTGCTAAATTATATAAAACAATTATTTAAAATCCATGCAATTAGACTATACATCCACTCCCACATCCAAATAAGTTGGTGCCACTTTGTTGGTGACAAACAACTTTCTCTATATGAGCAAGCAAAATAAATTATACAATATAGACACGCCCATTAGACAGAAACTATGTCATAAGTACTTAAGAGGAACTAATCATGTCAAGTACACAAATATGACATTCATCTGTGTTAATAGAATATAGGCCAACGGAAAAAAATAAAGTCAAATGTAAAATAACAATATATGTAAAGTTGGAGAGATGGGGGAAGAAGAGTTATCAAATATTTTGGTATTTTGTTACCAATAGAGTAAGATGAGCTTGCTTGGACCATTTAGATGACACCAGTACATCCACAAAAAACATCATCATTATATAGCCATGAGACGATCAACTAACCTCAGGTATGCCTTTTACTATTCATATCTAATACTTACTAATAATACCTATAAAATTTGTTAATCCTCAAAAGAAAACCAAAAGGCTTGGGCAAATGGACTGAAAAAATCCACGTCAAGTCCAAAGGCCCATGGGCTACATAGTGTGTTGAAAGACACCAATGGTGCAGGTGTATTGTTGACGGTATTAGCCAACAAGATAATACAATTAGTGGAAGTTCATGTCTACGAATGCCTACTTATGTTTCGAGTAAATATAAACTGCTTACATTTTGAATGATAGTTGAGTTAATACATTCTACGCAAATAATACTGAGTATAAAGCATCTACCAAACCTAGCCGCGCAAACGCGCGGGTCACACCGCTAGTTTGACTTAAATCAATAGATATAAAAGAAATAAAAAATAGATATGATTTTTATAAATATTGAAACTAATTTGACTTATTGTTAGAAACTAATTTGACTTAAATCAATACATATAAAAGAAATCAGAAAATATAGTTATGATTTTTATAAATATTGAAACTAATTTGACTTATTTTTAGAAAATAATTTGACTTAAATCAATAGATATAAAAGAAATTAGAAAATATAGTTATGATTTTTATAAATATTGAAAACAATTTGACTTATTTTTAGAAACTAATTTGACTTAAATCAATAGATATAAAAGAAACCAGAAAAAAGAAAAAAATCTATTCAAAAAAGAAAAATGCCCAATTAGTTCTGGTTGGTATTTCGTGGCCTGCCCCAAAATTCTTTTAGCCCTGGCTGGTATTATGTAGCGCCCCGACCACAGAACTATACAGTGAAACGTTGTGTAACCGGTCATGCTACACAATCGAGGGTTACTGGGTTTACCAATCCCAGGCCAAAACACATTGGCAGGTGTGCTCGGAATGGATCATCGGCACACAACACCTCGATCATGCCATAAGCTCAGACATCGCTTTCACGTATAGTTAAGAGACCGAGACTTGTGGAACAACTGGCACATTGCATGACTCTACGACACAAAAGCATATAGCAACTCATATAAGAGAAAATACAAATATTACACGTCAAAAGGATCACAGATCCAACAATACATCAAGCGGAAGCGGGTAGCGTTGTCTAATACAACAAGATGCAAATTATGGCCTAAGAGGCCTACAGATAAACAATTCCCAGCCAGCTTGTTCCACGGTCCCAAGCTGCCACCTGGGAACCCCAGACTACTCGTCGATGTCAATAAAGAACCCACCTTCCAGTTCGGTGACGTCCTCCTCTGAAACAAATAATAATCAACAAAGCAAGGCTGAGTACGACGTACTCGCAAGAATTAGTAGGGCGATATAGGCCCGATGCTGACCGAGGCTCTAATGCTGTATAATGTAGCTGGTTTTGCATAAAGCTAGTTTTCCATTTTAAAAGACATCAGGACCATTTGCATCGTCTACTCAGAATGTTTTCCGAAAAGGGATAAGAGAGTAAACTTTCATATTCGGTTCTCATCGAACCTACTTGTATCCAAACCACTCATCTCCACCAAAGGCACTCCCTCGAATCACCCTCGAGGAAATGAACCTTTAACACAAGTTGATTATGCAACCTTTAGCTGCCATATCAATTAGGTTAATGTTATCTATGAGCTAATCCGCCTTTCCCAAGAGTTTGTCCATAACCGTGGACACGGCTTTTCGAAAAGATTGAACCCTGCAGGGGTGTACTAATTTACCCATTGGTACCGTCCGGCTCACCTAGTTGGCCCTCTTCCGGGGAAGGCCGGCAAGCAGGCGCGGTTAAACCTTTACCTCGCGTGAGACTATCCAAGAGTCATCTGTGGCCACAGGGCAAGTTTACCCAGCCTCAGCCCCTGCCCCATCGCCACGTCCTAAACACCACCATCCTCGTCATTTCTTTTTCCGCTCACACACACGGCAAATGGAAATAGCAAACTAGAGGACCCTTGGATACGCCCGCACAAGTTATTCAGTTAGTGAGGCGCCCATACACCCACCAATGGCAGCACGCTCGGTTCTTGGTTCTAGCTAAAAGCACTCTCAGCCTAGGCGGCAGGAATGAGGCAAAACACCATCCCCGATGGCAACTCATCCAAGCCTTTTAGCAAATTAATTATCCACCACAAGTAACCATCATATCCGACCATTCCTCCACCATTCATAATAATGGATTTAAATCACCGGACAACATATATCATTTAACTAAGCATAGCTAAGCATATATAATCAACAATTATATCTTTGTCTCCGGCCAACACATCAAACCTAGGGTTCATAGGAGGGGAGGCATGTGATGGTTCAGGGGATAAACATGCATTCATAGGATACTCTACATCTTGATCAAAAGAGACATTTGAATCGCATGCAATATTATGGTGGATAAAATAAGTTTGTAAAACAATAGGATGCTAGATGCCAAGAAGGTTAGGTTAGCTCTTGCCTTGCTGATAGTACTGGGCGCGTTGATCGTCGAGGTATTGTGGTGGAACCTCGACTCCTGAATCTAACGAAACACAAACAATACAAGAAAGGAATAAATAACACGAATACAAGGTGCAATGCTCAATCATGATGATATGGTCATATTATGCATTGAAAAGGTATTGGGCATGTCCCATAAGTTAAATGGAACCCCTAAAATAAATATAGCAATTAACGGGTTAAAACTCCATCTTTAACTTAGTGAATTGCATTACTATCCAAAATGTCCAGTACTGAAATATGGGTTATATATGCATGAAAATGACATTATTTGATAGGTATTAATCCACTGATCGTTTTGATACCTCGTTTGCATTTTTCCGATTAACGATGAATAAATGGCGAATTAAACGGTTAAGCAACTTAAATCAATTTAACCAATTCGAAAATGACATCAAGGTAAAAGTTATTTCCATACTGTGATTTTAACATAGTTGAATAGCATTTGAGTTGCTGATCAAATTGGTATATCATTTGCAATTTTTGGATTAATATTTATCAAGTTATGGTAATTTCAATAATTGATTTAATTCTGCCATTTTATCTATTTTTAATGAACAGCACCAATATTAATTCTAAAATTGTCTCAAATTACATAAACTTGTAGATAATTGTTCACTGGACAATTTGAGCTATTAAACATAATTTTTGAATAAGCAAAACTCAAGTTATGGATTTTCTAAACTTGGAATTAAATCTGCCATTTTAATAAATTTGGTTAAACAGCAATTTAAATGTTCATTATTGCATGGAAACATCACTAACATGTAGATGTTGTTTTCCTGAACATTTAGAGATCTTATTTATAATTTTTGGATAATTATTCATTAAGTTATGGATTTTATAAATTCCATTTATATTCTGCCATTTTCATTAATTTAATTAAAACAGGCAATTTAAGTTTAACCAAAAATCCAACTAATGGCACTAACATTTAGAGTTTATTTAGCTGAGCATTTTGACATATTAATTGCATTTTTCTGAATTGTAAAACTCTAGATATTAATTTCCAAAATTTTGAATAACTCACAGACGATTTGCATTTCACATTTAAATTCAAATTCAAAAATTCATTTGCATGTGGGAGTTGCATATTTGAATAGGTTATGAAATTAGGAACCTTCTGATACCTTATTTGCATTTTTCTGATCTACCAATTAAAAGATATTGCATTTTCCAATTCTCTGATAATTTTTGAAAATCCAAAATTGAAGAACATGTGACGTCAGCGTGATGTCAGCAGGAGGGCCAGCGGCATGTTGATCATCTAATCGTCGATTTGAAGCGAAATTGGACGCGGGCACGAGCACCAGGAGCTAGAGGAAGGAGAGGGGAGTCGGGGGGAGCGGCGGGACTGACCAAATGGTCACCGGAATCGCGCCGGCGACCATGGATGCGGCGGCAGGCGGTGGTGCACGTCGGCAGCATTAAAGCGAGGGAGAGGGGAAGGGTTGAGGGGTCCCGGAGGACGGACGGCTCACCAGGAGCGCGGTGGCGTGGACGGCGAGGCAGGGGGAGGGGCGACGGCGTCTAATCGGTGTTCGATCGGCGGCGGCCGGCGCGGGGAAGACCGGGACGGCGGCGTCGATGGCGGCGTTCCCAGCTCGATTCTTCGGGCGGAGGAGGATAAGGGAACACGGCGGTGACGGAGGGGTGCTCCACTGGGCTCGGGGACGGCCGGAACGACGGCACGGTGCGGAGGCGGCGGCGGTAGCAGGGGGAGCTCAGCTAGGGTTTCGGTTCCAGCGGGAGAGGAGAAGCAGGGGAGGAGAGGGGGGAAGAAGGGCGCGTCGGGGTCCTTATCCACCAGGGGGGCTCGGCACGGTGCACGGGAGGACGACACGGCGACGGCAGCGTCCATGGCGCCAGTGAGAACACTGCCGCCACAGTGAAGAGGGAGAGAAGAGGGGGCTGACAGGGAGGGCCCACTGTCATAGGTATAAACTTTTTCCCTTTTTATTTAAAACCAGCAGCTTGCAACATTTATTTGGGGCATTTAAAAATCTCAATAAATTCTGTAAAAATTCATGGAAGATCCCCATGTTAGTTAGAAGCTCCACAAAAATTGGTTCTGCAAAATAAAAAGTTTTGCACCATTTTTGCTCATAGTGTTTAAATATGGCAATTTGATAAATTCCAACATTTATTTGATTGGAGCAATTAAGCATCTTCAAAAATAAGGAAAATATTCATGGAGGCTCTCACAATAATATTGAAGCTCCCCATGATTTTAGTTTGAAATTTGAGAAGTTGAACTTGGAGTCAAAATTCACCATTTGTTTAAACCAAATTTGAAATCCAAATATTTATTACTTTGCTTAACAAGCAATTGTCTTTGACAAAGATCTAAACAAATATATTCTTGGAACTTCCTGGACAATTTGAGAATTCCATAGTAATTTGGTTTGCTAAGTTGAGCAATGCATTTGGGTTGGGAAAATTGGGAAGGGTTTGATTCCTTTAAATGATTTCCATTGTTTGCAATATTTCACTTAGCATTTTAAATATGTATGCCATGATGCAATGAAAATAAAAAGTGAAAATTTGGTCCATATTTTAGGGTACCAAATCAGGGCTGTTACAATTCTATCCCCCTTACAAGAATCTCGCCCCGAGATTCCTAGAGTAGGAAGAGGGAGAGGAGGGAAACATGACAACCCTCAACTTTAACGATCTTCTCGATCCCACGATGATCTTCCTTGTTGCAGAGAAAAGGTAGCAAGCATGAAGTGCCGACGAGAAAATCAGAAGATAGTTCAAGGTGATAGACAAATTTTCTCCAAGGGTTGGAAATACGAACTTTGCACAAGACCATAGGTCTTTGAGAAAGATGACTGAATCCGGGCATATCCAAGAATTACCCATGATCCTCGGCATAGTGGTTGAGGTTAGAGATTTAAGAGATTTCGTCAACGGGCCTTCCGATGAGGTGCGGGAGCTACAACACCGGACTTGTCAGGATTACTAGCAGGCTTAGGTCGTGTGCTTGACGAACCCCAATCATCATTTCTGCTTGAGGTTCCTAGTTGGTTAGGTGTGTGGACACTTCAGGCTTTGCAGGTCCGAAGAGGGAGGTTGCGTCAGTAAAAGAAGGTAGGGTCACTAATTTCTCCAGACGTAGGCTTCATTGCCCAGCTCCAGAACACGAGGTAGATTGGGCGACACCGGTAAGATGATGAGACTTGACCACCAAAGGGGAGTCCATATCCTCAAATGGTACTTGAGGATTGTGTGCAAATGACATGAAAGTGAAAGAATGCGATGCTCCAAAATCGAATAAAAATGAAGTTGGATATGTGTTGACTCGAAGCGTACCCATGAGAACACGGGGGTCTTCTTCAACTCCTTCAGTCGAGACGTGGTTCAGGCGACCACGGCTTGCGGTCATGGCCATGGCGGCTGGTGTAGAGGGAGCCGGTGCAGGTGATGAGGTAGCCGGTGCCTTCTGGGGATACTCCCTGGAGAAGTGCCCCGGCTGACCATAACTGAAACAAGTGGGCCTCGGCGGTGGTGGAGGCAGCTGAGTGTGGTACCCACTTCCAGCCGCACCCAAGGTCGAAGTAGCTGGGCGAGACGGAGGTGGCCTGTACTCTGAGGGCTTTGGCGCGAAGGGAGCGCGAGGCACCTCACTAAAAGGCACAAAGACCCTGCGCTTCTTGCCCTCAGAAGAAGTGGAGCTCTGGTGGTCAGTGGGAGCTGGCCTCTTGGAAGCCTCCAGCTCATGCCTACCTTGCTCCATGGTGAGAGCCTGGTTGTAGAGATCCTGAAAGGACTGGAACTTGAATGGCAGGAGCTCGTATCGGAGCCGAGGTGCGAGCCCCTTGCGGAAGAGGTATTGCTTGTCATCATCGTTGGTCACGTCCCGAGGGGCGTAACGGGAGAGGTGGTTGAACTCGCGTCCATAAGCTTGGACGTCCATGTGTCCCTGGGTCAGCTCCAGGAACTCCCTCCTTTTCAGATCCATGATGGGCTGGGGAATGTAAGCCGCACGGAAGGCAGTGTGGAATTCCGTCCAGGTGAAGGTATGGCCAGCAGCAACCATGGACACATGGCTTTCCCACCAGGACCCTGCGGCTCCAGTCAGCAGGTAGGTGGCGAAGTTCACTTGTTCCGCCACCGGAACATGCAAGGCAGTGAACTTGCGCTCGAGAGCACGAAGCCAGTCATCAGCCTCCAAGGGCTCTTTAGCATAAGAGAAAGTGGGAGGCTGGGACTTCAGGAATCCAGTGAGGGTGCTGCATTCAGTGTTCCTGCGTGCACCCTGCTGCACCAACTGCGCGAGCAGATTCTCGTTGCACATGCGGCCCTCTTCAATGATCATCAGAACCTCTGCCATAGTGGGTGGCGACGGTGGATCAGGATTGCTTTGTTCACCACGACGGGTAGGAGCCATTCTGGAGATATGAACAAGGACACAGTTAGTAACCATAACCGGTCATTTAGGATAGATCATTAGACTTCTTCCTGATATAGAGATTTAAGATGGCACAAAACAGATCAAGGCAACCACGATATTGCAGAAGCCTTTGTCAGCACTCTTCCGACAACTAGTGCCGAAAGGGTTTCCTGAACGGTTGTTAGTGGAGGAATCCCAAATATTGATGGACCACTCGCTAAGAGCAATCCCGCCGGGATTCATATGGTTATCTGACAGAGAGTTTAGCTAGAGCTAGGGACAGGGAAGAGCATTGCTGAGCAAGTCAATTACGGCCGCAACCTCGAGTTTGAAGACTAACTTCAAAATTTTGCCAACCTGATGTAGGGTTTGACAATTAACATCAGGGTTCAACGGAAAAGATCTTGGGTTAAAGATCAGCTTCATGCACTGGGACTCACGAATAGCATAATGCTCACATGGGTGACAACCCTCATAAATCATTACACCAGAGCCCTAGCACAATCCGGGACCTTCGGTTCAAGATCTTGGGCTAAAGCAAGGGAATTTCTTGACGATCTGCAACACTTCCGTTCTTCGGGCTTTAGAATTGGCAGACGAGCAGAGTTAACCAGTAACTAAAGATAGAACCCAACCCCGTGATCCTAAAGATTTGGAATTTGCTGATGATCAGGAGAACCGTTAAATCAAATAGAGGTAAGATAGCACCGAGATCAGAGTGAATTGGATAAGGAGTAAAAAAGAATCCTAAGATGGTTTTCACAAATCCTTTTTAGGTTAAAATAGTTTTTCACGAACACTAGACTCGACATCGACCAGTAGAACGGGTTTCCTACAGGCAGTCCTGCTCTGATACCAACTTGTAGCGCCCCGACCCCAGAACTATACAGTGAAACGTTGTGTAACCGGTCATGCTACACAATCGAGGGTTACTGGGTTTACCAATCCCAGGCGAAAACACATTGGCAGGTGTGCTCGGAATGGATCATCGGCACACAACACCTCGATCATGCCATAAGCTCAGACATCGCTTTCACGTATAGTTAAGAGACCGAGACTTGTGGAACAACTGGTACATTGCATGACTCTACGACACAAAAGCATATAGCAACTCATATAAGAGAAAATACAAATATTACACGTCAAAAGGATCACAGATCCAACAATACATCAAGCGGAAGCGGGTAGCGTTGTCTAATACAACAAGATGCAAATTATGGCCTAAGAGGCCTACAGATAAACAATTCCCAGCCAGCTTGTTCCACGGTCCCAAGCTGCCACCTGGGAACCCCAGACTACTCGTCGATGTCAATAAAGAACCCACCTTCCAGTTCGGTGACGTCCTCCTCTGAAACAAATAATAATCAACAAAGCAAGGCTGAGTACGACGTACTCGCAAGAATTAGTAGGGCGATATAGGCCCGATGCTGACGGAGGCTCTAATGCTGTATAATGTAGCTGGTTTTGCATAAAGCTAGTTTTCCATTTTAAAAGACATCAGGACCATTTGCATCGTCTACTCAGAATGTTTTCCGAAAAGGGATAAGAGAGTAAACTTTCATATTCGGTTCTCATCGAACCTACTTGTATCCAAACCACTCATCTCCACCAAAGGCACTCCCTCGAATCACCCTCGAGGAAATGAACCTTTAACACAAGTTGATTATGCAACCTTTAGCTGCCATATCAATTAGGTTAATGTTATCTATGAGCTAATCCGCCTTTCCCAAGAGTTTGTCCATAACCGTGGACACGGCTTTTCGAAAAGATTGAACCCTGCAGGGGTGTACTAATTTACCCATTGGTACCGTCCGGCTCACCTAGTTGGCCCTCTTCCGGGGAAGGCCGGCAAGCAGGCGCGGTTAAACCTTTACCTCGCGTGAGACTATCCAAGAGTCATCTGTGGCCACAGGGCAAGTTTACCCAGCCTCAGCCCCTGCCCCATCGCCACGTCCTAAACACCACCATCCTCGTCATTTCTTTTTCCGCTCACACACACGGCAAATAGAAATAGCAAACTAGAGGACCCTTGGATACGCCCGCACAAGTTATTCAGTTAGTGAGGCGCCCATACACCCACCAATGGCAGCACGCTCGGTTCTTGGTTCTAGCTAAAAGCACTCTCAGCCTAGGCGGCAGGAATGAGGCAAAACACCATCCCCGATGGCAACTCATCCAAGCCTTTTAGCAAATTAATTATCCACCACAAGTAACCATCATATCCGACCATTCCTCCACCATTCATAATAATGGATTTAAATCACCGGACAACATATATCATTTAACTAAGCATGGCTAAGCATAGCTAAGCATATATAATCAACAATTATATCTTTGTCTCCGGCCAACACATCAAACCTAGGGTTCATAGGAGGGGAGGCATGTGATGGTTCAGGGGATAAACATGCATTCATAGGATACTCTACATCTTGATCAAAAGAGACATTTGAATCGCATGCAATATTATGGTGGATAAAATAAGTTTGTAAAACAATAGGATGCTAGATGCCAAGAAGGTTAGGTTAGCTCTTGCCTTGCTGATAGTACTGGGCGCGTTGATCGTCGAGGTATTGTGGTGGAACCTCGACTCCTGAATCTAACGAAACACAAACAATACAAGAAAGGAATAAATAACACGAATACAAGGTGCAATGCTCAATCATGATGATATGGTCATATTATGCATTGAAAAGGTATTGGGCATGTCCCATAAGTTAAATGGAACCCCTAAAATAAATATAGCAATTAACGGGTTAAAACTCCATCTTTAACTTAGTGAATTGCATTACTATCCAAAATGTCCAGTACTGAAATATGGGTTTATATGCATGAAAATGACATTATTTGATAGGTATTAATCCACTGATCGTTTTGATACCTCGTTTGCATTTTTCCGATTAACGATGAATAAATGGCGAATTAAACGGTTAAGCAACTTAAATCAATTTAACCAATTCGAAAATGACATCAAGGTAAAGTTATTTCCATACTGTGATTTAACATAGTTGAATAGCATTTGAGTTGCTGATCAAATTGGTATATCATTTGCAATTTTTGGATTAATATTTATCAAGTTATGGTAATTTCAATAATTGATTTAATTCTGCCATTTTATCTATTTTTAATGAACAGCACCAATATTAATTCTAAAATTGTCTCAAATTACATAAACTTGTAGATAATTGTTCACTGGACAATTTGAGCTATTAAACATAATTTTTGAATAAGCAAAACTCAAGTTATGGATTTTCTAAACTTGGAATTAAATCTGCCATTTTAATAAATTGGTTAAACAGCAATTTAAATGTTCATTATTGCATGGAACATCACTAACATGTAGATGTTGTTTCCTGAACATTTAGAGATCTTATTTATAATTTTTGGATAATTATTCATTAAGTTATGGATTTTATAAATCCATTTATATTCTGCCATTTTCATTAATTTAATTAAAACAGGCAATTTAAGTTTAACCAAAAATCCAACTAATGGCACTAACATTTAGAGTTTATTTAGCTGAGCATTTTGACATATTAATTGCATTTTTCTGAATTGTAAAACTCTAGATATTAATTTCCAAAATTTTGAATAACTCACAGACGATTTGCATTTCACATTTAAATTCAAATTCAAAAATTCATTGCATGTGGGAGTTGCATATTTGAATAGGTTATGAAATTAGGAACCTTCTGATACCTTATTTGCATTTTCTGATCTACCAATTAAAAGATATTGCATTTTCCAATTCTCTGATAATTTTTGAAAATCCAAAATTGAAGAACATGTGACGTCAGCGTGATGTCAGCAGGAGGGCCAGCGGCATGTTGATCATCTAATCGTCGATTTGAAGCGAAATTGGACGCGGGCACGAGCACCAGGAGCTAGAGGAAGGAGAGGGGAGTCGGGGGGAGCGGCGAGACTGACCAAATGGTCACCGGAATCGCGCCGGCGACCATGGATGCGGCGGCAGGCGGTGGTGCACGTCGGCAACATTAAAGCGAGGGAGAGGGGAAGGGTTGAGGGGTCCCGGAGGACGGACGGATCACCAGGAGCGCGGTGGCGTGGACGGCGAGGCAGGGGGAGGGACGACGGCGTCTAATCGGTGTTCGATCGGCGGCGGCCGGCGCGGGGAAGACCGGGACGGCGGCGTCGATGGCGGCGTTCCCGGCTCGATTCTTCGGGCGGAGGAGGATAAGGGAACACGGCGGTGACGGAGGGGTGCTCCACTGGGCTCGGGGACGGCCGGAACGACGGCACGGTGCGGAGGCGGCGGCGGTAACAGGGGGATCTCAGCTAGGGTTTCGGTTCCAGCGGGAGAGGAGAAGCAGGGGAGGAGAGGGGGGAAGAAGGGCGCGTCGGGGTCCTTATCCACCAGGGGGGGCTCGGCACGGTGCACGGGAGGACGACACGGCGACGGCAGCGTCCATGGCGCCAGTGAGAACACTGCCGCCACAGTGAAGAGGGAGAGAAGAGGGGGCTGACAGGGAGGGCCCACTGTCATAGGTATAAACTTTTTCCCTTTTTATTTAAAACCAGCATCTTGCAACATTTATTTGGGGCATTTAAAAATCTCAATAAATTCTGTAAAAATTCATGGAAGATCCCCATGTTAGTTAGAAGCTCCACAAAAATTGGTTCTGCAAAATAAAAAGTTTTGCACCATGTTTGCTCATAGTGTTTAAATATGGCAATTTGATAAATTCCAACATTTATTTGATTGGAGCAATTAAGCATCTTCAAAAATAAGGAAAATATTCATGGAGGCTCTCACAATAATATTGAAGCTCCCCATGATTTTAGTTTGAAATTTGAGAAGTTGAACTTGGAGTCAAAATTCACCATTTGTTTAAACCAAATTTGAAATCCAAATATTTATTACTTTGCTTAACAAGCAATTGTCTTTGACAAAGATCTAAACAAATATATTCTTGGAACTTCCTGGACAATTTGAGAATTCCATAATAATTTTGTTTGCTAAGTTGAGCAATGCATTTGGGTTGGGAAAATTGGAAAGGGTTTGATTCCTTTAAATGATTTCCATTGTTTGCAATATTTCACTTAGCATTTTAAATATGTATGCCATGATGCAATGAAAATAAAAAGTGAAAATTTGGTCCATATTTTAGGGTACCAAATCAGGGCTGTTACATATTACGAACCGAGACTAAAGGTCTGGCCTTTAGTCCCGGTTGCGGCTACCAACCGGGACTAAACATTTAGTCCCGGTTGCAGCCACCAACCAAAACTAAAGGGGTGGCCGGTATAAAGGCCACCGCTTCTCCTCCCCTCCCACTTCCTTCATTTTCCTGTCGATCCAAGCAAGTGCTGTCTTGCTGCCACCGCGTCTCCGTCACCGCGTGTCCGCGTCGCCGTCCCCGGCCCGCGCACTCCGTCGCCGCTATAGCGTCCTGCTGCTCCGTCGTCGCCGTCGTCGCCGAGGTCGAGGGCCGCCTCCACGTCTTCTTCTTCACCATCCGTGTCCAGGTGCGTGCCGCCGGAATAGAGATCATCTCGTCAAAATATAAAAATTTATAAAATGTCTAATATTAAAGAACAGAGGCAGTACTTCTTCACTAGCAATAGAGATCATCTTGGCCAAATAAATAAAAAAATCAAAACATCAAATGAAAATTAGTAAATGATAAAATAAAATTAGTTAAGAGAGAAAATTATTCTTCACTAGCATTTGGTACCGAGATAAAGTGCGGTAACCTCACTGTTACAAACATTTTTGTCTATGTTTTATAGCTAAGTAACTAAACCTAGTTTTTCTAGATGTCATTTAAATTTACTAGATATCATTTAAATTTACTCATGTCATTTAAATTTACTAGATGTCATTTAAATTTACTCATGTTTTTTCCATTTAAAAATTAAATTTACTAGATTTCATTCAAATTTACTAGATGTCATTTCAATTTACTCATGTTGTTGCCATTTAAAAATAGTTAGAGGCAGTACCATTTTAAAAATAGTTAGAGGCAATACCATTTTAATTTACTCATGTTTTTGCCATTTAAAAATAGTTAGAGGCAGTACCATTTTAAAAATAGTTAGAGGTAGTACCATTTAAAAAATAGTTACAGGCAGTACCATTTTCAAAATAGTTAGACGTAGTACCATTTTAAAAATAGTTAGAGACAATACCATTCTAAATACTAACCATTTTGCCATTTACTCTTCTTTTTTACCTTTTTTACATTCGGTTTGTAGTTAAGCTATGGACGCCCACGGCAGAGACATCGGTGAAGAGGAAATATTGAATATGATATATGCCAGTGGAGAAGGTGGAGAAGATGCCGACGGAGAAGATGGAGAAGATTGCAACTCACAATTTTTGAACGACTACGGTGAGGGAGTTGAGCTAGAAACAAGAGACGAATGGCCCTTAACAAATTCCGGCGAGGTATATTAGGCCTCTCATGATCTCTAGATGCATTAATTGATTTGTATTGCACTTACTAACGAATCTTTCTTCTTTTAGCCCTCCGGATCGAGCCAATCTGCTAGGCCCTCCGGATTGAGCCAATCTGGTAGTAAAGGGATATGAGGCCCGACCAAAAAAGTTGGGCGATCATCAAAGGTTCGCGATCGACGAAGTTCCTGAAGATGGCGAACCACTTGCTCCCACAGAAAACGTAAAAAAATTGTAAATCAATGCGGAGTTATTATTAGGGACAACATCCCGATCAGCACTCGAGAATGGCATAAGCCAAAGGTAGACGATAGAGCTGTTAGTTATGTCGACCAAAGATCCAAAGAGTTGCTTTGGACTACGCTTATGTCACATTTCAACCTACCGGATGCTTCCACAGAGGCCAAGAAGTTGAAACTCAAGCAGTGTGCTCTTAAGAAGATGGCGGAACAATTCCAGACCTTCAAGAAAAAATTATGGGGTGAATATAAGAAGACAAAAGAAACTCCAACATTCACTGGAGCACTAGAGAAGCAAAAAGATCACTGGGACGCATTTAAGGTGTACAAGGATTCGTCTCAAGCTGTGGAAAGGTCTGCAAAAAATAAGATAAATGCTACGAAAAAGAAATATCACCATACTATGGTGACAGGTAGCTACAACACTACCGTGCCTAAGTGGGAAAAAAATGATGCCGACCTGATTGCTAAAGGGATCACTCCAGCTACAGCGGAATGGCCCGAGAGGTCCAAGCACTGGTTGTACGAGCATGGGGCATCGTTGGACCCACAGACAGGGCAGATTATTGCAAAGGAAAAAATAAGGAAAAAATTCAAATGGTCTCCACAGAGATTGTTAAAGCAATCGAAAAAGTTCACAAGGGAATGTTCCAGCCCGAGAGAGAGAACGACGAGCTGACACTCGCCCTCGGAAATCCTGAAGACTCTAGACGAACACGTGGCAAAGGAACCGGTGTTTTGTGGAGAGCTGGGTTTCCGGAGTGCAATGCCAATTATAGAAGCCATCAGAGAAAAAAGAAGCAGGAGGCAGCCGGATCCAACGGCTAGAACAAAATCACGAGGAATTGCAACACATGTTCATGTGGCAGCAGGAGCAACTGGACACAAGGAGCCAGCAAAGGGCATCTGAACGGCAGCAAGAAGATCCTGCATTCCATAGTATCGTCCCATCTCAGCTGAAGAGCAGCATGGGTTCCACGGCGGTCCTGGCTGATCATGATGCATTGATGGATGAAGCACCGATGGCTCACTACCCCGTGGGTGATATCACGGAGAAGAAAATGTGTGATCTACATCAGTCAATGAAGAACATATCCTTCAAGGTGGCGGTCGGCTTTGCTTTACCTAATGAACCTAGAGCACGCTACCATGGCAGTCAGATTCCAGCTGGCAATTCTCGTGTCGGGGTGGATAAAGTTTTGAAGGGATATGAGACACTGGAGCTTGATAAAGGCTGGAGGTGAAGGGGTGAAGACACTGGGAGAAGTCACGGGTTCTATCATTCTATGGGAAAAGAAATACATCATCTTTGTAGACTCCACCCATCCACCGACTCCTCCTTGTAGCAATCCACCTCAGCAAAGTCCACCCCTCCTCGATAGGGACCCCAGCGCGAGACCATCTCGATCTCCGGCGTGTCAGCCATCTCCGCCCACTAAGTGGTTAAAGCGGAAGCCCTCCGCTTCGCCGAATAAGAAGAAAGGTAGAAAGAAGAAATCCAAGGACGACAAGTCTCCTGCCATGTCTCCTTGCGACATGACTGATGTGGAACTTAACATGGTTGTGGCCGTCGACGTAAAAAGACAACTTGCACCAAAAAATCCCGAGCCAAGGGAGAAACTACCTGAGGAAACTGTTGTGCGCTTCGTGAAGAACTTATCGGACCGCCCACCGAAACCTCCATCAGACTATGAGCGCTCTATTGAGAAGTCATACGAACAGATGGGCTAGGGGACATGCGGGAAAAAGGTTCCCTAGCTCGGAGAATAGGAAATACAAATGATCCCCCCACTCAAGGTGTTTCCCGATAAGGACGTACACAACGATAGTACAGGTCTCAGTGTTGCTCAAGTCATACGCAACACTAGTCTCCCAATGGCTGAGCTAGCATGGAAATATGTTCACGGGCGGTCTCTGGTCAAACCTGAGCAGGTCCCGAATCTACCAACACAAATGCGAAGATTGCATGAGTGGTACATGAAAGTCACAAAGGAAGGGCAAATCATGCTCATGGTGGCAGTTAAGAAAGAGCACTACTTCCAAGAACACCTCATTCACATTGACTTTTCAGAATTGTTTCAGTTATACAATCAAGACGCCCTAGACAAATCTATCGTCAGTTGCTATTGTTTATAAGTGATTTATTTTTGTAATTTAAGTCTGTATCTCAGCTCGTTCATTGCTTGTAATTATCCTCACTATATTCTTTTTGTACGCTATTATGCAGAATGAAGATTCTCGAATGCAAAAGGGAGAGAATCTTCATTGACCCGGCTAAAGTTCATGAAGTCACCGTACAAATGTGTGCCAAAGACACAAAGGAACTTTTGCTAAGGTTTTTAAAGGAACAAAATACCAAAGTAGAAATACTATTTCCTTACAACTTCGAGTGAGTGTTACTGTCTTGTACACATTCTATTTTGCTTACTCGATGTTAAGTATAATTGATGAGTTATGCATGATTGCGTATATAAACGTGCGCAGCTTCCACTGGATTCTGCTAATCATTAGAATTGACGGTCGAACCGTTGAAATCATGGACTCATTAAGGAAAGACACTAAAAAATACAAGAGCCCGGTTCTTATGCTATAGAGGTAATTTCAATCATTCTCGCACTATATCGCCCTCTTTCGTTCATTTCCTGATATCAAGTAATTAATAACTCCTTTATTCATTGTCTTTCCCTGGCAGGGTTTGGAAACGGTTCATCGTGCATGAAGTTGGTGAATAGTAACCGGAGCTGAGTTTTGTTCTGAACAAGGTAAGTAGTACTACCTAATTCCGCGCATCTCTTTAATTCTAGTTTCAATACCATTATCATGCTTGATTATTATTTGATTGAATTCTATTCTCGTACAGTGGTTTCTAAGGCAGCCACAGTTAACTCATTTATGTGGATACTATGTTTGCGAGTTCATTCACAGGATGGCTAGTGAGAACCGTAAGACTCGGAGACAAATTGATGTACGTAAACACTATTCACAATTTTATTTTATGACCATCAATTGTGTTGAGTGTCATTCATAATTTTTTTATAATAATTTGATATATATACACAGAACTCATATATTCAAATTGATCTCCTTCTTTTAAGGATGGAAAGGAAGCGGAACGCGCTCCTACCAGAGGACCGCATAAAAGAAATTCAAGAGGAATTGGCGGTATTTTTTCTTGCGGAGGTCATATCAGAAACCGGAGAATACTATAGCCGATATTGCCTCCATGTAATTAAACAAATATATATACCAAATTGTATGTGTATCTATATGCATCAATGTGATCTCCATATAGTATGAACTTTATGTATACGAAAACTTGTTTTTGGCACATCGACGTGATCTCCATACGATGGAAAACACAAAATGCGAAACCCTAAACCCCTCCTAAACCCTGAAAAATAATTGAAAAGAAAACACAAAAAACACAAACCTTTAGTCTCGGTGTTACCAACCGGGACTAAAGGTCGTCCACCCCCCGAGCTCGGCCGTGGCCACGTGGGAGGGACTTTAGTCCTGGTTCGTGGCCAACCGGGACTAAAGGTGGGGGGCTTTTAATCCCAGTTGTGCAGTCTCGGTTGGCCAACCGGGACTAAAAGCAGTTACCAACCGGGACTAATGCCCGTTTTTCTACTAGTGACTATCTGGTTCGGCTCGCCGAACCCTAGGTTTCCCTCGGAGCTGGACGTGACCACCACCATGACGATATGACTTTATGACATACTCCCTTCGTTCCACAATATAAGATGTTGTAGGCGTTGTACATGTTGTCTACATTCAGACTAAAATGGATGGACCTATATACTAAAACGTGTCTAAATACATGTGTATATGTGTGAATATAGCAAAAGTCTAAAACATCTTATATTATGGAACGGAGGGAGTATATCTCATATTTTGTTAACCAAAAACAATTTAATTTTTTTCTTAAACATCGTGCATGTCCTTTAAACTGGGACGGAGGAGTATGCTGCCTTCTCAAATAAAAGGAGGAAAAATTTCCCATTTTGTAAACTGTGGAATGATTCATGTCATTATAGGCGATTGGTAGCAAGGCATACTCGCGCACATCATGACTTGGTGATTGATCCCTTTCCAGCGCCTTGCGTGTGTTCGTATACCACCACTGCCTGTGTAACCCGGACTATTAGTCAATTATTGAATTCCTGGGACACGTAGATGCGGCTAAAAACATCGAACCCCAGCGGCAGTGCCCGTGGAGCGTGGACCCTAGCCAACGTTGTTTGGGACAGGGATAGAGGTGAAGAAGAGAGTGAAGCGGGCTGCGGGCTGGGGCTGAGTGAGTTGACGGTGGTGGTGAGCGTGCCAGCCATTGATGTCACAATTATCGGGCCCAAAAGCCACCCTCGAACTCCACGCGCGCGCATCGGAATCATGCCGCTCGGATTCGAAACACCAAGCAAGCAAAAAAGGCACGGCCAAAAAGTGAAACCACTGACTGACTTCTTCAGGCTGCAGCGGCTGCTGCACACTCCCAGTCCTTGTTCCACCACCTTTCCTTTTGTCCGCGTCCCAGCCCGCCATTAGCGACAGATTAACACCACGCAGAGACAGGCTCCGTTTCTATATGCGCTGAGGTTTATCGCAAATCGAGGCGCCGGTTAGCATATATAACCTTTCCTCTCATCATCACACTCGAAAAGTCCTCAAAAGCTAGACCTGCTCTGTAGTAATTTGTTAGTTTGCTACATGCTTTACTTGCTTAACAGTTAGCCCTCGTGCTCGTGGCCATTCGGCTTTTCGCCTTTTTAGACTTTCCTGCACTGCAGGCCAGGCCAGTGCACCACCACCATGTGTGGTGCGGTGCCTCCTCGCTCCCTAGCTATTTACTCCCACCACTTGCTGCCGCGCCACGGCTAGTACTACTTGTTGCAAGCTTCGAGCTCAACTAAACCTCCAGTAAACAAGCTCGCACCGCCGGAGCAGAAGAAAGTTGCAGGAGAAGAGCTAGGGAAGGAAGAGATGGGAGCTCCGGCACTGTCCAGCATGCGGTGGTTCTACCTCTGGCTGCTCGCGGTGCTGCTCAGCTGCTGGTTCCTGCATCCGTCGAGAGCATTCAAGGTACGTACTACGTATGTAGAGCTATGTGTCTGACTAAATTAGTAAGGAAATTATCGATATGGCTACGTGCGTATGTGGATGTGACATCGATCGTGTTGTCTGGCGGTCAGCTGCATGGCGGCGGCTACGACGAGCAGAAGGTGCCGTTGAGCTTCATAGTGCCGGACCCCACGCCGGCGTTCTCGCCGCTCGCCGCGCCCCCGCCCGTGACCGGCGATGACAACGACGACGACGGCGGCGTGAGGCCGAGGCTGCCGACGGAGCGGTGGAGGCGCGACCGGGGCGAGGTGAGGCGAGCCCGCGGTGAGGAATGGCACCACGCTCCAGCGCTCGCGCTGTCGTCAGCGCGCGCACCTGCGCCTGCTCCGGACTCCGGGAGCGGCGCGCCGTTCATCGAGAGCAGCCCCGCCGTGCCGGTCCCGTGCGGCGTCAGGGACACGGCCACCATCCTGCCAATGCCCGCGCCCGGCGTCAAGCGGCAGGTACTGCTTGCTTTCGTATATTTCTTTTTCACCACGTACGCAAGCATTTCGATTTTCTTGATCTTTCTCTAACCTGCGGATCTTTTGCAGGACGTGGGGAGAGCCACTTTGGCTCGACCTCGTATGGTGGTAGGGTTCGTCATGATGGCGTCTTTAGGAGCCTTATTATGCTAGACTAGATGTTCTTCTTCTTTGATCTGTAGGTAGTAGCCCGTCTAGCGGAGTCGGTGAAGCTTTTGTTTCTTTTTTCTTCTTCCTTTATCGCTGTCTTTCTGGGGTACCTTCTTTGTCTTGCTTTCTGCTGCTAGAACTAAAGTTGTTGCATGCTTTCGTTCGTGGATGTCACACTATGCCATGCGCATCATAAGGCACTGCGATGGTATATACGTGGCATGGCAGAAAAAGGAAAAGGAGAAAAAAGAGCTGAGTGGTAGAACTCTGGTGTAGTCGTATATACTCATGCGGGGGTGTAGTCGTATACACCCATGCGGATCCTTAGGGCAACTCCAACGCGCCGACTCAAATAGACCTTTTTTTGTTCTGTTTTACATCCGTTTGGGTCGGCAAACGGACAATGCTCCATCCCTGTTCGGCTTTTTCTGGCAACTACACCCAACGGACCGACCCATTTTGTCCGCCCCTGTTTTTTTTTTCAAATCTAACATTACATTTCATAGTCAAATCATACATATTACATAATTTTGAGGATACATATTGCATAAAAATATAGATTTCATCAAATTCATCAAATTACAGGAAGACTTTCGGTGCTGGCGATAGATGTCCCGGGTATTTTAACAAAATTGACCGCATGTTGGCGGCGCTCCGGGAACGGACTTGCTGGCTCCTCCGGCCTAGTGGCCGTCACCGGGAACGGACTTGCTGGCTCTCCCTGCCAGGTGATCGGCGCAGGGGCCTGTCTTGGCGACTCCCCGTTTAATGGTAGGGCTTACTTAGCGGCGGCTTCTTGCTTGTCGAGCTCCTTCTGCTGGGCACGTTCGGCATGGAACGAGTCCAACGAGCGCGCAACGGCCAGCTGCACCTCCTCGTCCCCCTCCACCACCTCGATTGACATGTCGTCGTCGTCCTTGTCCACATCGACGATCTCGACCATGGTGGGGGAGGTGGCGCTCGCAGCGGAGGGGGCTGTGGCGCTCGTAGTGGGGGCGATAGCCCCCGCCGCAACGCCCGTTGACGTGGGTATACCCTCCGGGCACCCCACCATTGCCGTACCCAATGCGGCCCAGACGAAGACATATTTGGAGGCCCACCTGGCGGCCCAACGATGTCCAAGAAGCCACAACTTGGAGTAGAAGACAAACTCATGTAAACCCTACCTGGCTGCATATATAAAGCCAGGCAGGGGCACCTTTGGGGAGAGACAGAGACAGCAGATAGACTAGACACCACACCCGCCATCGGCGGCAATATAGATGAGATCCAATCTCCACCACCATCGCCATCGCGGGCACCATTGTAACACCATGATACAACAATACAGATCAGACAAGCAGGATGTAAGTCTTTACCTCACAATGAGGGGCCGAACTTGGGTAAATCCTTACTTGTCAGCCGTCTGATACTATCAGCTCGCCAACTTCTCTCTCATACGAAACCCTAGGATCTCATCTAGGGATTTGCCGTGGTAACCCCACGTCAATTGGCGCCTTCTGTGGGAAGAACGTGTGCTCGATCACGGTGTCGGCGGCTTCAATCTTCATCAACAAACGGCGGCGAATTCGTCGCTTCATCGGCCAGACAATCGGACACAATGCTTCATCAACACTGCACGGGGACTCGACATCATCAATATCCTCGCGCGCGCGGCTGATCCGATCTATAGATCGCGATGTCACATGTCAAGTCTCGACGGGCTATGGCCATCCGCGCTGCAAAATCATGACGGTGCATGTGTGCGGCTGATCCGATCTACTCCATCGCAAGGCCGGCGGATCAAGTCCCGAAGATTTTCCGGCTGTGCGGCTAAGGGCTCAACACCAGCTCCGCCCCTGCGCACTTGATTTGATTCGACCTAATATTCTACGCGTAATCTGAAGCAAGCTCACTCCCGATGATCCAATCTATTAGCTGCTCCTGCCCAGCTCGAATCGGAGAGATGCGGGTGACAGTCAGCCGACGCCTGCCGTCCCGAAGCAAGATTTCAACTTATTATTTGCAGACAGTCGCGAGACGACCTGCGTCCTCCATCGCACAAATGAGGTCAGCTGAAAAGCACTCCACCGGTTGTACCAAGAAATCAATAGTTCACTTGATCGATCGATTCCCAAGAGAGCTGTTGTGCAAACAAATCAAGTACAGTACACGATTCTAGGGCACTTCGGCCGGCCGGCCGGCCGGCCGGCCAGCTAGCTACCTACATGCAGTTCAACGCAGCTAGTCACGTGGCCACACTTTGGAAAAGCAAAACGAAGGAGAAGAAGAGGAAGATGCGGTCAGCTTAAGCGACACACAATGATGAGTATAGGCGAGCCGCCGTCGACTCTGCCCCATCGCGGACAATTGCGACCTCATCAACATCGTGGCTGGCTTCATCAACACCACGATCGTCTGCAACTTCGCCAAGTCTAACTCGGACCGCACCGCCTTTGACGAGCCAACGGCCCGTAGATGTGCTTAACATCATCAACAACGAAGCAATCGACTCGGGTCAGGCGGACTTGACACCCCCTCCTGCTAGTCTGCTACACCGACTCCGTCGTGGACATCAACAACACGCAATTCCGGCTTAATCGCCATACAGCCTACGCGTCATCAACAGCTAAGTCATTTTCGTATTTAATTTTTTTAATCAATAAGATTACTTAGCCATACATATATAATTTGTTTTGGCCGCACCCGACACTAGGGAGCTGCGCCACGCATGGTACAAAGATTTTTCCATTCAGTTATTGCAGATATACTACCCACCGATTCGACAAAGTCAGACTCGGGGCTGAACACTGTTGCCCCGTATAAGTCAAGCGTCGACTCCTTCAACGTCGCAGCTACTCCGCCGCGTCGACTCCGATCCGCCGCGTCGAGTCCCTCGCATCTACTCCGCCGCGTCGACTCCGGTCCGCAGCGTCGAGTCCCTCGCATTAACTCCACCGCGTCGACTCCGGTCTGCCGCGTCGAGTCCCTAGCGCATTTACTTCGCCGTGTCGACTCTGGTCCGCCGCGTCGAGTCCCTCGCATCTACTCCGCCGCGTTGACTCCGGTCCGCCGCGTCGAGTCCCTCAGCGGGACCCGATACTACATCGCGTTAGCGACACCCAATAATAAAGCGGCTAACAAGCACCTAATAGATCTTCGACTCCCTTTTCGGCGCATTACCCGAAATGAATCAGATACAATTGACCCTCGGATGCTGCACCTTACCGTCCAAAGGTAAGACCCACCGATTCGTCGTGTAGGGCCGGGGCCAACGGCAATAGCTGAGGTACCTAACAACTATGCCGCGCCAACAGGCATGATGAAAATCCCGACGGACGCATTGGGTACCCTTAAAAGCTCAGTTCGACTCTGTGAGACCTTAAATATGGCCCGAGTCAAATGGTCTAGCTTCCAGATTCAAGCCCGGGGACTCGAGTCTGACGTAGGCTGGTAAGGTTCGTGCCCAAGAGCACCTAACTGGTCCCGATACTGTCGAGTGAACCAGGCCTGCCACGCCGAGCATCCTATGCAAAAACACCCTGCGATATGGGTACGGACGTAAATTCACAAACTTGCACCAAGAAACTCGATAAAATTTGAGTCCCTGCCAGACTCTTCGAGTCTACCAGGCCCTCGGGGGCTACTCGACGTACTACCGAGTTGGAAGCACCCGACAACACAACAAAGATACACACTCTAAGAGTCGAGTCCTACACTCCCATCGGGAGGGCACTCGCGAAGTGCTCGACTACAACAAGAAGCAAGACAAATTGAGCCTATGCCCAAGTATAATAGTTGAACAAAGCCTCGGGGGCTACTCCCATCAGGAGCGCTGGTCGCGCACCCGATGAGAATTGAGTTAAACTTGCGTTTGCACTCAGTCCTCAGCAGAGTCCACCATATCGCACAGGACTTCTTAAAGTCGGGTTCTCTATAACCTGCACCGGACTTATCAAAGTCGGGCTCTCTATAGCCCGCACAGGACTTCTCAAAGTCGGGTTCTCTATAACCCGCACCGGACTTATCAAAGTTGGGCTCTCTATAGCTCGCACATGACTTCTCAAAGTCGGGTTCTCTATAACCCGCACCGGATTTATCAAAGTCGGGCTATCTATAGCCCGTACAGGACTTCTCAAAGTCGGGTTCTTTACACCCGCATCAGATTTATTATTATCAGTTTTCTTACGCTCGCACCAGATTTCTCAATGTCATCAACGTACCCGACACATTGACTACGCCTACTCGACATGCTGCTCTGAGTCTCTGCCCGATTCTTCGAATCGACCAGACACTCGGGGGCTACTGACGTAGGTATACCCTCCGGGTACCCCACCATTGTCGTACCCGATGCGGCCCAGCTGAAGACATATTTGGAGGCCCAACTGGCGGCCCAACGAAGTCCAAGAAGCCACAACTTGGAGTACAAGACAAACTCATGTAAACCCTACCTGACTGCATATATAAAGCTGAAGGGTCGCAACATAGAAAACAAAAAATTTCCTACGCAAAGATAGCGGAATAAACCCAACATCTAGATCCGATCTACGAGAGGTTGGTAGCAAGAAGGAGATCGAATCTCACCCTCGAAGAAAACCGTGAGTGTTTTGTCGAGGCAGGGGTTGGCTAGTCGATCCCCGCAACTAGACTCGTCTAGTCGCGAGGAGATGTATTATCCAAGCGCCGCACGAGCAACGCCTCCGAGAGATCCACACGTACAGCTCGATGAAGACTCCACGTTCTTGATCCCGCAAGAGGTGGTGGAGAGGTTCGCAAGATCAGCAGCACGACGACGGTGGCGTGGTGTGTATGGTGGAGATCCGACAGGGCTTCGCCAAGCGGTGTCGGGGAGAGAGGAGGAGGAGGAGGGAGGCGGCGGCAAGGGTGGGAGGTGGTGCGGCTAGGGCACCTATGGGGTGGTCCTTGGGTGCCGCACCCCCTCCCCTACCCCTCCTTATATAGGGGA